>CM076580.1:72101531-72268246 GCA_034641835.2 Pinus albicaulis
GTTGGAAAAGACATTATTGAACTAAAAACAAATTTCATTCCTAAAGGCTTGGTTCATTTATAAAAAAAAATTGACAATAGTAAAGTCTTTTTTAAGCATTATTAATATTTAATTTAAAATTGATAGGTTCGCGCTCCGACTGTTTTGCTAGGGTTTGTGCTTTCTAGCATCTGATCTCGCTTCATGCTGGCACTGCTGGTTCCCTTCTGCTAAGGTTTCAATTTCCTGCAGCGTCCCTTCTGAGCGCCTCAAATGTCCGCCTCCTTTGGAGGGGTGGGTAATAACCCCCCTCCTCCTAACTCTACCTCCACTACTATGTCTAACTCGTCGGATATCGTAACGCCTGGAATGCAGACTATTCCTGACAGGGTTAACACTACAGACAACATTCCTGATGCCAAGAAAAGTTCAGAACTCCTTGGAAATGCAAGTACTGAACAGACTGCTACGGAGGAACAACAAAAAGCCTCCTCTACCACCTGTATTCCAAAAGCTACAGATCGAATCAAAATCGATCTCCCCAGTCACCATATCAATGGACACATTCAGTTCATGAAGGATCACGCCCTCATCGGGAAGTTCATAGGACTTTGGCTGACAGAGAAAGCTTTGCAGGGATGGATAAAATCCAAATGGAAACCCAAGGGTCAAGTTACCTTGTAGCTTGGACCCAAAGGATTTTTCACAGCCATCTTTCACTGCCTTGAGGATAAGACACACATCTTTGAAGAAGGCCCCTATTTCTTTAACTCTGCTGGCCTCTACCTACGTGATTGGATTGAAAGATTCCATCCAGACAAGGAATATTTCAGTTGGGCTCCAGCGTGGATACGAATGTACTCCCTACCTTTGGAGTACTGGGACGAGGAAACTCTGAGGGATATTGGCAATGGACTCAGAGAATTCATAAAGGTTGCTGAGGAAACAAAACTCCGACGATACACTTCTTGTGCCAGAATCTGCGTTTACATGCACCTTGCTAAGCCTCTCATGGATTCGGTAAGTCTATTCCACGATGACTTTGAATGGATTCAAACTACTAATTATGAGCATGTCCCTTTCCGTTGCAGAAAATTTCATGAGCATGGTCACCTTTTCAGAGACTGCCCACTGAACCAGAAACCTGCTTCCCCTTCCCCTAATGCTGGAAAAGATGCTGACGGCTTTACTAAAGTCTCCTCCAGGAAGAAGCACTCCAAGAAAACTCCTATCATCTCTACCACCCCCAACATTCCCAGTACTAGCAACAGTTTTGAGGTTCTGGCTCCTCAGGATCATTCAGATGCTCAACAGGGGCAGCCTCTTTCTTCTAGCCCCCCTCTGAATGCCCCTGATTCGAATCAAAAATCTCCTTTAGCTTCTAATTTGACCAAAGCCTCTCTAACCACCTCTTTGGTTGACATCCAAACCAATCCCACCACTTCTATCTCTGCGCTCATGGATATAGACTGCACCCAAGCATCTGTCCCACCTTTAGGGTTGGAAGACTTTGAACTGAATATCCCAACTATTATGGAGGACGAACTTGACAGTGTCGACATCGGGGAGATCGATATTCTGGCTCTGGAGGAAGCCTGCCATCAGAAAGAATACAGTAACATTAAACCCCATCAGATTGATAAGTTATAAGTGGTCCTCTCTCATGCACAGCAAAGAAACTCCCTGGGAATCCAAGCAGGAGGACCTTGGGACGGCAGGAAAATTATGAAGGAATCAAAAAAACATGGGAGAAAGACAACTTTGCAGCGAACCATCATTGCAGGAGAAATATTGGTGGAATCTGGCAGATTCCCTCAGTTGACAAAGTTCTACAAGTCCCTCCCGACCAGTTCCTCATGAAGCTCGTATCGTGGAATGTGAGAGGGCTAAACAGCCCCTTAAAACACAAGATGATTAAAAATATGATTCAAAAATACAACCCCTCTATGGTCTTCCTTCAGGAGACGAACTGCAATAGCAAAACTCTAGAATTCATTATGGCCAAAGCCTGGACTAATTGTAGATCAGTTTTTGTGGATGCGTCAGGGGCTTCTGGTGGGTTAGCAATTATGTGGGATCCCCAAATCCTCTCTTTGTATGACTTCCATGCCTCCCACTTTTGTATACAGTCGACTTTCCATTTGCTAGGTACCAATATCCATGGTCACCTAACTAATGTTTATTTTCCGCAAGAAATTCAAAAGAAACTAGATCTGCTCAACACCTTAACAGATCTAAACTCTACAAGGCGCTTCCCGCTCTGGTTTTGTGGAGGGGACTTCAACATGACCACCACCTTAGAAGAATGATCCGGAGGAAGCCACAAACTTGAAGGAGACTGCTTAGGATTTAAAGATTTCATTTCAATTAATCAGCTTGTGGATCTGCATACCTCCAATGGCACATTCACTTGGACCAACAAGCGTAGTGGGTCGCTGCACATTGCATCCTGGCTGGATCGATTTCTCATGACAGACAATGCTATTCATCTTGGAGGGGACTTTCATTCTTCCATACTTCCCCTAGCAAGCTCGGATCATTGGCCCATCCTCCTGCAATGGTCTCGACTGGGTGCGCATTGCAATAGACCATTTAGATTCGAATCATTCTGGTTTTCCCACGCTGGTTTTAAAGAATTTGTCACCAGGGAATGGCATTCCTTTGTTCCAGCAAATGGCTCAAAAATGTTCCAATTTCAACAAAAGCTCAGAAATCTTAAGCTTTCTCTCAAACACTAGAATAAAACCCACTTTGGAAACATCTTCGACAAAAAAAGGGAGTACGAGCTTCAAATGAACCTTATGCAGTAGAAAATCATCATCGAAGGCAGAACAGAGAACTATGAAAAACAAGAAAATGAGCTCCTCACAAAAATTGACAAGAGCAAGCAATAGGAAGAGACTTTCTGGAGACAAAAATCTTGTATCAGATGGCTTCAAGATGGCGAGAAAAACACCAAGTTTTTCCACAGATCCACTATACAGCGTAGGATGCATAATCATATTTCCTTCCTTAACAATGATCAAGGAACTCGGCTAGAAACGAATGAGGACATTGAAAAATAACTCAGAGGGTATTTCAAAAACATTTTGCAAGAACCGGAAGGCAATCGCGAGCAAGCTATTTTCTCTGTCACCCAACATATTCCTAAAATCATTTCAGAGAAGCGCAATGCAATGCTTCTTCAACCTGTTACTCTACATGAGGTTGAGAAAGATATTATTCAGCTAAAGGAGGGGAAATCGCCAGGCCCGGATGGATTCACTGCCAATTTTTTTCACGCTTTTTGGGAGCTTATTAAGTTGGAAGTTTGGGCTTTAGTGGAGGAATCTCGATCCATGCACTGGATCCTCCCCTCACTGAACTCAACCTTCCTCGCTCTCATCCCCAAAGAGGAGAACTCAAGTACCCTAGATAAATACAGACCCATAGCGCTTTGCAATGTTATTTACAAGTTGATCTCCAAAGTTATTGCAAATAGGCTTAAGCCTCTCCTTCCTCTTCTTATTTCACCAGAGCAAACTGGTTATGTGGAGGGTCGTCAAATTTTGGATGGAATAATCCTATCACATGAAGTAATTCACTCCCTCAAAATCCTCAAGAAACCAGGTATGCTTCTTAAACTTGATCTTTCAAAATCCTTTGACAAATTAAGCTGGAACTATATCAAACAAGTCCTTTTGGCTTTTGGTTTCAATGCTACTTGGACTAGATGGGTAATGAGCCTTCTCTCCTCTCCTAGTTATTATATCCTTGTCAATGGCTCTCCCTCTTTACCGTTCCGGTCTTCTAGGGGTATTCATCAAGGGGACCCCCTATCTCCTTTCCTTTTTGTGCTCATGGCGGAGGGTCTTGGTCGTCTTATTAGTCATGCTGCCTCCTTCGGTTCTATCAAAGGTATCTCTCTCCATGACAGTTCCCCCATTACTCATCAACAATTTGTGGATGATAATTTGCGCTTTGGCCATCCTTCTGTTCAAGAAGCTCGATCCCTCAAATCTCTGCTTAACACCTTCTCGGCGACCTCTGGTACTACCATCAACACTGCTAAATCCCACATTTTTTTCTTCAACACCCCATCCATCTCTCAACTTAATATAGCTTGAATTTTGGGCTTCAAGATTGTTGTTATTCCCTCCAAATATCTTGGTGCTCCCCTGATTGACTCAGCTATTAAGCATGCCTCTTGGAGAGCCCTGTTGGATAGGATGGAAGCTCGCCTTTCCTCCTGGACCTATCGCTCTCTCAATTTTCCCAGCAGAGTTATATTAATCAAATCTGTTCTTCAAGCTATGCCTCTTTACCTCTTTTCCATTCTGGCTGCCCCTAAATGGATGCTGAAGCAAATTCGCAACATTCAAAGGAATTTCCTTTGGGGTTCTTCGAGCCTCAACAGAAAATGGGCTCTTGTTTAGTGGACTGAAGTTTGCACTCCTAAAAATACAGGGGGCCTGGGCTTACGAGACCTGCCCCACAGCAATCTTACCATGGGGGCTCAAATCTAGTGGAGTTGGGTCTCCAAACCTCACATCCCATGGGCTCGTCTTTGGCAGGTTAAATATGCTCCGGGCAGGTCACAGGCTGATCTCATCCATCTCATTTTTGACGCTCCTGGCTCATTGATATGGAATGCGGAAAAACTTCATGGAGCCTTCATTCAAACTCATAGTTTCTGGGAAATCCATTCTGGAGACAAAGCTATATTCTGGGAGGATTCTTGGCAACAGATGCCGAAGCTCTCCTCGCTCTTCCATAAACCTCTTTGGAAAAATAATCTTCGGAATGACATCCCCTTTCATGTTAATAATTTCTGGCAACCCAATTCTTCTCATGGTTATCATGTTTGGAAACCAACAATTCATTGGCAAGAAGATTGGCTTGGAGAAACCTATGATGACATTGAACACGAGCTTAGTCTTAGAAGAATTAAGGTTCCCATTCAAGCTGACAAGTTAAGATGGGGATACACTACTCGGGGTAACTTCTCTACTCAAGAAGCTTATAAATTACTCTTTTGCCCGCAGCAGGATCAGCAGGATCGTATTTGGGCTCAAGTCTGGCAACCTAACTCTTGGCCTAAAATATCCACCTTCCTTTGGCTCCTCAGCAAAGGAAAAATTCTCACCTGGGACAATCTCTTAAAAAGAGGCTTTATAGGTCCTTCAAGATGCCCCAATTGTCAGTCTCAAATTGAAACTGTGCAGAATCTCCTTGATTCCTGTTCATTAGTCACTTACCTATGGGTTCAATTCTCTTTCTGCTTTGGAAGAACTGGGCGACTGGAAGGGGATATCAACAATACAATTAGAAGATGGCCTTCACTTCCGTTTCAATGTCTTCTGCTCAACACCATTTGGAATTTGTTCCCGGGATTCATCTACTGGGCCACCTGGAAGGAGCGTAATCACAGAATTTTCAAGGATGTTGCCACTCCGAATGCAATCATTTGGTCCAATCTCAAGCGCAATCTGCAAGAAAAATTGGCTCTAACTCCCTGGAAAGATTCGGATATGCCGACCTCGCCTACTGAAAGTCTCATTTGGAAGAGATGGAACCTTGATCTCATTCACACTAATCAGCATTCCCAGAATACTTTGAAGCATTCTGACTCACCCCTCTCCTGGTCGCCTCCTATGCCTCGAGCTTTCAAACTGAACTTTGATGGAGTGGAAAAAGTAAATCCGAGTCTTGCTGGTTTTGGAGGCATCTTTAGGAATCATGAGGGAAATATGGCTCACATATATTTTGGCTCTATGGGTCGCGACTCCAATAATGCTGCTGAACTTGAAGGCCTATGGCGGGGGTTGAGTATAGCGGAGAAAGAGAATTTCTTCCCTCTGGAAGTTGAAGGGGACTCTCAGATCCTAATTTAAGCAACAAACCGTCTCCACTCTGGCTCTACTGCTTCCAATGTTGCTTCAAGTTTGAGACTGCAAAGCAAATTGGAACTAATTTAAACTTGGCTCAAGATGCCTAAGGCTATAACCTTCAATCATATCAGACGCACAGCCAACACTGTTGCTGATCGTTTGGCCAATCAAGGAGCTCTTCAGACAATTCCATTCTACGAAGGACTACTACAGAACTCCAATGATGAACAGCTCATACAGGATTGCACATCCTTGGTGCAAAAGGATCTCCAAAACCTGGATGCGGGTGACCAACATGATTTACAGGTGGCAAGTACGGTGGGCTAGCGCATGGAGCTCTATTGCCGCCAACCTTATTTTTATCCTCTGCACCATCAATGGCATTAACTGTGTAAGGTCCAGAGCATTTAAGCGGCACACTCATCCAGATTTGCAATCCATCTACATAGACATGTCCTCTCCGGGACGCTACAGAAATGATTTTCTATCCCTTCGCTCTCACTGTGCTTCGAAGACCTCTGAGCAAAGCTCCTTCTGCTCTCAGTGATTTGGTCTCCGCCCTATCTCTCTCCCTGTGGAGATTGACTCCCGCCATTATTCTAGTCTCAGTTTGGTTACCTCCTGTTCTCTTAATTTTAGACCCCTGCATCTGATTTCCATGCCTCGACTGCGACATAGGATGAGAAGCAGGCGGGGCCTGTGCCAGGGGGGTCCTTCTCGTCGTCCTTCTCCCTCCTCGCCCATCTCCTCCTCTCCGCCCTCTGATTCCTTGAGAGGTCATTATCCTGATACTCGTAGCGGCAGGAGCTCTATGATGGGGCGAAGGAATGATCTGCTGGCAAGAAACCTCTCCAGTTTACTTCCGGGTCAGCAAGACAAAGCTCATTTCTGTTTCCCCTACTTGCTCAACATGCCTACTATCAGGGCCACTATCACCATTGAATTCAATGAAGAGCCACCTGATATGATTACCACGATGTCTGACTCTCCTCCGGTGCATTTTACAGCTGAAAAGCCCTGTTCTCCCCCTAAAGCTGGTCTGAAGCAGAAGTTGGTTGAGGGCAGTTCCTTGCAGGACCTCTTCGTGGATTCGATTGCGGGCACTCTCAAGGGAGGTTGCTCCACTGCTCTGGTTGATGAGGTTCAGGTGAACTCTTCCAAACCGGCTGTTCCAAATGTCAATGTTGCTGTGCAGGACGAGGATGATCCCGACGCTCATGCCTGCCCTGTGGTCGAGTCGCCTCATTCTTCTTTAGGTAATTAATGGCCTCTCCACAATCTGGTCGGTTTTGGACTGCTCTTGGTGCCAGACTCAGCTCTGGCTCTCGTATGATGACTCGGTTCAGTTGGTTCTACCCTTTTTGTTCTATTGAATGTCGATTTTCCCCCAGTGGGCGACAGTTCATTTTGTATAATTGTGTTTACATCTCTGAAGCTGAAGGCTGTAGGTTAATACTTTGTTTGGACTCTCAGGTCGATTTTCCCTATAAGGGCGGCTTTTCTGTGCTTTAATGTTGTATCAGTCTACAGGCACCATGTGTTGTTATTTTGTTAAACCATCATGTCTACACTAGAATGCCCATCTCTCGGGCCAGAATCTTTGAGGCTACGGCCTCCATGTAATCCTTTTTGTATATTAATAGATTAAACTTACTCAAAAAAAAAAAAGGTATTTTTTAAGCCTGACAGCAAGACAGATGGAGAAAGTACAGTTGATTACAAGATTGGTACTGAAAATCAACCTAGATATGTTAAAGTTTCTAAATCTCTTCCAGAAGAAACTAGAACTAAATATGTCAAGTTGCTGAAGCAATATGTAAATATTTTTTTTTTGTCTTACAGTGATTTGAAGACATATGACAGAAGCATAAAGGAGCATAACATCCCTCTTAAATCAGAAGAAAAACATGTGGCACATAAGATAAGGCATATCAATCCTATGTTGCTCCCTATTATTGAAAAAGAAATCTGAAAAATGTGGGAAGCTAACCAACTTTAGAAAGTTTGTTTGACAATAATAATGTCTTTTTTAAGCCTGACAGCAAGACGGATGGAGAAAGTACAGTTGATTGTAACATTGGTACTGAAAATAAACCTAGATATGTTAAATTTTCTAAATCTCTTCCTAAAGAAACTAGAACGAAATATGTCAAGTTGCTAAAGCAATATGCAGATATGTTTGCTTTGTCTTACAATGATTTGAAGACATATGACATAAGCATAATGGAGCATAAAATCCCTCTTAAATCAGAAGAAAAACATGTGGCACATAAGATAAGGCATATCAATCCTATGCTGCTCCCTATTATTGAAAAAGAAATCAGAAAAATGTGGGAAGCCAACATAATTCTGCCTTTAAGATTCTCCAATTGGGTAGCTAAAATAGTCCCAGTTCGAAAGAAGAATGGTGAAATCAGAATTTATGTTGATTTTTGCAATTTGAATCAGTGTTCACTAAAGGATAACATCCTTTACCAAAAATGGATCATATTTTGTAGAAAGTTGTAGGTTCAAAGAGAATGTCAATGATATATGGCTTTTCAGGATACAGTCAGATTTTAGTTGACAAGCAGGACAGGGAGAAAACAACTTTTACTACACCCTGGGGAACTTTCATGTATAATAAGATGCCTTTCGGTTTGATAAATGCAGGTGCAACATTTTAGAGGGAAATGGATATTGCCTTTGCTGGAGAAAAGGACAAATTTGTTGTCATTTATTTAGATGATGTAACAGTCTTTTCAAAATCTGATCATGACCATTTAAAACATTTGCAACAAGTGTTCGGTAAGTGTAGAAAATTTGGTTTATATTTCAACCCAAAGAAATCATGCATTGTTGTCCAAGCAGGAAAAATGTTGGGGCATATAGTAACAAAAAATGGCATTTGCATTGACCCAGGGAGAGTTAAAGCAATTTAGAAATGGTTTTCCTAGAAATAAGAAATACTTACAGTCATTCTTGGGTAAGATTAATTTTCTGAGGTGTTTTGTTCCAAATTTTGCAAAATTAATTAAGCATATAAATGTCCCATTGAAGAAAGATGCAGAGTTTAGGTGGCAAGATGAAGCAAAAAACTCTTTCTTGGCGATCAAATCTACTTTGAATGAAGCCCCAACATTAATCAACCCTGATTTTGAGAAGGATTTTCTGACTTTTTCATATGCCTATGAATAAACTATTGCATTAGTTTTACTTCAAAAGAACAAGGAAGGCTTGGAGCAGCCAATTTCTTTTTTCAATCGTGTATTGAGGGATGCTGAATTGAAATATAGCTTGGTTGAAAAGCAAGCATATGCACTGGTGAAGGCTCTAAATTAATTTCAAAATTTTTGTGCTTCATTCTAAGATTTTTGCTTTTGTACCAAATATTACTGTCAAGGATGTATTGTTGCAGCCCGACACAGATGGTAGGAGGGGAACATGGTTGACAAAAATTATGGAATTTTACATTGATATCAGACCTACTAAGTTGATAAAAGGATAGGGTTTAGCCCGCTTGATGGCAGAATCAAATTACAAAGCTCTGAATCTAAATGTGGAAATAGCTGAAGAAACAGATAAAGAAGGTACAACTGATTCTCCTGACATCTTTTGTTCCAATTGGTACAAGGATATAGTGTAATTTTTGTTAAATTTATGTTGTCCTCCAGAAATTGAAAAATCAAAGAGGAGAGCTTTTAAATTGAAATTTGTCAAATATTACATAATTGAGAATCGTCTTTATTGGAAATACCTTATAGGAGTTTTGTTGGGATGTCTAGATGAGTCTGATTCTCAAGAAGTTATAGCAGAGATACATGAAAGGGTATGTGGTGGAAATTTGTATTGGAAATCTACTACAAACAAGATTTTAAGAGCTGGTTATTATTGACCAACTCTTTTTTCTGATTTTTTTGCTAAATTCATAGCTTGCACTGAATTTCAAAAGTTTGATGGTAAACAAAAGCTACTTCCACTACCTCTGATTCCCATTTCAACATATGCTCCTTTCCAGCAGTGGGGGCTAGAATTCATTGGTGAAATTCATCCACCATCATTGGGACAACACAAATGGATTCTTACATCCATAATTTATTTCACCAAGTGGATTGAGGCCATTCCAACCAGAAATTCCACCGACATGTAATTATTAAATTTTTGTTGGAAAATATTATGTCTAGATTTGGCTGCCCTCAGAGGTTGGTGACTAACAATGCAATGGATTTTAAATCTGCCAAGATGAACAGTTTTTTTCAGAAGTACAATATTTATTTGAATCATTCTACACCTTATTACCACCAAGGTAATGCGTTAACCGAGTCATCAAATAAAATTCTGGTGAGAATTATAAAAAAGTTGATGACAGAAAATAAAAGAAATTGGGATACTTAGCTAGTTCATGATCTTTGGGAAGATAGGGTTAGTGTTAAAAGATCAATTGAATCTTCTCCCTGTCATCTTGTTTATGGTGCTAATGTTCTTATGCCATTACATTTAGCCCTACCTATCATGAATTTTTTACATGATGAAACTGATAATTCAAACCCTATTCAAAGAAGGATGTTGCAATTGATAGAAGTTCATCAAAGTATGGAATCCTTGATGGACAAAACAAAGAAGTACAAAGCCAAAGTAAAATTTTTATTTGATAAAAGGGAAAAAAAATATTCCAAGAAGATGATTTGGTATTGCGCTGGGATGCAAGAAGAGAAGACCATGGGAAGCATGGTAAGTTTGATAATTTACGGTTTGGGTCATTCAAGGTTTCTCAAGTTCTCGAAAATAATACATTTATTCTGAAACATTTAAATGATGATCAGATAGCTTGAGGTCCATTCAATGGTCATTATCTCAAAAAGCTATTTGTCTGTTGAGTCAGTCCGTCTCTCCATTGTAAATATCCAGAGTGTTGTTTTCAATTAGAATCCATGCCCAATGGTGTTTATGTTTGTAAATAGAGTCAGTCTCATTACAGTCAATAAAATTTAGTCTCTCTCATTAGCTTATAAAACTTGAAAGTCTTGAAAGATAAAGGAACTTAATCTACAGTCCTTGAAGCCTCACAGGGAGGACTTCATCCCCAATAGGAGCCACTGTTAGCACTGCAATTTTTCAAAAAAAAAAATGAATTATGGTCGTCATTGTAAGTCATGTATTTGATCCTCTCTTGTATCCTAACTTATGGTGAAGAGCCCTAGAGGATTAAATTGTATGAGTCTTTATCAATTTTTAATAAAATTCAAAAAGAATTATGAGTCCAATAGTTTGTTTTTGTTACAAAATTGATAGGGTAAAGTCCCCTATAAATAGGTCTTTTAACTACTTTCAGTGGTTAAAGTCATAAGTTTCCATTTGAAAAAGGGTCTTATACTTTCACTATCATTTCCTATTCAAGGTCAAAGATAGAGTGTTAGAATCATGAGTTCTATTAAGAATAACACAAGAATTATGTGCTCTTTCCATAAGAAACAACTATATTTTTCAAAAGTTATGGTTTTTATAGGAAAAGTTGTATTTTTCAGGAAGATATTAATTACCTGCAAATTAGTATAAAGGAGCAAAGGAAATATTATTCAAATGAAACCAGCATTTCTATTCAAGGATTGAGGAGATGTTTAAGTAAGGGGTGTTGTGTATCTAAAGGATGCTTGTTTTGCATTGGAGGATGCATAAAATGGGTGATTATTCTTCTGCTAAGGTTGTGCAAATATATTGGTACGTACAAAAGGGTATAGGTGTCAAAGTGTAGTACAAGTAGCAATTATGAAGATATGTGATGGAGTTGGTGAAATGAGTTGCCAGTGGTTTTAAATCATTTCTGTGTTCATGTCATTCCTATTCACCGAGTCTTAGGGCCTGAATAACCCTGCTTCCATCCACTCTTGTCAAAGATGCAACTAATATTTTAATTCTCCATTTTAAAACCATTTGTTAACAGGTGCTGGCAAGTAGGGTTTTATGGGAGCTTTTCTTTGTTTTACAGTTCTGTTGAAGGTTATGTTAACAACAAGAAGTATGGGAAAATGAGGAAATTTGAATTATTCTAAGCCATCTAACACTCGCTTTGTGGATATTCATGCTAAGGCCAAGTTCAAGGCAGTAGGTTGGTACCAGTTCTTAAGGAAATTCTCAGGTGAGAATGTGGTCGTCGCTCAAGCATTTGTTGAGATCTTTGATGGAGCACAGGTTAATATTGGGTCTCAAACCTTCAACATTATTGAAACCATCATTGCAAGGGTGACTCAGACTTCAACAACAGGTGAGTATTGGCATAAGAATAATAACACCCTCCTTAAATCTGATTCAAATGTTTCTTTAAAGCTTGATCATGAACACATTGGTTGGACACCTACCATCCATATTTCATACTTTAAACCTGAGTGGAAGCATGCCATTGCTATTGTACAATGTTACATAACTTGTGAAGGTAGGTTTTCAACTATTCACAAATACCAAATGAGATTTTTAGTCCATATCTCTGGTGCCAAACCCATAAATTATTGAAAATGCAGCAAGATGATGGAGCTTAGTGAAATGAAGTCACCTTCACTAAGTGGGCCCGCAGGCAAATTTTGGCGCAAAGTCTATTTTTAGACTATGTCTATTTTTAGACATATGGAGCATGGTCCAGGGGTTGCAGTATGTTATTCTGGGAGTATTGGTCATGTTGGTAAAAATATGTACTTCGATTCTTATTTTTAGACATTTAGGCTTCTAAGTCTATTTTTAGACCGCTTTCTTCCTGTAAGGAATTCAAATATTATTACCTTAATAAATATTTTGACCAAAACTCGCTATTCTCTGACACTCTGCCCAAGCCTTGAAGTGTTTTACACCCATGCAGGAAATTACATGGCTCCAGGGGTCATAGCCTCACATGTTGATTTCTGCTTAGGACCAAAGCAAGGGTTTATGGAGTTAGCCAGAGAGTTGGTGGAGTCAGGAATGTCATGACCCAGGCTTAACTAATTCATTAGTTTAACTAGCTAATCAATTAGTTATGAGTGGAGTGAATTAAACATTATTTAATTCATTAATTAGTAACTCATTATTCAACTCAAGAACACATCAGTTCACTACAGTGCATGATCAGTTCAGTGGAGACCAGTGAAAGAGGTAGATGAAAGGGTGGAGTTAGCTATCAGTGGCGACATCAGTTGTGCATGAGATTTGCACCACACTTGGAGGAATTTCCCATGATGATTGCGCTGTCAAGCCAAGGAGATTAGAACCTTGGATCTCTCATTAGACCAGCCTTGATTGCGCAATAGAGGCAGGCAATTAGTGGTTGTGTTTTGAACCTGTGACTTGTTCAAAACCAAGCTAGTTTGTGTGTAACTTTATGAGATAGTACTGAGTACTTGGTGATATATCCACCGATTTTGTTGCTACATGTTTTCTCCATTATAATACAAGGCCACATAGTCGTGTATTTTACCATATATTTCCACATATTCTGCAATGTGTGATGTTTTGATATCTTCATCGCATACTACTGTTTTATTTCCACGTGTGATGATCTCGAGTGGAGGAGATTATAAAGTTGCAGTTAGAATTTAATTATATGTGATCAAAGACAATCTCATGTGATACCGTATCATTGTCCAAAGAAATTTCTACATGGTATCGGAGCTAGATTAATTATCGGAGCAGAGATTGATCATCACAGTGATTACAAACTTATTTCGGTAGACAGAGTCTGCATGCGGGCCAGGTAGCCTCTGGATCCATATTTTCCTTTGAAAGGTGATACATCCAGTAAATTCCCCTGCAGTCGATCTCTGTGCTAGAAATAATTTGTTATCACAGATCAAGGGCGGTTGAGCTTTGAGTTGGAATTCGAATTTTGCAGCAGTTTTTGTTTTCTTGGTGCCGGAGTTGAAAATGTCTTTCAACGGTTTGCGACTCGAATATGCTCTTGAAGGCAGTTCGAATTATGTTGCATGGAAGGATCACATGGAGGCAGTATATAAGATAATGGTCTGAAGGAGTTCATAGATATGGATGTCCAAAATCCCACTGATCCTGCTGAAGTCGAAGCTTGGCAAAAGAAGATGGCGAAATGTCGAAGGATCCTGTTGGAGGGCGTCAAGGATCATATTGTATCCAGCCTACATGGAATGGCTTCTCCATATTTAATGTGGAAATATTTGAAGGATCTATTCCAGAGTAAGAGCGACCAAAGGAAGCTGGCGCTCAAAGATAAGCTCAGAAACATCAAGATGGAGAAAGGCGACAGTATCGCCAAATACCTCACGAAGTTCACTCAATGTAGAGATGAGCTGGGAAGTGTGGGGGTGACTGTCGAAGATGAGGACATGGTCGACCTAGCTCTCCTTGGTCTTTCGAAGGCTTGGCATTCATATTAAGATAGTGTCAATGGTCGGGAGAAGTTGCCGGGATGGGAGCGCCTTTGGGCGGATCTCATGTAGGAGGAGATAAGGAGGACTACAAGGGATGGATCTTCATCAAAGGGAGCTGATGAAGAAAATTGCGCTTTGGCTGCCAAAGCAAAGAAGGGGAAGGGTAAGAAAAATTCTCATTCCGGTGCAAAAGGCAAGAAGCAAGACATGGCAAAAGTGAAGTGTTTTCACTGCCATGATCATGGACATTATGCTACCAATTGTCCAAAGAAGAAGAAAAACAAGCAAGCGGGAAGATCTGCAGATGGAGAAGCTTTGGCTTCGGTAGCTTTGCGCTGATTTTTCACCCATTCGCAGCGAGCTCATACGGATCGGTGGTTCTTGGATGTGGGCCGGTATATCATTTCATATGACGGGAGATCGGGATTTTGTTCTGTTGTCTGGAGGATAAAGATCTAGGCGGTGTTGCATATCCAGATGGGCGATGATGGTAGATACAAAGTAGACCGGGACGACACCATATCCTTCAAGAGGGAACACAAACTCTTCGTTTTAATGATGTCATGCATGTTCTTGATTGAAGAAGAGGTCTGATTTCGTGGAGATGTTGGAAGATTGTGGGTATGATGGTGGTCTTCAGTTACAGAAAGCCCACAGAGAAGACGATCGAGAGACCCAGAAGATAGGGGTTCAAACCAAGAACCTTTATCAATTGCAAGTAGATGGCTGTGCAGCAATGGCATGCAAGGCGGGAGAAGTGGTGAGCCGCGATGATGAGGGCGAACTGTGGCACAGGAGATTGGGCCACCTTCACCATGGAGCTTTGAAGATACTACAGCAGATTTCTACTGGGCTTCCTAAGGGCAATTTCATAGTCGCATTAGTGCAAGGGGTGGCTTGAAAGGGCAGCCACCACGAGAAGGATATCGCACACGGCAAGATCCTGAGAGCCCGCGCCGTACGTGTCCTTTCGGTAGCTCTACACAGCGTTGTAAGTACTACGTGATCTTTGTTGATGATTTCTCTCGAAAGTGCTGGATCTTCTTCATGCAGAAGAAGAGCGATACATTCGCGAAGTTCTGTGAGTTTAAAGCACCGGTCGAGAAGGAGTCGGGGAAGAAGGTGATTGCTCTAAGGAGTGATAACGGTGGTGAATTCATCTCGGCCGAATTCAAGGAGTTCTGCAGTGCAGAAGGGATTCGGAGAGAGCTCATCGCACCCCATAACCCACAGCAAAACGGGGTGGCTGAGCAGAAGAACAGAATGATCGTGGGTGCTACACGGGCGATGTTGCATGATCAGGGCCTACCCCTTCACTTGTGGGCTGAGGCATGCAATACAGCAGTGTATGTGCAGAACCGTTGTCCTCACAAGGTTCTTGGCATGAGTACACCGAAGGAGGCTTATTCTGGTAAGAGACCTGACATTTCTCATTTGAGAATTTTTGGTTCACCTGTCTACATGCATGTGACGAAGGATGCCAGAAAGAAGCTGGATCCGACCGCAGAGGTTGGAATATTTGTGGGGTACACCGATACACCTCACAACTATCGGGTGTATTTGTCAGACAGTCGCAAGACTGTTGTGCGACGGGATATCAAGTTTTAGGAGGAGAAAGCCATGCAGTGTTTGCTTGAGAGGGAGCTACACTTGCATGCAGATGAGGAGCTGTTGGACTCAAGAGAGTCCATGTGCAGACCGTCGGCGGAGGTTCGCAGGAAGAAACGCTGCACGCAACAAAACAACCACCAGCAGGCGCGATTTCCACGGGCTTCCAGCGACCGGCTCGGGAGATGCAAGAGAAAGTTGTAGGGATCTGCTCCACAACATAAATATTTACGTAGGCAAAATACCCAGATTTGGTGATACGGGAGATACAATGGCTCTTGTGAGACACTGTCACACTTTGGAGTCATCCTCTTGAGGAAGTCAGAGGAACCCGCATGGGTAGATGCCATGATCGAAGAATATGATTTGATCGTCAGAACAAAGCATGAGATTGTCCCAAGACCGCAGGAACCGTGGTGGGTTCGCGATGGATCTACAAAGTGAAGCCAGTGGCTGACGTGAGGTGGAGAAGTCCACATGCAGATTTTTCGTCTCGGTTTTCGTTTATCAGGATCGATTATGAGGAGACCTTTGCACCTGTCGCAAGGTACTCTTCCATACGAACAATCCTTGCTCTCTCAGCGCAGATGGGATGGCACATCCATTAGATGGATGTGAAGACTGCGTTCCTCAACAGAGTGATTGAAGAGGAAGTGTACATAGAGCAGCCTAAAGGTTTCAAGATCTTCAACAGTGAGTCGCATGTGTGCCGACTCAAGAGAGCACTATACGGGCTGAAGCAAGCACCTCGTGCATGGTACACTCGCATAGACAGCTATTTCACCGGGCTTGGATTCTCCAAGAGTGAGGCGGATCCTAACCTATACCAGATTATGGTGGAGGGGAAGCTGTTGATCATCGTACTGTATGTAGATGATCTGATTTTGATGGGAGATGAGCCGTTGATACTTTCATGCAAGGAGGATCTTGCACGAGAGTTTGAGATGAAGGACTTGGGCATCCTTCATTATTTCCTGGGATTGGATATTTGGCAGCGCAGCGGAGGACTATTTGTTTCTCAGGGCAAGTATGCCCGGGAGATTCTGGAGAGGTTCAACATGCAAGGCTGCAAGCCTGTTGACACTCCTCTTCCTGGTGGTTGGAGGAAGGAGGATGCTACTTCAACGAAGGTAGTGGATGCCACTGTCTATCGACAGTTGGTGGGGTCGCTTATGTATCTGGTCAATACACGACCCGATATATGCTATGCTGTTAACCAGCTTTCGCAAGCTATGGTTAAGCCTACCAAGCTCTTCTGGAAGGCAGGCAAGCATGTATTGCGTTATCTTAGTGGCACATTGGGATATGGTCTATGGTACAGACAGGAGGATGGAGCGAAGCTTTCTGGCTTCACTGATGCAGATTGGGCAGGGAGCCCAACGGACTGGAAGAGCACATCTGGAGGAGTTTTCAGAATTAGGTCGACAGCAGTTTCTTGGTACAGCAGGAAGCAGAGATCCGTGGCACTCAGTTCAGCAGAGGCCGAGTACATGGCAACAAGCTTGGTTGCATACGAGGCTATTTGGATGAGGAAGATCCTCGTTGGATTGTTCAGGTTGAATTTGGAGCCTACGGTGATTTACTATGATAACCAGAGTTGCATTAAACTCTCGGCTAATCCAGTATTTCATGATAGATCCAAACACATCGACATCAGGTACCATTATATCATATATTGTGTTCAGTGGAGAATCATGATGCTTTCATATGTTCCCACGGAGGATCAGGATGTCGACATCCTGACGAAGGCGCTCACCAGAAGCAAGTTCGAATTCCAGAGAGGCAGGATAGGGGTTGCAGATAATCCATATCTTGCTGAGAGGGAGTGTTGAAAATGCAGCAAGATGATGGAGCTTAGTGAAATGAAGTCGCCTTCACTAAGTGGGCCCGCAGGCAAATTTTGGCGCAAAGTCTATTTTTAGACTATGTCTATTTTTCGACATATGGAGCATGGTTCGGGGATTCCAGTTTGAGATTCTTTGAGCATTGTTCATGTTGGTAAAAATAGATGAGACTCTATTTTTTAGGTCGAAGAGGTCGAAGTCTATTTTTAGACTGCCTCTCCTAAAAATATGGAAGTCAAATATTATTTACCCTTAATAATATTTGGACTCTAAACTTCGCCTTACTCTCTTGAGTTCCCGCCCGAGTTCTAGAAGTTTTTCATGCAATCGATGTAGGAATTATTCATTTCCTAGGGGTTTGGTGAGCTCAGCATGGTTGACTTCAAGTGCGTGTCTGGGTGGAGTTAATGGGACGCTGGTGGAGTTGTGTTCCTGCTTTAACTTAGTTGAACTAGTTGAGATTAGTTTAACTAGCTAATCAACTAGTAATGTGTGAGTGGAGTGAATTAAATATTATTTAATTCACTAATTAGTAACTCATTATTCAACTCAAGAACACATCACTCACTACAAGCAGCATGGACAGCCTTCAAGAAGACCAAGTTGAAAGAGGTAGATGAAAAGGGTGAGTATAGCTAATGGGCCAGACATCACAGCATGATTTGCACTACACTCTGGAGGCAATTGCCAAAAATGATTGTTGTCAAGGCAAGACCAAGGAGATTCAACCTTGGATCTTCATTAGGCCAACAAAGGATTGGCGTTAATAGAGGCAGGCAATTAGTGGATGTGTTTTGAACCTGTGACTTGTTCAAAACCAAGCTAGTTTGTGTGTAACTTCATGAGACAGTACTGAGTACTTGTGAGGAGTATTGTAATGAGTTTGTTACATGTTTTCTCCATTATAATATACACATATAGCTGTGGGGTTTTCAGCTATAGGCTTTCCCCATACATACTGTGTAATGTGTGTGATGTTTTGATGATCTTTTGATCGCATACTGCTTGTTTTATTTCCACATGTGTGATGATCTGAGTGGAAGAGATTATGTGTTGCATATGAATTCGAATTGATATGTGATCAGGATGATATCGGTGGATAAATATCATTATTCAACAAATCTCTACATGAATCTACCCTTTCTCTTCCACAGATCCATGTTATCAATGTCTCGAAAGATATCAAAGAACCCAGGCTACTCTCTTCATAATTTACATCACATAAGCTTGATTAAGATATTTATAGTTTATCATTTGAGAAGGAAAATGACTACATGGGAGAAGTTTATAACAGATGATGGATTTAACATTGTTTATTCTAGAAGAAGAGTAGGGAGGCCCAAAAAACTGAAAGCTCAAGAACAACAGTCAAACCCTATTCATACATCAACTAACTCACAAGTTGGCTCATCTTCAATGTCATCTAGAAGGAAGACTAGGATCTAAGTCAAGAAGGCTAGAAACACTACATATACACCAACAACACAACTATAAATTGAGATCTACACTAGTAGTTCACCAAAGTAATCATAGACCTTGAGTTCATTCATGGAGGAGCGTAGAAAAAAGATTAAACAAGGAGATACCCTTCTTGATAAAAACATTGTGTCTAAAAGAAAAGAGGAAGTAGCTTCCTCTTCAAGGGGTAAACACAAGAGAAGGCTCATCATGAAAAAGGGACTTTGAGAGGAAGTCAACCCTGAATCCCTAACATTCAGCCCTATTCTACCTTCAGAGGAAGTCAGCCCTAAAGCCATGAGATCAAACCTTGTTTTAGAAGCTACACAGGAGACTCAACAAAACAGTGACATTTTATTCAAAGAGCCTACTCTTTCACAAGTATTTTCCTCACTCAAGAAGGGGAAAAGAAAAGTATTAGATACTATTACAATGGAAGAACCTACCTTAGCTCAGCTCTTATCATCTATTGGTTCTTCAACCAAGAAGAGGAAGAAAACTATATACATTCATATTCATCTTATGAGGAGCATAGTAGTGATACAAATTACACCGAGTTAGAGTTTGGAGAGGGAGAATCAAACAGATTCATACATGGTGTAAAAAGGCCTATATATATTCCAAACCCCTACATTCAAAGGCCTCGCACTAGGCCTAAAAACAAACTCAGATTAACAAGCAATCTCATTGCTAACCCTACTCTTAGGGATGAAATCATAAACATTGATGATAGTACAGAGAATAAATCCAAGAAGAAAAAGATTCAACAGAAAAATCAAACACAGAAGAGGAGGTCAAACAAAAGAGTAACTAAAGCTGAAGCTATCAGAATATTTGCCTCCATATTATACCTTTGATAAATTAATATGCATAGCCTTGAAAATTGAAGGAGTATTTCATTTTGGTTTAATTTCAGTATTTTCATATATATCTACCCTTTTTAGAAGAGGTAGCTATTATTTTCAGATTTAGTATATTGAGAAGAAAAGCTACTTTTTGGTTTTATTCTCACAAGGATGACACTAAGGTTGATCAAGTGAATGTGATCTCTGTGGTGATGAGCTTTTGACAGGTGTCAGATAACTTCCAGTTGGTTAGCCACTCCTATATTTTAACAGATATGTATACAAGTGTTCACAAGTGTTCCTTTCAGTTGTTGGATTCCACCTTTTATGGAGATAGTTTTTGACAAGCTACGAGGGCACTCAGCCACATTTAATCAGTAAAATTTACTCAACCAGCTTCAGCTCCATGATGCCATGCTTTATCTTATTTCTATTTCATTTTTCTCTTTAATGTTTTAGATAAACTCTACTATACATAGAGAGTTGTAATAAATTCCTAAAAACAGATTTCCACTTTTATTGGAGGCTTATATACAGAACTCCTATTTTGTATAAATATGGTGTAATACAAAGACAAAGGGGGTCGTTGGTTGTATTTTACAGAGTATAATGTGTTACACATTTTGAATATATAATATATCATAAGCACTTTTGAGGACTTATGAAAGTTTTTTGTGTGTATTTTCTACTTACCTCATGTGTTTTCATACTTGAATTCTTCAGTTCCAGATTGTGATATTAACTTTGTTCCATGTTTTTTTTAGTCTCATGATATATCTATCCATGATTATCCAAAATTTTCAATCTTTCCTAGCAATCTTTCCTAATAAGACATGTGTGGTAGTTTATCTATGAGCATTCCTTGTAACAGATATCTTTAGGTGTACAATGAAATTTTTGTAAGACTTATGAAATCTTTCTTTCATTGATGCACTACCCATCTAGATCTTGTGTTATTTCTCCATCCCATAGTGGAATTCTATCCTATAGACCCACTGTTCTTTTTCATATTCTCCTAGCAAACAAATTACAAATTTACCCTTGTCACCACATCAAGCCTTAGTACCCTCACATGTGTGAAAGAGAGTTATATTTTTGAAACCTTTTCAGAAGATGTAAGATTCAATCACTCTCCAAAAATACAATCTGAATCATAAAATAGCCCTTGAGCTTAAGATGTGTCTGGTCAGGCACTTGTCACAATCCAAGTGCTGATTCCAAAGCTAACAATGTCTCAGTTATCTAGAAAATCTCGGATCACACCTTTTGTATTCGACTTATTATATTGATGAATCATAGAAAGAGACTGAGTCTCCTCATCACTATTATCATAATCCAAGAATAAGGTATCACGAAGCTCCTATATAGAAATGTATGGTCGGTACAAGGTGACATTCTTCATAACATCCCCATGGGTAATGTACATATGACTGGAGTGACATCATATATAGGAATCTGTTGTAGCAAGCCATGGTCATCAAAAAATAAAAGGTCCCCCCCCCCGTAATAGGATTATTTGGTTGTAACAAAATGAAATCTATGGGGTATTACCATGAGTCAATTGAGACAGCCGCATCATCTAACACACCCTCTGACATGATTTTAGAGCTATCAGGAAGCTCAAGCACAGTGGAGGTAGGACGAATGTGGGTCAACCAAAGTTGTTCCATGGTTTTCCTAGTGATAAAATTAATAGCCACTCCAAGATCTATTAACACATTAGGAGCGAGGATGTCAACTATTAGAATAGAGACAACTAGGTTTCCACAATCAGTATATTTCTCAACTTGAGCACATCTTGTCATCAACTCAACTTCTCTCCCAAAAAACTGGATAGTATGATGTTCAACTCTCTTCCTCCCTGGATTTTAAGACATAGTTCCCTAACAATATTGGTACATATAGGAATCCCCTTTATAGCATGTAGTATAGGGACCTTTATACAAAAATTCCTCAACTCAGAAACCATTTCATACTCAGGGGTGGGGTAAACTTTCTCCAAAACTAGCCTCTCCAAAAATGGAGGTTGGTTCAAAGAAGAAGGTAAGGATTCTGAGTATATGGGAATTGGCTAAACAATGGTATCATTTTTTGAAAGATTAGGAGTTTCCTCCTAGTTTTTCTCCTCAATGATTACCACAAGCTTTTTTTGTTTTTTTGAGTTTATTACCCTTCCTAATCTCAGCTGGAGGTCATTGACCCCAACTGGCATGGAGTGATAAATAGGGAAATGGATAAGTCCAATAGAATGAATCATTTGCACCACTTTATTATTTGGTTTTGGAACTAAATGTGTTGTCAAATGAGGTGGAAGGAATGGTGGTGGAAATGGGAGTGATGGTGGCATAGGTTGGATCTGCTAAGGTAGCACAAGTGGTACATGTATGTCATACCATGGGATATGGTGAATATGATGTGGGATATGACTATCTAGGCATGGGATAAGAACAATGAGAGTGTGGTGGTCCCCTCCATCCTTGTTGCCAAGGTGGAGGAGGAGACTTCCCATACTGAGAGTGATATCCATACTTCCAAGACTAAGGATAATTCATGTTTTGATAAGAATATTATGGTGCATTATAACTAGGAAAATATGGTACAGGTTCATAAATCATACATGTTCTTACCTATGGCCATGACTCCCATGCCCCCATAGCATGCAACAGATCAGGTATCGAATGCTCTCCCTCAAATGTTGCCTTCAATGCTGGTATGGATGGTAATTCCTCATAAGGGTGATTTCCTACACATATTACACAACTATTAGCACTTTTAACATCTACATGGCATTGACATAAAAGGTGTTTTTTTTCTACATTTTGGACAATAAATGGATAATTTTTCTTTTTATTATACTAATTTATGCTGATATTTTAAATAATCTATCTATTTACTAACAATATTCATAATTTCAGTTTTCATATTAACCATTTATTTTCCAAACCATTAATCATAGCATACGTAGATCCAAATATGTTGTTTCTAGAATTTCTCCCAATTCCCTTACCAGATCTAGATTGGTTTCATGAGAGTTTCCTGTACAGGTCACAAATCTGATCAAAAGTTTTTTGAGCAATGTCCCCTTATCGTAACAAATTCAAATTGCTTCTAGAATCACCAGAAAGCACAAGTAGAAGAAAGGTTCTAACATTTTTCATATAAAACTTATGCTTTGGCCTTTGAAGAATATATAAGAATATTTCTAAGTAGTCTTTCATATTCTCATCATCACCCTGTGTAATGGTAAAAATCTCATATTTCATTGCTTTTGTTTTGAAACACTCATGATATTTATTTAAGAACACCCTCTTCATTTGTTACCAAGAAGTTATGGTATTCCCCCCAACCCCATGAACCAGTGAAAGGTTGAGTCCTTAAGAGTTGCAGGGAAATGCTTTAACTTCTAGGAATCCATAGAGTAATCATAACTTCTACACAATATATCAAACTCGAAAAGAAAAGAGTCAGGATCTTCATGCACCTTACCTTGAAAATGTGGAAGAAAGGAAGGTGGAATATTTTTCATTTGAGCAAGTACATGTGGGTCCACTATTGAAAACCCAAAAGTGGATTTCTCTTTTGATGGTTGGCTCTCACCAATCCCCTCACCATGCACATCTTCATTAGCTTCCATATTTCCTCCTCCAAACAGACCACTTTTCACATACTGTGAAGGTTAACTATGATTTAGATTTAACTTTTTAGCCCAAAGAATCTCCTTATTTACTTCTACTGGTTGTTTGATACCTAAAATACTATCCCCCAAGTCTAAGTGAAAGTACCAGCATGATTATTGTGTCTGCTTATAATTCCTTCCTCCAACAGAACTTTCAACATGAGAAAAAATTTCTAATTTATCACTATTTCCTCTGCCCTTCTTGGGCTTGAGACCCATACCTCTCCTATTCATGCATTTTAAAAGAAATAAAACTAGAAATAATCAACAAAACTATAAAATTTCTTGCTGTAAAAAATCAGTTTGAAATTAAATGTTGCACTTAGTTAAAAAAATATTTCTACAACACCTAATTAATGAAAAATAAATTCCTTCGGGCAATAGAATCACACTATAGTTAAAAAAAAATAGTCTTACCTCTACTATAGAAAATAGAAATCAAAACTTTACCATAATTCCTTTCAATGCATCACTAACAATGGCACCAAAATGTTGGTTTTTGGGATTGTAAGTTCAACTCACAACATTTACTTCTCAAACCAGGGCCTTGTATACTTCAAGGCATAACGCAATTTATGCTAAAGGTTCTGGAAATTTTTTATAAATTCTATCTCTATCACAAACAAATAAATTAATCAAGTTCAAATAGGATTCAAATAAAATACTTGTCTTCTATTCCTACACTATTTCCACAGTAACACCAAAACCACCTCCAGAAACTAGATCTCCATACAAAAAAATAATCAAAAACTCTTCAAAAACATCTCACGGCAAAGCAAAAGAACTGAATATTTTGATGGCACAATCAATCAAATACAAACTCTATTCTTGTACTACGAAACCATTTGAAATAACCTATTCTTGTACTTAAAACAGACTATGTTCTTGTGCTTCCAAACAAATCTATTCTTGCACTATGTGACACACTTACTATTCTAGTGTGAAAATAGAAACTTTACTGAAATTAAAGGTGCACTATCAGATTCAACACACACTTTTAACAATCAAATCTTGACTTGGAATAAGGAAGTTCCATTAAACAAATAAAAAAACAAAAAGAGATTTATCACACCCGTGCTTGCAAAATAAAGAAATATTGACCAAATTCAAATCACTCACTACTCCCATTTTAATTGAAACCTTCCTTCAAATAAATTAGAATTTATGATAAATTACTCTATATATTACCTTGAACTTAGACTAATAGCTTAACAATAGAGGAAACTTTGTTCCTGCAGTAAAGACCTCAAGGCATCTAAGTTGTTTATTCCGAGTTTCACGAAGCCAATATCACTATGTATCATTTTAATCATAACATTTTCATGAAAAAAATAACCCTTTGTCAATATATGACTTTACACGGATATTGAAGTCATTAGAGGTTTTAATATGAGCCCAAAACCATCAATCGTGCACCGGAAACAATACTTGATATAATTGAATCAAAGTCAAAATTGTATACTCAGTTATGAAATAATATTTTTAATGCAAAATAAATATTCTTCATAACAAACCAATCTCCAAGTCCCAACTTGTTATCAAATAAGAAAAACTGTTGCGAATCTAAAATCTAGGGTTCACACCTTGGTTCAATAAACAACTTCGAAAATAAAGTTCACTTCCAGATATGGAGCATCATAAGCAACATACATAAGCTCTAAACATCCTATTCAAGAAATTATTCTTCAAGAATGAAACAAACTTTATATCTGAGCTATTTTCATCTCTAACAAAGAAATACATAAGGTCCTGTTGTACGGTACAACAACCCCCCATTTTTAACTTGTTCACATCAAATAATGGGGACCCTTTCTATAAAATTTTTATCTAAACACCTTTTATGATTTTATTAAGTCAATTATCTTAGGATTTTGTTAATTTTTCATTTTCTTTAGATTCTTGTTTTGATTGCTTGGTTGAAATTGTTTTTTTTATAAGCTTCCTGTTGACGCTTGTTTCGTCTCATTTAGTCAATTGGTTTGTAAATAGCACTCCTTTGAAGTCTAATCAATTATGTCGCTTGGGTTAAAAAATGCGGATTTTAATAATGCATTTAGTTTAAATACTAACCCCTAGATTAATTATTACTAACAATTTTTATTTTTACTTATACGGCCAAATCATAAAGCATCGGGATTTCAGTCATTTATTCCAATTTTCCAATTTTCAAATAAATTATTAATCTCGAAAAAATCCAAATTGTCAAAATGGTTGTTTTAGCTAAATCATCATTTTTTCGTAGTCTAATTTAACATCTCTAAAATAAGATCAAAAAACAAAAAAAATATAAAAAAAAAAATAATTTTTAACATAAAATTTTGAATTAAATAAATTAATTATTATATTAAATATAATTAATTTAATTAAATTAAAATTTTATACTAAAAACAAATATATAAAAAAACAAAAAATTAAATTAAATTTTTGCATAAAACACATCGCATCGGAAATATTCATGTGAACATCCTTTTAAAAAACCCCGATGCAATGATTTTTCCCGATGCGATTGAGGCTCATTAGTTTCATCCGATGCGATTGAGCTCATTACCTCCGATCCAATTAAGCTTGTCAGCCCCGATGCGATTGAGCTCATTACTTCCGATCCGATTGAGTCACATTGAACTTATGCGATGCGATGAGGTCAATGTTCAAATCTTCCGATGCGATTAAGTCAATGTTCAAATCTTCCGATCCGATTGAGTCAAGAGGAGCAACTGAATTTCCAGATTTATATCAGATTTGACTTATCAACTTTGGAAGCTCATAAATTGAGTTTTACTTGGCCAAATGAGGCCCATGACGGCTCATTGGAAAGAGAAAATCAAGGAGAACATTTATGAGGGGGTTTCAATAACAGATTTGATCATTTATTGGGTCAAAAATCAGGCATAAAATCAAGCTCCGAATTTTTAAAAATAAAATCAATTTTCTGAGTTTTGTTTTCTTCATTTTCATTTGTCCAGCCTCTTCTAATTGCAGATTCATGCATCAATAATATCCTTGATTAATTAAAATCATTATGAGTATCAATAAGAAGCTCAAATTTCATTTTTATTTATTTAAATAGAATTTGATTGGATTTGTTTTAATGATAGAAATAATATTTGGATTTTATTTTTGCTTCTTAAATGATTTTTTAATTTCTTTTTGCAGAAAAAACAGTAGAAGAGATATTGAGGAAAAAGATTTCAATCAATGAGAAGACTCCAACAATTAAATATTGGAATTTTTGAACAATTAAAGTTGGATTGGGCAGATTTTTCTTCAAACAAACTCTCTTCTAAAAATAGTTTTGGGAAGATTATAAATTGCAGATTGCAAAATGTAATTGAGGGCTGCTCTCCTCTGCAATTCCAGATTTCTAAAAGCATTTCTGTTATAGGAATTTATAATTGTAGATGGGGAGGAGAGAAAGTTTCAGATCTGAACATTATTGAGGGTTTATGCTTTATGTCTTTTATTATGCATGATGGGCAGAGTTTGCATTTCTGCAGCTCTAGTCTTGAAAGCAGAAATTCAAGTAATGTAAAGTACTGTTAGAGACCAGGATCAGAGAAGCAGATTCAATTAACTGGTATTTTTGGCATTTCTGTATCAAATACCAGTTTCATTTTTATGTTAATAAAATTATTGTTTCATTTTATTCATGTTTTGGCATTTCTGTTGATATGGATAATTTGTCTTAAATTGTTAAGTATCTCTGCTCTTATGAATTAAACTCTGATTTCTGAGTAACCATTACTCAGAAATCTGTCTTATAACACTGATTTATTAAATAGTAATGTATTGTGAATTTCTTCCACATGTTATTGTTTAATTATTAGTTTGACTGATATGATAATTGATATCAATTTTTGTGAATTTCTTTCGGAATGTTGTTGATTTATTATTTCAGTCAAATGGTCTCAATAGAATGTGTTTTGGTACTCACAAATGTGAGCTAATTGAATTTCTTCGTTAGCTTAACATTAATTTAAAACCATACATATTTTAATTCTCATTATTTAATCATCTTGCTCTTAGTTGGGTTAGATTTTCATCTACCTAATTGAGATAGGATTTAGATTAGTTTCTTTTGCTTACATTATAGAATAAGCTTGCATTTAGAGTAAATTCTACATTCTTTTAAGTCCTCTCCTTAAAGAGGCAAAATTTTAGTTGTGGCTTGGCTGAACCCAAATCAGCTTAAGGGTCATTCTCTTACCTGATCAGCAAGAAGAAGTGATCTGATATCCCTGTCTATTGGTAGTTAAAGATACATTATAAACCAATAGCAAATAGGGAGAAGGTAACTGGACCTAGTTAAACCAGTCGGAGCCACCACACCAAACGGAAAAGGAGCTGCTTTAAGGTCCGGACCGGGTGGTTATCCCCCAATGTTGTTGCAGCGATTTTCGAGGCTTCAACAGGTCCCTTATTTTCCACACAAACCCAACACAAGCAATCGAAAGACCAATAACTCACACCATCTTCAACACATAACTCACCACACAATGAAACGATTTTAAGGAAAACAAGTTGGGTTGGCTAGGCCCTAGCTAACTAGCTCACTTCCCTTTAAGAAAAGGAAATTAACTTATATGAAACATATTAAGCATTTACAAAAGAAAAAACCTATTTCATGAACCTGGCATTAAGCTCCTTTGATTGATTAAAAAGTCTCTTCTCAGTACATTCAGTAAAATGATAGATACATCTACAAAGGAGGCCTTGGCGATACAAGATTTCAAAATAACAACAATAATACTTGTCCACAATATCGATAAACCTATCTATTACTGCAACCAGATATATATACATCATGCACAGGCTCTTGGCCCTATCAAACTAGTTACAACAATATATCAACTGACTTCTATTAATTGAAACCCTTGCATTATTATGTTTTGCTCGAACCACTTGCAAGAGGCAAATAAAAAAAACCGTGTTGAAGACTAGGGGTAGAATAATGCGCTTTTTCCTTAACAGATCACATAAAATCCCCAGTCAAATTCTCGAATCCAATGGTGTCCCTCATTTACTCTAGAAACCGAGATTAGTGTAGGAATCTCGAGATATCTTCATGTACCACAGCCTTCAACTTAAGATTAATGACAACTTCTGCAAGGGGTTATTTAGGTAATACGAAGGTAATATTTTCATTGAAATATAAATCTAATTAACCCTTCTAATATAAATAAGAAACATTTATCCATTATCCCAAAGAAACATGAGAAAGGTAAAAAATATATGCATGGAGGGTTGTATGACTTGTAAAATAAAGGTTAAGGCAAGGGATTTTTTGTAAAAATTGGATCGTTTACAAATCCTAACACTTTTAAACCATCTTTATACCCAATACATATGCACCTTTCAAATTTACTATCCAACTTGGTTCTTTTCTCATTTGGAACATGTAAATATGCATCACATCTAAATACCCTGAGAGGTGAAAGAGAGGGATTCTTACCAGTACATATCTCATGTGGAGTCTTATCCTCCAACATTGATGAAGGTGATCTGTTAAATAAGTAACATGTAGTATCCATTTCCTTTTCCCATAATTCATGGCATAACCCGACACCACTCAACATGCTTCTTGCCTTCTCCATCATCGTCCTGATCATCCTTTCTTCAACTCCATTTTGTTGAGGCTTGTAAGGAGTAGTATTATTTCGTGCTATACCACACTTCTTATAGAACTCTTCAAATTCCTTCTTACACAACTCTCCACCATTATCTGTCATCAACACCTTACTCTTCTTCTCTGTCTGATTTTCCACCAGAACATTAAATTCTTTAAACATGTCAAAGACTTCATATTTCTTATAGATGAATGTCTTTCAGATTAATCACATCATTAGGATTTGGTCGACGTTTCGAACCAACTATTATGGTTCATCCTCAGGACAAGGAGGAGAAGCTAATCGGTCTTAATGAATAAATAGGGATGCGTCATTGCTCGGTAATAGCCGTTAAGAAATAGATGTTAAAACTAGTCGTTAGAAAGTTAGTTAATAAAAAAATTTAAGGTTTATAATTAATATTAATTAATTAATTAATTAATAAGATTTTGTTAAGGACTATTTTTTAGAAAGTTAGTTATTAAAAATTATTAAAATATAGAAATAATATTAATTAATTATAAAATAAGAATTTAATAAAAAAAAAAAATTTAAAAATTTTCATTAAAAACAAAGTTTAATATATATATATATATATATATATATATATATATAATAAAATAAAATAAAATAAATAAATAAATAATAATAATAATAATAATATAATACAAAATATTTACCTGGCGAGAAATGGAGTCCAGCTCTTTCTTAACTTCCAACCATCATCACGGTTGAGATTCTCAGCATGCCTTTCAATTTCAATCGCCTTCCTTAATTTCCTATGGTGGAAGTGATCAAATCTAACAACAACTTTGGAGTCTTCAATACAAACATGGTGACAAGTTTTTTCTACATGCTCAGAAAGAGCCGAGGTACAAGATCGACTGTGTATAATGTTTGTAGCATGCTCTTGGATTCTCTCTGTAATGGATCGACATGTTTCTCCAATATAGGGAGTTCCACAAGAACAAGGAATCATGTAAATAATTTCATGTCCTTAGGTTCAATAGGGTCCTTAACAAAACCAAGAGAATTTCTAATAGTACAGAGAGGTTTGAAAGATGCGGAAACATTATGTCTTCTAAGTACTTGGGAAATTTTTTCCATCATCCCTTAAATAAACATGAGATTGACCTTTGAAGTAGGATCCATCTTGGCATATTTTCCACTCAACCCTTTATAAGCCTTACGAAAGGCTTTAAGACCTTGCGATATACTATAACCATTATTTTCAAAAATGTCCAGAAGATGGGATTTCTCAGAATCCAAGTGGATGTCGCTAGAGATTCTAAGAGCACGAGTTGCAAAAGTACATAGAACAAAAAATTTCTGAGCAAGAAAATGGTGGGAACCAGCATGGAGGTATTGTTCTGTGTGAGTCTTCTTGCGAAAAAATTGGTGAGAAATAGTACCATCCTCATTTCTGGAGAGAATGATATCTAAGAATGGGAGGCAGCCATCAACCTCCACTTCCATTGTGAATTTGATGGAATCAGACAACGAGCTCATGTGCCCAATAAATGGATCTAATTTCATGCGACCATGGGACCAGATGACACAAGTATCATCCATAAGCCTATTCCACTTCCTAGGGTAGAATTTAGTAGAGGTCAGGGCCTTCGATTCAAAATCCTCCATAAATAATTTAGCAACAATGGGGGAAAGAGGGGAACCCATCGCAACACCACAAGTTTTCTCATAAAACTCACCTTGAAAATTGAAGAAAGTTGAGGTGAGGCAAAGGCTGACTAATTTAGCGGTGTCCTGGTTAGAGATCCGTTTAATGACATCAACGACTTCCTGGATGGGGATTTTGGTGAACAAGGACACAACATAAAAGCTGACTAATAGCTCACTAGACACCAACTTGATGTTCTTCCACTCCTCGATAAAGGAACTTGAGTCCTTAACAAAGGAATTGGTTAGACCCATAAGGGGTTTAATCTTTTGGGCTAAGAATTTAGCCAGATGATAAGAGGGACCACCTATTGTGTTGACAATAGGTCTTAGAGGGGCCCAAGCTTATCAATATTTTGGAGACCATATATCTATGGGGTAAGGGGATTTCTCTCAATGAGCTTCCTAGAGATAGGATTAAGGCAATAATATGACTTAAGGCAAGGGAAACATCCTTACAAACTGATTTAAGGGGATTCTTTTTAAGCTTAACATACCTCCCACTATTTTACAAATGGTTAACCATCTTGTTGACATAGTCATATTTATCCATAATGACTATGGCATCACCCTTGTCTGCTTTAAGGATGAAAATGTCCTGGTTGTCCCTTAGGGATTTAAGGGTGAGAAATTCAGGCTTACTTAAGTTCTTTTTGGGAGGCTTAGCCTTCCTAAGAATAATGGAGCAATCCTACCTAATGGTCTCCTTAATATTATCAGGGAGATCCCTAATGCCATATTTGATCCATTAGACAGAGAATCCAGGAGCACGCTACGAACATTAGACACAGTTGATCCCGTACCTCGGCTCTTGTTGAGCATGTAGACAAATCCTGTCACCATGTTTGTATTGAAGACTCCAAAGTCATTGCTAGAGTTGATCACTTCCACCATAGGAAATTAAGGGAGGCGATCGAAATTGAAAGGGATGCTAAGAATCTCAACCGTGATAATGGTTGGAAGCTAAGTAAGAGTTGGTCTGCGATTCTCGCCAGGTAAATATATTATATTATATTATATACTTTTATTTTATATAATTTTTATTTTTATTATTATTATTATTATTTATTTTATTGTATATATATATATATATATATATATATATATATATATATATATATATATTAAAATCCATTTTTAATGAAGATTTTTAAATATTTTTTTTCTATTAAATTATAATTTTATAATTAATTAATTTTATCATTAATATTATTTCTATACTATAATATTTTTTAATAACTAACTTTCTAACGACTAGTTTTAAATGCCTAGTCCTTAACAATATCTTATTTTATAATTAATTAATTAATATTAATTCTAAACCTTGCATTTTTTATTAACTAACTTTCTAAAGGCTAGTTTTAACAACTATTTCTTAATGGCCATTATCGGGCAATGATGCATCCCTATTTATTCATTAAGGTTGATTAGCTTCTCCTCCTTGTCCTAAGGATGAACTACAATAGTTGGTTCGAAACATCGACCAAATCTTAATGATGTGATTAATCTGAAAAACATTCATCTACATTATGGATCACAAAAGTCTTGGATCTTCATATTTCTTCCTAAGGAAATATATGCATGTATTCCTCAAGATGTCATCTATAAATGATACATCTTACACAAATTAACGCAAAGATGGAATGGAAACATTTCCAAACAAATCACTATGCACAAGCTCTAATATCCCTTTTTCCCTCTTAGCACCAAAGGGGAAACTCACTTGATTCTACTTCCCATATACACAATGTTCGTAGAAATCAAAATCGAGAGAACAATTATACATACCTTCTACCATATTGTTACCACACAATATTCGAAGGCCCTTATCTCCCATTATAGAACTTTTGAGGTCTAAAATGGGCCTCCTAAGAAAAATGTACAACCAAAATAAACTTTATAAGAACCAATAGGATTCAAGATGATGATGATGTCAACCATGGGGGATGATTCACCATTTTTGGGGTAAAAAAGTAAAAAGATTAACAAATAATAAAATAATAAAACTACTTTCTCAACTTTTATTTTCAACTTATCTCCCTAAGTGTTTACTCAAATTTCAAGCGGGATTACTCGTTGGATGCAAAATTTAATTCCTCATCTAAGGAGTGCCCATGTTGCATACTTTTGATGGACCCTACTACACGAAGAAATGAGAAATACATGAAAAACATTATTACAATCAAGTTTTTCATGTATTTCTCATTTTTCGTGTAGAAGTGGGTACTCCTCGGATGAGGAATCAAATTCTACATCAATTGAGTGTTTTCACTTGAAATTTGAGTAAACCCATAGGGAGATAAGTTGAAAATATGATTTGAAAAAATAGTTTTTTATTTTTTCCCTTTAAAATTTGATGATGTAATCTAATATTATTTTATTATTTCCACTATTATTTTATAATTTCATTAGGAGGCCCATTTTATACCTCAAAATTCCCCTAATGAATGTGTCCTTGTCTTTGATTCCATAGCTGGATATTTTCTCCAGATGCCACTATATTTTCAACTCCACTTTTAGGAACCATAGAAATATTGCACCCATCAATAAAATTTCTACCCAAAATCTTGTACAGAGTTCCAATCCAAACTCCTCCCATCAATACCAGTGCTCCCTGAACCATATAGTAGGTATATTTATCGAACACCATTTTTACACCTACATTATCCATCTTGCTTACATAAATTAGTTTTCTTGCCAATATAGGAATATGAAAAAAACTAGGAAGCATTCTAATCCTTCCACCTTGCAACTCCAACTTAGATTTCCCACTTCTTATGATTATGTCCTTCTCGTCATCCCCTAGGAAGAAATCACCACCGTTATATTTCTCATAGTCACATAACCACTTCCTATGAGGAGTGAAGTGAAATTATGCACCTAATTCAATCAACCATGCCTCATGTTCTATTTTTGTACTTGAAGAAGAAGCCATGTCCACATCCCCGCCTTCATCTAAGGTGGTTTTTGCTTCTGCAAAAGGGGCATCATCAGATCCATTTCATTTCTCAAGAGCTTTAGATATATTGTCCTTTTTATATTTCCCTTCCTTTCCACATTCCAACATACCTTCACAGATTTTCCTAGAGATTTAAATATCCGTCTAGATTTAGATCTCCCACTTGAGGACTTATTTTTGTTTTTGCTTTGGGACCGTCCTCTCATAGACAAGGCATATCGATTCTTACTCTCCATATTTTTCCATCTCATCTCCTCTCACAGCAAGGATGATACTATTTCATCAAACTTCAAGGTAGTTGTATTCCTATCTATTGCAACAACCAAACTATCCCACGAGTCTGGTAGAGAACACAAAAAACTCATGCACTTATATTCATCTAAAATTTTAATATCAATAAATAGCAACTGAATTACCACAATATTGAAGGAATTTATATGCTCTGTCATCGAGTCTCCATCCTTCATCCTCAGGTTACACAAATTTCTTCGTAGGAACAATTTGTTAAGCAGAGACTTAGATTGATACAAAGTCTCCAATTTTTCCCACAAAACCTTTGACGTAGATTCCCCTAATACATTCAATAGTACTGAATCTGAGAGACACAATCATATTGTGTTTTAATCCTTATGATCTAATTTCTCCAAGTCTTCTACCGGCATTCATGTTTGTGCCATACCTAGATCTACAATGATCTGTTGATCTCTATCCACCAACAAATCCTCCATCTTGAACCTCCACAACTCAAACATTTGTCCATTGAATTTCTTGATCTATATCTTTATAATGTTCACCATCTTATTTCACCACAAGAATCGATCTTTCATAACTCCAAATGTAACAAGGTCTACCACAGGCTCGAGAAAAACCCCTTAGTAACAAAGGCACCCCCTTGAAGTTGAAACAACTCTGATACCAAATATACGTTTTTAACTTGTACAAAAATTACCTACAAACAAATTCTTAAAACATAAAAAATTACAATGGTGAGAAAATAAGACAAATATACACAGATTTTCTTTTGGATCCCAAAACTGGGAATACCATATTGATTTTTCATTATATTGATTTCGATGTTACATACATACATACATACATACATACATACATACATACATACATACATACATACATACATACATACATACATATATATATATATATATATATATATATATATATATATGCACACACACACACACACACACACACACATTGAACCATTCATAAACCCCAATTCACTAACCCTGGATTAGAACATAACCATAGTTCCATTGACCCGAATCTACAAATACCCTGGGAAAAAACCATGTGTGAAAACTATGTGCAAAACCATGGGTAGTTATGCCCACCATCTTTGGGTCCACCCCCCATCCTTGGGTCCACCCAACTATTATTGGGTCTAAATAAAAAAAGTAAAAAAATAATGGGGCACTGCTCCAGACCCCATGACGCATGGAAATAATATAACAAACACCCAACAAAGAATAGTTGAAGAAGAGAGTGGTACTTTGGCTTGATCATTTTCTAGAACCAATACTCATTTTAGTTATAATGTTCTTGGCTCTCTTTCTTTTCTAGTATGCCCTACATGTCCTTATTTGTCATGTTATATAGATCGAAGCTCCAATTATATGGTTGGTGTTTTGAGTACATGATGGATCTGGTGATAGGCATACTAGGAAATCCTTGATCTTAGGTTCTAACTGTTGCTCTATGTTGTGAAACCATCCCCAAAAATAGAAGAAAAGAGATATCAATGCCTGAGAAATAAGCCACTTCGAAGGGGCAAATTCCAATACATTACATGAATGAAAAATTCTTGGATGATACAAATGACCAAAACCTCCTTCTATATATAGGAGTCCATGGGGCCATAATGTAATCCTAGCTGACCTAACAATAATAATGTAAGGGCACAATAATAACAATATGGGGGTTATAGGGGTACAACAATAACAATAAGGGGGGCTACACTAACATAATAAGGGACTACACTATTAATGTAGGGACTTAACATGCCCCTCTCCTTCAAACAAGTGTTGTCCTCAACGCTTGATTATTTCTTGATGCTTTTGTATAAAATTCTCATCCTCCCATGTGGAATATTCTACAGGAAAGTTCTTCTTCTTGCTGAGATACTCTAAAATTGATCGTACTTGTCGAGTTCTTGTTTTTTTGACTGCTTCAAAACTTCTTTCGATGTGATGTTGATCTTCCTGTTGTTTCATTAGATTCTGCACCAAAGTTAGGTTATCCTTCAATAGTTGGAGAACTTGTTGTTGATGCTCGATGTGATCTTCCACTAATTTATCATCCATATTAGTTATTATTTGATCCTTCAGACAATCCAACTTAGCCTCCATTTCTTCTTTCAAACCATCTATGACATCTTCGGTTGCTCTTCGTAATATTGAAATTTGTTGCACTTGGTACCGTAATTTTGATATCTCATACTGCAATTCTTCCTCTTCATGCGTCATAGTATAATTTTTTGATGGCTTAATGGGTATGGAATTATTTTTTGGAGGAATTATAGAATCCAATACTGATAAAAAATTCTAAAATATGCCCTTGCAATCACTTCAAACTAATTTTTCAAATGAGACTTTCAGTGTAATTCTGAAAAAATACACACCTTTTTCTTGCTTTTGAGCAAATTTTTTTTTTTTTTTTTAAATATTGAAACTGAATTATCTCTGTGATTTCGGATCTTCAATATCTTAAATTTGGCCTTGCAGTAGCCCTCTGAATCCTTTTTCGAATGCCACAGGTCTGACCTGATTTGGATTCTTCAAGATAAAGTTATGTCGAATCACCCACAATGACCTAATTATGGACTGGTTCAATAGAGCGAACTTGTACGACTTGTCACGGCTCACTTTTTTCTCCTTTGGCTCTGAAATTGATAAACAGGAAACTACATTCCGCGTACTTCCCATCACTTTTTACATAATTCCAATCCAATGCTCAGAGAGAGAGTTATGAAGATTTTTCCATGATCACCTCTTTGAGATGAAATTCGGGAGCCTGAAAAAGACCTAGCTTCCACAGATCATATCTCTGAAAATATTGTGAACCAAGCTCTAAAATTTTTCGAAAATGTTCCTCAGGATTTCAGCTTCACGCTTTAAAAATTTAAGCTTATAAATCTTCGTAGAAAAAAAGTTATAGCTCAAATTCCACGATGACCTGTTTGGTGCAGCGAAACCCTAGAATCCAAAGCTCTGAAACCAAATGTTGTGAAACCAGCTCCAAAAATAGAAGAAAAGAGATATCAATGCCTTATATGTAATGTATTCAAGGGGTAAACCTCCAATCCATTACATTAATGAACAATTCTTGGATGTTACAAATGACCAAAACCTCCTTCTATATATTGGAGTCCATGGGGCCACAATATAATCCTAGTGGGGCCACAATGTAATCCTAGCTAATGTAACACTAATAATGTAAGGGCACAATAATGACAATATGGGAGTTACCGGGGTACAACAATAACAATAAAGGGGGCTACACTAACATAATAACAGATTACATTATTAATGTAGGGACTTAATACTCTCCATCAAATTAGGTCCATGATTTTGTAGTCTCCTCGACAGATTAAGAAGGATGATCAGAGACATATTATGTATTTTTTATGGAGGTGGCTTATGGATATTTTTTTCTCCTATTGCTTCATGGAGTGTGGGTATATTCTTGATCACTGCCAATATTTTCTCTTCCTAAGACATAGAGAGTTTCCTAGCTGATGCTAGGAGTTAAGAGAGTTCTCAAGTGACATTCACCAAAATATTCTTGAATATTCCTACACATTGCTTTGTTGGTTGTTAATTCTGGTCTAGAGCATGGATTATTGTATGGGGGGTTCTTACAACTCCAAAAATCATTTGAAATTTTAACTTCTAAAACAAAAAATTGAATCTAATTGCAAAGTTAGAGCACACCCCACTTAGAGAAAAGGGAAAACCAACATGACAAGGATTTGGAGAAACCCACTAAAGTGGCAGCATCATGCTAGAACCCTTTTCAACGGTCATATTTGTGTCTTACTGCTTCTCCTCCCCCAAGTCACAAGTGTTAGAAAGAATAAGAGAAAAACTAAACTATCAAATGCTTCAATCCCTTTTAGCACCTCCCAGATGATGGCATCAAAAAAGTTGGGAAAATAGATGTAAATTATCCAAGATTTAATTATCGAACCGGGACGTATTACTATAGATGCTAGGAAAATATATGCAAAATAAAATCTTTAATCTAATATAATATACTCTAATCTAATGTTGGAAATAATTATTATAAATTGGCAAGTAAATGACATGTCCATGAAGGAAAATGAATGTGAATAACACAAACTGAAACTAAAGACCAACTGGCTAGTCATTGTCTCAAATCCCCTAGAACAACCTCGAAATAGAATATTTCACTCCTCCAAGGAAAGTGTTAATTTATTAAATATCAGGTTAGATATAAGAAAACAAAGGATTCTAATTATGGTTTTTAGTTTCTCAAAAGAAGGTGTTGAAACTTAAACGAAAAACATTAGAGCATAAAGAAATATAACAACAATAGAGATAATCTAGAGAACGACAACTAAACTAGAAAAATGAAAGGAAAATCATTACCCAAGATTGAGTGGCCCTTCCCAGCTTGACCAACATTTCCAAGAGCAAACAACTCAGACTACCATGATTCACCAAAAATTAAAAACAAACAAATTTCATTGATGAAGAATCAACTATGTTTTACAAGAAGGGAAACACTTAGCTTGTTGCCATAATCTTCTTATCAGCTACCTATCCCAGCCTAGTACATGAGTGAATGAAAAAAAAGCCCTATATCTATTCTCAATTTAATTATTTGTATAAATATGAGTATTGTGTGGATCAAAACTAATCCCCCAATATCTATTTTCCTAACTATTAGATACATTCAAGATAAAAAATGGTGATTTAGGAGACAAGATTGGATTCTTTTTCTCCACAATTTAGAATTGAGATTCATTCCCTTTGTTGTTTGGATGACTGATTCAAAATCTTCTCAAATATGGGCATTATTTGGAAATATAGGCAAATTGTGTATTTTTGGTAGATTCGTGTCAAAGACCCAAATGTATCTTCCAAACGTTGATGATTTTATGGAAACGGTATAAGACTTAAGGAATTTTCTATATTGGGAAAACAACCCGTGTATCAAAATTTATGTATTCACCTCCATTGCCTTCGTGATCATGCTTAAAGTTGGAATTTTGGAAACTTTGACCTATAATAATGCTTTAGAGTTCGTGCCTCACATGTGTGACCTAGGTGAGATACGAACACTCTAGAATTTTTTTGACATCTTAGCCTACAAAACCAATGCGGCATAATTTCTTCAAGAAGGGCATAAATATGTCAATCACAATCGAGTGTAGAAATTGCAATGCTAGAACCAAAATTGAGATAAAAAATTCATGATTAGTAAAAATAACTTAAAACTCAGTTAATATATCAGAGACTTAGGAATTAATGACAATAAACAACTTTTACCTCGCTATGCTTTTCAAAATGGTTTAGATTCAAAGGGGTGTAAATATGCACAATAAGAGGGCAATATGCAGTTATATGTATAAGGTTTGATTGGAAAAAAGCTTAATTCAATTCAATTGAGGATCTTTCAAAAAATGCTCACTGACCCCTTGGATAAGTGGTACATCAATGAGAAGGTTGGTCCCACAACACATTTGAATCTAGAGCTAATTCATTTATCACCATCTTGCAACTCCCTATTCATCATGACATGGTATTGGAGTTATTATCTAAGTTTCAATAATCCTCCTACGCCCACATTACATACTACTTCCACAAGTGGCATAGACGATGCAATATATGGAAGATCGGAATATCCAATTATATTATTTTAGAATTCTTCCTCAAACCCATATTTCCAATTATGACACAGTATGTTGTAACCACCATGCATCAAGATGAGGAATCAACCATTTCCAAGGCTCAACAATTTGACTTTATTTACACACAATCAGGGTACCTTCATATGGTCATCATAGAATCACCTTAACCCCAACCTTTCAATAAAGAGAAGTTGAGGACATATAATTCTCTTGAAACCTCATAGGGTCCATTACAAATATAACCCCCAACAAGGGAAGCAACTTACTGACAACAAAAACTCATATGGACCACATCCCACATTTCTGAATATGTTTGGGATGCCACTTGCTACCCTACACACATTGGTATGATATTATCATAATACTTCTGTTGTATTTAGTGTTCCTCCCATGTAGCTGAAAACCTATTCCACCCTATGTAACCATATTGGTATTTCAACATCCCAACCCTCCTATTGATATCCTGCACTAGGAAACCCCCATTTCCCTTTCTGGGACCCCCACAACCTATTCCCATAAATATTGAATTTTTTTGAACTATCTTTCCTCCAACAATAATATGAATTTGCACAACTAAACATGATTGATCTCCCTTCCCAATAAATCAATGTGAAGAAAAAAGAAGGAAACCAGAAAAAATGAGGCAACCCTTAACAATGAAACATACAAGGTGGGGGAAATCAGCGCAACAAAAACCAAAACCCTAACCAAGCCCACAAAAACTCATAGAAATAAGATAAGAATAATTGTGTATGTACTAATTACCCTTGTGTTATATGGGGATTATGTACATTATACCTATCAGTGACCCTGGATTATCAATTTCAAATATATAAAGGAGGCTATGGAAACCATAATGCGAGGGTGGAGCCACCCAACAATCAATGGTATTGCAAACACCCTTCCCTCATTAAGGGGTTTTTGATACCCAAAAAGAGGTAGGCACCGAGTCACTTTAACAACGTTGCAGTAGAAAACACCTAAGACACTATTGATCGGGACATTTACATGAATGCGGTTGATGTCATATTACCAACATGTCATTCAGACTATGCTCCTCCTCTGGATCCTAATCCCTCTTCAAAAAATATGATACTATCTACCTCTATTTTCCACTTAATGGTCCTACATCCACTCATTAATCTAATTTTGAAATTGACCAAAGGACTGTTGAGATGTGCATCACAAAATGCTAAGGTGGCATACAACAACAACATCATCGATGAGCATACCCAATCACTTGTTTCCATGTCAGCATTAGAAGTGCTTCAAACTATCCCAATTCAACGAAAGGAATTACTCTCTGTGTTAGGCGACATTGACCCTTGTTATTCATGATTGATCAAATTCAAACTAAATAACTTAGAACTGTGACTCACATCATTAGTCTCTTTCTAATTTCTAGTCACCATATGCAATGTCACCGCAGATTACTACATTATTAATGAGGGTGCATCCACATGCATCATGTCAACGACTATATGGCATAAATTTGGATCCCCCAAGCTTGTAACCTTATTCATTACCCTAGGGCATATAATGGTCACCCTTCATAGCCAATGGGTCTCTTTCAAAAAGTGCCAATAGAGCTTTCTAGAAAAGTAGTTCTCATCAACATTGAGGTCCTTGATGCCCCTTGCATTATAATATCCTATTTGGATGAAGTTATATGTATTCCATGAAGGTTGTGGCAGCATCAACCTTCCAGATTATGATATTTCGTCACAATGAAAAGAACATAACCAATGACCGAATTACACATTATGAGGCAAGAACCTCTCCCTCACTGGTTAGTGTGTTATCATTTGTGGGATGCCAAGAACTAGTTCCCTCCTTCACTGAAGTTGGGCCCGACATGTTCAAGGATTCCACTCTCTTAGGTACCTACCCTGGAGACCCCCCTTCCATGACCATATTTGGATCGACACCTATGTGTGTAGTAACTACACACACATATAGAGTTTACTATGCAAATTCCAAATATAAATATTTTTTTAAAATAACTTTTTTACTATTTTTAATTTATTTTTGTCTTGACGCATCATAACCTTAAATTACATACATATAATATTTTATTTATATATTTTTGTTTCCTTAACCCATTTTTTGAAAAAGTTATGTATTGCACTAGTATAGACTAAGATTTACAATAGAATAGTTTGATTATAATAAGACCCTGGCATCTTGCACTAACAAATGGCATTATAATTTCAAGGATAAAATAGCTTTTATATTTTTTCAAAAAAATGTGAATTTAATATTATAAATTAAAAAAAATCCATACAAAAGAACAATGCATTGTCTACATTTTAAAGGAAATTTCATTATTTATTTACTCAAATCTTGCATATACTTCACTATTTATTTACTCAAAACCTGCACTACATGAACATATGCATTACATTTGAATTAAAAATAGCATATCATTATTAAAAAATAATTTCACATGGTCACATAGAAGTTCTATAAAGGAAAATTATATACTCGAAAAGCTAATTCATTTTTTTACATTTCAACATTTTACCCTATATTCTAATTTGTGAAACACCTGAAATCATTTCCACAACTTAAGAAATTGTTTTTTTTTTCTATGTTTGCATTGCCACTATCTTATCATGAGAAACCATGATTAACTTGCACTTATACTTTCTAAATACTTCTTATATATCAATGTAACAATGCCCATAAAAAAATATATTATATTTCTTCTATCATTTTCCAAAAAAAGGTTTTAAAATGATGAAAAAGATCAAAATAAATTCATTATATACTATAGTAAATTATTACTTAAATTTTGTTTTTTAATTTATTATTTTTTTAAACTTAAAATTAAATATACAAATTATAATTTCAATTTCGAACTTTAAAAATATAATCAATATCTAAAAATTAAATTGTAAAACATTTTTTAATTATTTATAAGTATTTATAAACTTTGCACCCAAAAAAACTTAAGGTTATTATAAACACCTTAAACTTTGTTTAGTAGATACAAACATAAATATAATCCTAACAGGAAATTAAACCTTTTCCAATGTGTAAAGAGCAGATAATCATATAGGAAGGCCGACCCCATTCGTTGGCTGAGTTGCTCGAGACAGGCCCCTCTATAATAATCATATTGGTAGTCTGACCCCATTTGTTGGTGGATTTTCTCCACTACTTCCGCATCCCACTGCAGTTTCAGACATCCTCTGGCATAAAGCTCCCGCAAAGATGTACAATGTTGGATACCTTCGAGCTCTTCTAACTCGGAACATCGAATCTGGAAAACTTTTCAAACTGGAGCACTCAGATAGCTGGACCTGGTGTAGGCTGGTTAAATTACCAAGCGAATATGGCATAATTTTCAAACTGGATCAGTCACACAGGTTGATTCGGTGTAGGATGGTTAAATTACCTAGCGAACCCAGCAGAATTTTCAAACTGGAGCACTCAAATATGATGATATGGTATAAACCACCAAGCGAATCTAGAAGACTTTTCAAACTGGAGCACAAAGATAGATGGATCCGGTGTAGGTTGGTTAAACCACCAAGCGAATTTGGCAGCCTCTCTAACCATTTGCAGTTTATCAGATCCATATTTTGGAGGTTGCATAAATTACCCAAGGAATCTGGTAGCCTCTCCAAAGCAGAGCAATTCCACAACCTGATCAGTTTGAGGTTGCTTAACTTACCAAAGGACTCTGGTAGCCTCTTCAAAGCACTGCACTAATTCAAGAAGATCTGTCGGAGGTTGTTTAGCTCACCAAAGAACTACGGCAGTGACTTCAATTCTGAAAAGCATAGTAACTTCAAGAGCTTTAATTATTGCAGAAATAAAAATTCTTCTGGAAATTGTGTGACAATGAACTTCTCTTCATAGTCCTAAGAAGGGCTAATCACGATCCGTTCAAGTTGCATCAGTTTCACTATAGACTTTTGAATGCTTGAGAGGGGAGCTTCAATTTCCAACCCCCGAAATTGTAAAGGTGCCTGCAAAATGTTCAAGAGTGTTAAACACTTTCAACTCTAAGAATAAATATAAATTAATTATCATTATCATCAAAAGAAACCCTTAGAACATATATGAGACCCTGTGGTACAATATTATCAATAGCTAATAACCAGAACCTATAATTCAACTAATCCTAATTTACAATAGCTAATAAACACAATCTATAATTCAAAAAATCCTAATTTACCTGTGATTCCATTTTCCACAATGTTTTTAATTTACTCCCACTCACTTGTAGAACCCTTAAGTTCTTCGACAAATGCAGGGAAGAGTAGGGATAGTGGTCCCAGCACAGCCATACGAGTTTTGGAAACTGCACCTTTTTCAAAATGAATTTCACAAGAACACCCTCAATATGAAGAAGTTGCAAATTCCTCATACAAATACCACTACCGTGAAATGGATACTGCCTACTTCACAGTGACAACATATTGCAAAGATTCATCTGACAGTTCCCTGATAGTTCGCTACTTCTTGGCCCAGAGGCATTACTGAGATGTCATCAGTCATTCTAATTCCACCCACTTCCTTTATTAGATGTTCAATTTGAAAAATGCTGAAGAATTAAAAAATTCTACATAGATTTCTGTAGAATAATTTTAATTTTCTAGAATTTTGAAAGATTCAGTACTTACCGGTGATTTTTGCAACAGATCATCAATTATTTTTGTAGAACGCCAGAGATGATGTGGCAATGAAGCATCAACAATATCTCTTCCCATGTCTCACAGGTGATCATACATTCTTATTTGGTTTTCACTATTCATCTCGACGAGGCATTTATTCTCTAGATTTCGTAATCCCCACAAACTGTTTCCACCTGATCCATCACAAATTCTGATGACCTTATACATGTCTTCTCCTGTGAAAAATCAGGAAATATCTAAGAATATCTGTCAGTCCTCCATATCCAGTGCATTGTAACTGATTTGAAGCCTTTACTTTATCTCCTCGGTAAGTATGCATTGACGTTTATTCAGTTGGGCTTCCCAGTAAGACGTGTTTCCTCCATAGAGAAGTGCCCCAAACACCTTTAAGGATAAAGGAAATCCACCATAGGCTTCTATGAACTTCTCTACTAAATATTCAAATTTTGGGAGTGGATGTGCCTAGTTGAAGAATACAAACAGAAGAGTTGAAGAGAATGTTTTGATCTAGAAGCACTCGCAACCCATATGATTGAAGACGCCAGTAGAGATGGTTGGAAAAAGTTTTCTTAACATGTAGACCACGATGGTTAATAAACACATCATAATCGGATTTAGGAGCGGTGGAGGTGGAGGTGGAGGTGGAGGCTGCGGCAGAGGAAGATTGAACCATTACTGATTCCAAAATACAAATAGAGGTGATGGGCATACGGATGTTAAATACTAATGAAGAAGCTTGCGAGGGGTGAAATTAGCAAAGAGTTTGAGAATAGCATAAATTCTATAAAAAAATGCAATGAAAAATGTTGATGTCTTGTAGAGAAATTTAGATTAAGCTAGGACTCTGAGGTGAGCATAAATTATGGAAAAATTTGAAATGAAAAAAATTGATGGTGTGCAAAGAAATTTACAAACATTAAACCCTTGAGCGATATCTTTGAGAGTCGTGCTTCAACGCGTTTCCACACAGATGACTCCTTTCTCTATGTGTGTGAGAAGAGAATAGAGAAAGAAAAGTGAATGAGGAAATAACTTGGCCAATGAAAATATGTATTCCGGGCAGGCCCTGAACAGGTACTAGTCGACCAAATGTGTGAAGATCTACACGTGATAGGCCCTTGACAGGCGCAACTTTACCTTTCATGTCACATAACGACAAAAGTATGAAAAATACACATGGACGAGATGCTATACTGCGTCGCTAAAATAAAAAGTCTACAAAACGAAAAAGTCTACAAAACGTGGGTTATTCCAGAGATAAACATGAACGACCTGCTCTACCGCATCGGTAAAAGCATAAGTCGACAAAATGTGGGGCACTCCCAAATGGCCGAGATGCTCAACCATTTCTTCATGGACGAGATTTATTTTTTTCCTTTTTCAATTACTTTTCATACTTATAGTGTGTAATTGGTTTGAGAGTAGATGATTCAAACGAATTGGGAAATATTATGAAAGAGAAAATTTGCTTTCATATTTCTTATCATTTTATTATAAGTTAATATTTTAAAGAAAAAATAAAAAGAAAAAAATAAGTATAATCACGAGAGTAGAGAGATTCCTGATGGAGTGAAATGTGAGTGAGATCAAGCGGAATGTGTGTTGCTCTTAACATGTGTTTATATGAAGGCAATACGTGGAAGCCTGACATAATGAGAATGAAATTTCATTCTTTGGCAACGTTTCCTCCTTAATATGCAAAGGTAATAGGAGATGGATATTACCACTCGTCAGCTTTTCTTATTGCATCTACTCTAGCTCATTAAAGTTTTGGTAGGTTTGCCATAATGGTCCTGACAAGCTCCACCATGGGAGCAAAGGATGCATGTTTTTAGCTCATTAATGGTTCCTCATAGATCAGAAGGAGTTTTTTTCTTAAGAAGTGTGCCACATTGAACACTTTCCTTATTTCCGTTCTTCACTGCCAGAGTAACAATCTCTCGACCTCATGTTATTTCCCTCCTCTCTTTGTTATAAATGGGCTAGATTATGCATAGGTTGGAGATTGTACATAGTATTCCACTGCAAATTTTGTATGATTGTATGGTATTTGATTTCAGTTTATCATTCCATGTTTGGCACAACGTGTTGGGTGCATCTCTAGTCATTTCTTGATAAGTTTAATCCTAAAAAATAAAAATTTAAAATAGACTCATGCCTTAGTAAAGAACTGTGCTAACACCTGGTCCTGAATGTAGTCTTGTAGATTTCCTACTCTTTGATATGTACCTAATGATAGCCCGATCTCAAGTCGATCTTAGAGAACATTTCAGCTCCCTTCATCTGATCGAACAAATCATCAATCCTCAGTACTGGGTACCTGTTCTTGATGGTCACTTTGTTTAGCTTCTTGTAATCAATGCATAGTCTAAGAGTGTCATCTTTATTCTTCAAGAACAACACCAGTGCACCCCATGGTGATACACCTGGCCTAATGTACCCTTTGTTCAACATTTCCTTCAACTACAATTTAAACTCTACCAACTCTGGTGTACTCATCCTGTAAGGTACTTTTCATGTTGGAGTTGCCCCTGGCATCAACTCAATGGAAAAGTCCACTTCCCTAATTCTGTGGACAATCCCTCTTAAGATGCTCCTCACCGCATGTCCAACACTCCAACTGTCCCATACCACTACCTCCATGATGTTGTGGTGATCTATGCTACTGATGTGGCCTATGTCCCTGTCTAAATGCATTAAACTTCTTTTCTAGTGCCATGTTTTCTTTCTCATCTTCATGTTGAGGCCTTTCTCTCTTAGGTTTCCATTTACCTTTGTCCTTTCCTTTCCATACTTGCTGATACTCATGTTTGCGCTTTGAATGTTCATAGCAATACTTCAACTTCCCAATGACTTCCTAAAGTGATCGATCCTCATCTTACTCAATCTAAGCTTTAAATTCTAATGGAAAACCACTAACAAATTGTTGAAATTTAGCATTCTTATTAGTAATATATAGCACATACCTCAATAGCTCCAAGAAATTCATGGTGTACTCTTTATTTTTCATAGATCCGATTCTTATCTCATAGAACCCTTTGGCCTTACTATCATAATACCTCTCTAACAAGTACTTCTTCCTGAAAAGCATCTTGAACTCATGCCAACTCAAGTCCTATGTTCTGATGTCTTTGACCCGCTTCACATCTTTCCACCATATGTCTTCTTTACCTTTCAAATTGAAGATAGCAATTATGGCCTTCATGTTACCAGTGTACTCATGCAACTCAAAGAATTTGTTCATACCAAGTATACAAGCCTCTACATCCTCTGGTTTCTTCAAGTCTCCATCAAAAATAGGTGATTTGGCTTTCTTAAATTCATCTGGAAAGTACCCTTTGTCACTCCTATAAGGATGATACAGATGACGATCATGATGTCTATCTGAAACATAACCGGAATGATATATGTACTCATCACCCCACCTACCTGGAGTTTCCAACAACCTTCTATCTCTCACTGTGTCTGATCTATCTGACCTATGTCTACCAGGAGACCTAATTCCATATGCCCCATTGCTTCTATTCTCATGTCCATAGTTGATTGATAATGGCCCGTGTTTCTGCAAATTTGACAATCTCTAAAGAAGTATTGCATTCACCTCGGCTTGCTTCTCTTGTGATTGTATGATTCTATTATTATATGCCTTACAACTCCTTATTTCTTCCTTGAGGCTTCTCAATGTGTCTGCCAAATTAGAATAGTACCATGCATGTTGCTCATATGACTCATAGGGAGAGTCCTTGTAGTCTAGCACCTTTCTATCCATGTTGATATTTCTTCCTTCCAGGTATAATATGTCAGTTAAATCAAGTAACAATAAACTAATGTACCTTAGTGTAATTTGGGGAGGATACATCCTGCAAGACCAACCAATCAGCGTAATACATGTATAGACATAATCATGACAGCATGTAAATATATAATTTCTAAGCATATAATAATATAAATTTCATTCTATTTGGAGTATAGTCATCCATGCATGCCCATACCAAATGCACACCAACGCAAACTTGACCATACACAATTACAAGCATGAACCATTCATGAACATAAGGAACATATAACCCAGCATGACTGACCCATGCACATTCAACATATAACACTACACATGCAAGCACACACATACAATACACAAACATGACCAATAAATGAGGTAATCATAAACAATCAATGCACACAAAATATGTCCAACATGTAAACAAGAGTGCATGCACAATACACAAACAAAACAACACACAATCAATCACACATTTGTGACAACATGTTGACGACGACACCATAAACACTTCCATGGTGACACCATTTCCACAATGGCCAACACTATCTGGATGCAATAACTATATACAACATGCATATGAAACACATAAGAAATCAACACAAAGTCATGACCAACACATCACCCATCAAGTCTGAAAGTTGAACCATGCTTTGATACCACTCTGTAACACCCTCTTCCCACATCTACCCAAGTAACCAGCCAACCGGGGTAAACATGTAACGAGAGGATACTAATATGAGATTCAGCCTCCTAGATGACCTTAAGGAAGTGGAACTGATGAAAACACCAAAGACACACCTTACGTTGTATCATGGACGTCCCAAGAGCTAACCCAACCTTCCAGGGCCCTAATCCCTGAGTGGGGACTGATTTTTAGCCCCTTTTAGGCTTCACCGTGAGCTTGTAAAGCCAATAGAGCACCTATAGGATCTAGATCCATGAGCTATCCTTGTTAAGGTAGCGGCACAGGCCTAAACATGAGATTTTTGTGACCGACTCCAGGATTTGTGCCACATTTTCAGCCCCTAAGCCCAAGTCACTTCCAAAAACTTATTGTAACTTTAAGAGAGGGTAAATAACATTAAAAAAACACATATGGAAGAAATCACAACATCAGGAACTCATCCGACCCCACCCATCCATGACATGTATTTCGTCAAACATGTCACAAACATAGCATCTATAGGTGTAAACAACAAAAATAAACATATGGGTCTAATAATTATCTGAGAATCACTAAGAAGCATTGCTCTCTTACATATTAAGTTGCAATACAATGTATTTGACCATAGACACATTGTATATTCATTTATAGGAAAAAACATAGATAGAGCCATAAAATATGAGCTTATAACCAGCAAATAGCAGCATAAATACCATGGATATAACATCAATGAAATACACATAATAAACAGTAAATTTTCATACCAAATACCAAAGGAATGAGCTCTTCAACATTGAATGTAAAAACCAACCAGAAATGGGACTTCCACGTTCCACCCAACCATAGATTGGTTGAGCCAAATCTACTTTAGCCAATCACCCCCGTGCCATATTCCAAGCATGAATGTGGAACTTAAACCGAAAGAAACAACCAGGGCATTCCGAGGCTAAACCACCTCACCCTTATTAATAAACATTTCATAACCTTCTTTATTGTGATCTAATCCTGATCATTAGGCCAACACAAGCATGGATATCACCGGATTCTCTCCACTTACACCGTGAGGAATTTTCCTGTCTCCTAGTCTCTTAGGATTTACCGCAACCTACAGTCGGAATCAGGGGTCATTAGGCCCTAAAATGAAACATACTCTCAAGGCTTTACTGCAATCCCAAACTCGAGATTCATAGGCCTAAAATGGAAAGTAAACCACTTCTGGGAGTTACCGTATATCCCACCACTCACCGGTCAAGATTCCTAATCCCACTCAGAAAACACAATACTGGATTTACCGCAACCCACAATCTGGCTCAGGGGTTACCAGCCTAGTGGCTTTACCATGATCCACAGTTTGGTTCAGCAACCACTAGGCCATGTGCTATGTTAATTCGGAGATCCACCCCACTTAGCTTCAAATCCATCCAACTGTAATCTAGCTAAACCAAAACATGAATAATCACAACACCATGGATATCCAGAAACAACTGTAGAAATTATACAACAAGCATGTATATCATGGAATCCCCTGATCCAAAAATGTGCTACTGTTAAATATTGAATCACTTCTACAAAGCTTTGTGGAATTAAAAACACAATCGACAATCACAATATCATGAAGAAAGATCAATCACACACAACACAGATAATTATAGGGGAAAGCTCATAGCTAAAAACCCCACTAACTCTATTGTATATTCATAAACAATTACATATAAAACTCTTCTCACAATATCCCTCAATACATTAGCTAACTATCTCACACTATCATTAAAAAATTAGCACTTTACTTAGCCAATTTACTGCCTCCAAACAGCCTACCTTGCTTGCGTAATCCCTGCTGAATGAAATCCTTCCCTCCGTGACTGTGAAAGTATCATTGGAACATCCAATGGTTGTATGGTTGCATGTGTGCAACCCAATATCCTACAACTGATAGTCATCTATCCCTTTTACCTACATCTCAACTGAGTCTCCACTAGAATTGACATGCATGAAGTTAACTGAAGTAAAACATCAGTTGCATGTGTGATCACAGCATGTGAATTAATTAATAATTAACTCACTGACCTCTCACTAGTGTATCTTCAGTTACAACTAGCACAATTGAATTTAACTCACTTAACTGAGTTAAACTGATTTACAACATGCATGAACTCATGCACAACTGCACTCTGAACTCTGTTACAACTAGAATTACTCTGCATGTCCACCAACCAACCTCTAACTTGAATTCCCTAATATAACTGAGTTTATAACTCACTCAGTTAACTTAATAAAAGTTCTCATTGAGAATAGATTACAGTTTAATGTCTATTTCTAATTAAGGGAAAACTAAAAATAGACATGCACCTAAAAATAGCACTGTGGGCCCCACCATATTTTTAGGTGCTTAATGAAACTATGTGGGTGTTGAATTTTTCTTGTTGAATCTCAACACTCCCTCTCAACAAGAAAGGGATTATCCTTCACCCAGATCCTGTCTCTATGATAGTCAAATTTTCTCCTGGTAAGCGCATTCGTCAGAATGTCTTCATCCTGATCTTCTGTGGGAATGTACGGTAACAACATAATTATTCTTTGCACACAATCTTGAAGATGGTGGTCCGGATATCAATTTTCTTGGACCTATCATGAAACACAGGATTAATCGAGAGTTTAATTCAACTCTCATTATCACGTTGAATCACTGTCAGACCCATCTGAGAACCAAACAAACCGACCAATATCTTTCTCATCCAGATGTCCTAACATGTAGCTTGACTTGCTGCCATGTATTCCGATTCCACTGAACTGAGTGCCACGAATCTCTGTTTCCTATTATACCAATAAATAGTTGTAGATCCAATGCTAAAGATCCCTCCCAATCTGCTCTTTCTGTCCGATGGACTTCCTGCCCAATCTGCATCCATGAATCCATGCAGCTTCATTCCCTCTGTCCGCTTGTACCAAAGAACAAACTCTGATGTGCCCCTTAGGTATCTCAGGACATGCTTCCCCACCTTCCAAAAGATCTTGGTATGCTTAATCATCACTTGACTCAGCTATTTAACTGCGTAGCAAATGTTTGCTCTTGTGTTCACTAGATACATTAGTGAACCCACTAACTGTCGATAAACAGTAGCATCCACTACCTCTCCAGAAGTAACATCGTCATTCCTCCAATTTACAGGAAGAGGCATATCCATGGGTTTGCATCCCTCCATGTGAAACTTACCCAATATCTCCTTTTCATACTTTCCTTGAGACATAAAAATTTCACCATCTCGCTGCCATATTTCCAATCTAAGGAAATAATGAAGGAGGCCCATATCCTTCATTTAGAACTCCCTTGCAAAATCCTCCTTGCATGAGCGTATCAGTTGCTCATCACCAGTCAAAATTATATCATCAACATAAAGAAAAATGATCAACAACTTCCCCTTTACCACAATCTAGTATAGGTTAGCATCTGCTTAACTTTTGGTGAAGCCCAGTTTGGTGAAATAATTGTCTATCTGAGTGTACAAAGCACAGGGTGCTTTCTTTAGCCCATACATTGCTATTTTGAGCCTGCACACATGCAACTCACCGTTGAAGATCTTGAAACCTTCAGGCTACTCTATGTACACCTCCTCCTCAATGATCTCATTGAGAAATGTAGTTTTGACATCCATCTGATGAATGTGCCAGGCCATCTGTGTTGAGAGTGCAAGGATGGTCCTTATGGAAGAGTACCTTGTGACAGGCACAAAATTATCATCATAATCTATCCCCTTGATCTGTGAGTAACCTCAGGCCACAAATATGGCCTTGTATTTCTCCACACTCCCATCAAAAATTTGTTTTACCTTGTAGATCCATCTCGAACCCACCACTGATTTGTCGACTGGTCTTGGGACTATCTCCCATGCATTGTTTTTGACAATGGAGTCATACTCCTCCACCATTGCATCCACCCATGTGGGCTCTTCCACTTCTTCCTAAAAGGAAGATGGTTCAGTTACGACACATTTTTTGATAAGTGCCATGTATCCAATAAATCGATTAGGAGACTGTCTTTGTCTATTCTTTGAAGTAGGGGCTCATACATTCTCTGTAGCATCAAGCCTCAATCTATCAGCTTTTGTGGTGCACTTTATGCCATTTCTGATGGATGGCTCTGCATGACTGATTTCCTCCACTCGATGAACCTCCTCATGTGGCTGATCCACATCTTGAGACTCATCTTTGGGAACCAACAATTCCTCCTCTACATGCATGTCCAACTCCCTCTCAAGGGACAACCACATGGATTTCTCCTCATCAAATTTGATATCCCGTCACAAAACATTCATTCTTCTGTTTGGAAAATACACACAATAATTATGGGGTGTTTCTATGTACCCCACAAAAATCCCAACTTCGGCAATCGGTTCCAACTTCTTCCTGGCGTCGTTGGTCACATGCACATAAACAGATGAGCCAAAAATCTTAAAGTGTGAAACATCAGGTTTCTTACTAGTGAAAGCTTCTTCAGGTGTACTCATGCCAAGTACTCTATGAGGACAACATTTTTGCACATGTAACATTATGTTGCATGCTTCCACCCACAAATGCATTGGGAGGCCTTGATCATGCAACATCGCTTGTGCTACACCCACGATCATTATTTTAGTCCATTCGTGACCCCATTTTGTTGTGGGTTATGAGGCACTATGAGTTCTCTTTGAATTCCTTCTTTGTTGTAGAAGGCTTTGAATTCATTAGAGATTAATTCACCACCATTACCACTCCTAAGAGCTTTCACTTTCTTCCACGACTCTTTCTCCACCAATGCCTTAAACTCACTGAACTTTGAGAATGTTTTATCTTTATTCTGCATGAATGAGATTCAAAATTTACGAGAAAATTCATCAACAAATATTACATAGTACTTATGTTTTGTTGTTGAAGCAACCGAGAAAGGACCACACACGTCTGTTTGAACTCTCTCAAGGATCCCTGAAGCTTGGTTTTCCTTCTCATGAAAGGTGGCATTCACATATTTTCCCATAGTACATCCCTTGCATTGATCTGACTGCACAAGTGTACCCTTGGGAAGACCAGTAGAGATCTGTTGCATGACTTTCAAGGCTCCATGGTGAAGATGGCCCAATTGTCTGTGCCATAATTCGCCCTCATCCCGGCTCGCCACTTGATCTACCTTGCCTATCATTGTTGCACATCCATCTACCTCTAGCTTGTAGATATTCTTAACTCGAACCCCTATCCTCTTGGCTTGACCCATTGTTTTATTTCGCAGGAAATATTTTCCATCACTAAAAACAATGTCATAGCCTCTGTCCTCCAACATTGTGACTAAGACCAAATTTTTCTTCAGACTTGGTACATGCATTACTTCTTTTAATTGAAATGGTTTACCTGATGACCTCTGAAAGGTTATGGTGCCAATCACGGTCACACTATACCATCCGTCATCGCCCATCTCAATATGCATATGGAGGTCTTTCTCCTCCAAGTCACTGAAAATTTCCTTATCTCCCATCATGTGAAAGGAAGCGCCACTATCCAAATACCACACAGATCCCAATGCATTGGACAACATACATGCTATCAATGAGAATTCAAGCTTAAATTTCAAGGCAAGGGCCTCACCAGCTTCAGATCCAACAACATTCTTGTTCTTCTTCTTTTGTGGACAGTTAGTAGCAAAATGCCCATGTTCGTGAAAATGAAAGCACTTCACTTTGGACATGTCCTGCTTCTTGCCTTTGGACTTAGATTTGGAATGGGTTTTTTTCCCCTTCCCTTTCCTCACCTTGGTAGCCAAAGCACATATTCTTTATCCTCATTCTTAGATTATGATCCATCTCTGGTGGTCCACCTGAACTCCTCCTGCACCAAATCCGACCACAGTCGTTCCCAATCTGGAATTTTTTCCCTTTCGTTGACAAAGTCTTGATAACTGTGCCAACTCTTGGGAAGTCCTAGGAGAGATAAGCTCACCAAATCATCATTAGCCACTGTAATACCAACTCTCCCCACTTCATCTCGGCATTGGACAAAATTCTTTAGGTATTTTAGCATGGAGTCTCCCTTCTCCATCTTGATTTTCCTGAGTTTATCTTTGAGCACCAATTTCCTATTGTCGTTGCTGCCTTGGAATAGATATATCAAAGCCTTCGACATTGCATATGGTGTGGCTTTCCCATGGAGGCTTGAGACTATGTGATCTTTTACTCCCTCCAATAGGATCCTCCTTGCCTTCTCCACTTTCTTTTTCCATGCATCAAGATTTGTAGCATCTGCACCATCTGGCTTAGGAAGATCTTTGTCAATGAATTCCTTCAAGCCGTTGTCTTCCAGTACTGCCTCCATCCTGTCCTTCCAAGCAATATAGTTTGAGCTCCCCTCGAGTGCATACTCTAACCTCAAGCGATTGAAATCCATTTCAATCTTGAATCAGCTATAGCACCAAGAAATTCTTTCTACAAATTCAAATTCTATACAGTCACAAACTCAGCTCCTGCTTCACTTCTGCAATTTCCTGTGCTCTAAATACCAAGTATAAATTATACAACAAGCATGCATATCATGGATTCACCTGATCTAATAATGTGCTACTGTTATATTAAGAATCTTCTACAAAGCTTTGCGGAATTAAAAACACAATCGACAATCACAATATCATGCAGAAAGATCAATCACACACAACATAGATAATTTCCAAGGGAAATCTCACAACTAAAACCCCCACTATCTCTATTGTATATTCATAAATTGGATCATGAAAAAATTACATACAAAACTCTTCTCACAAGAGCCCTCAATACATCAGCTAACTGTCTCACACTGTCATTAAAAAATTGGTTCTTTACTTAGCCAATTTACTGCCTCCAGACAGCCTGCCTTGCTTGCGCAATCCATGTTGAATGCAATCCCTAATTCGATGTAATCCTACCCTCCTTGACTGTGTAAGTATCATTGGCACATCAAATGGTTGTATTGTTTCATGTGTGAAACCCAATATCCTACAAATGATAGCCATCTGTCCCTTTCACCCACATCTCAACTAAGTCTCCACTGGAACTGCAATGCATGCAGTTAGTTGAAGTAAAACATTAGTTGCATGTGTGATCACTGCATGTGAATTAATTAATAATTAATTCATTGACCTCTCACTAGTGTATCTTCAGTTACACCTAGCACAACTGACCTTAACTCACTTAACTTAGTTAAACTGATTTACAACATACTTGAACTCATGCACAACTGCACTCTGAACTCTGTTACAACTAGAATTACTCTACATGTCCACCAACCAACCTCTAATTCGAATTCCCTAATCTAATTGAGTTTTTAACTCACTTATTTAAGTTAATACAAGTTCTCATTGAGAATAGATTACAGTTTAATGTCCAATTCTAATTAAGGGAAAACTAAAAATACATGCACCTAAAAATAGCATTATGGGCCCCACCATAGTTTTAGGTGCTTAATGAAACTATGTGGGTGCTGAATGTTTTTTGTTGAATCTCAACAATAACAAAGCTAGGTTGACAACACCGTCACACCTGGTGAACCCATGCCAGGACAGAAAAGAACCACATGCAATATCATGCATGTCAAATCTAGCAAGGAAAATACACATGCAAATTGATACCTGCTGTTAGGTTCCTATAATAATAGGGTTCATAATTTTGGAATTGACTTTGATAGTCTTGTAAATATGTACATGCCTTGCTTTCTGCAAGTTGTTTTCCCATATTTTGAAAATAATAAAAAATGGAAAGGGGGTAAAAGTCCTAAAAGAAAGATCAAAGGACTTGAAAAGAAAAGATCAAAAATAATAAAAAATGGACCCCAAAAGAAAAAAAGAGATAAGAATAAAACATGAAAGTGAGCAAGTCAAAATGCCACTACTATTTACTTTTATTGCAAAAATAATGATTATGTGTAGATTGTTCAAAATGCCATAATCCATGATCAGTTAAATAGTTTTATCTTAACTTTTCATGCTTTGAATTTCATGTTTTAGATAGAGAATAAAGATATGTCAAACAGTTTAAACTTGACAAATCAGTAGATAGTTAGAGAATAAATGAGGAGCTCAACAGTTTAATCTGAGCCCTCAGATGAAATAAGGTTAGAATCAGATAGTTTATGCTTTATAAGAAAAATGGATTTAGGGTTGCTAGCTTAAATGCACCCATGCAAATGAAGTAAAAAAAGTTAGAATAATGATGGGTAGGTAGAAAGTAGTTGTGCAATGCATGTAATAAAACATCATTTGGAAAATTACTAATTTTTCCTCCCCAACCATGTTCTAGTATTCAAAACCCTTAGTTAAAGAGGCTCAGAGCATTTTTCTCACCTCTGTTGGGATCGGACCCAAGGTTTAAAAGCCAATTTCCTCAACATATTCACCATTTTCCAAAAATATAATCCCTTTCCTAAGTTAAAACACCTTTTTTGCTTAGAAAAAATAAAATCCCCTCTTAATTAATTTCATTTCATCCAAAAACACTCAAAAACCCATAAAATACAATTTATCCTAAGTTTAAGTGTAAATATTTAAATGGGAAAATAATTTTGTTCAAAAAGTTTATATTACACTTTACTTAGTTTATTTTATGTATTTTCATTCATTTTACATTTATTTCATATTAATTTTTATCATAATGTATTAAATCATTTTAAACTACCCCTTCCCGTATATATATTAATTCCTTTATTATAAATATCCAAAACCCACTTATTAATTTTAACCTATGGTTTTAAATACCCATGTGTTAAAATGTTCCCACCCATTCTCCATAGGTTAAAAAACATATTACATATAATCCCACCCTAATGGTTATAAAACATATGTAAATATCTCATTTTCTATGTAAATATCACGCCTCGCCTATCATAATAGAACATTGGTTTTATGTTTAAAAACTATGTTTTAAACGTTAAAACTTAACCCCGACACATAACATATCCAAGCCCCACACCCCACATACCAAGCAGCTTCATAAGTTAATCTCCGTCGTTTGCACACATATCCCCAGGTCCGACGATCCAAATGCCATATCGCATTTTCACTAGCGCAATCAATAATCATTTTCATATTTGCGAAATAGGTTGTTTTGTTATAATATCTCTCCTCCATGCGGCACCTTATTATTCGATTGCATTCGATCCAAAGAAACTGCTTACCACCTTCTTACCACCTTGAGCCCATGCGATAACCACTTCTGGTTTTCTCCTTCAGGCACCAAAACCACCCTTCCTCTGATTTAACTCGCATTCAATGCTGATCCTGTTTAACCTAAAAACCTCATAAAAACTTCATAAATGCACAGTTAAAACCCTTTCTGTATTCTTTGTCCGTGCTTAAGCTTTCCTTACTGAAAAAACACTCTCTGTACACCATTTTCACGCCAAAGAACCAAAATTTCATTGAAAATTGCTACCAAGACAGCTAGAAACGTCCAGTTTACTTCCAAAGACTTCAACAACCATAAAAAACCTCTCTAACGCCTCAAAAAATGTTTAAAGATCAAATACCTGCACAAACATGTATTCTTCAAAGAAAAACAACTTTCCTGTCATTTAAAAAAAGATTTTATAAGAAATTTGAACCTAGTGAAACCTATTTTGACCATAGAAATACCTATATTTGCCTACAAAGAAAGAATTTGCTGTAAAAATTCTGATAAAACCCCATTTTTCGATACTATATCTTGTTTTAAAGCAAAATTGAAGTAATTTTAACCTTTTATAGACTTCAAAGACTCTTTGATTAATTAGAGAAACCCTTTGCAACTAATCCCAATCTTTCTATGCCTGATGTGAACCAGTTTTAGTCCAGTTTATCCAAAAAAGCAGAGAAACCCTTGTATACCATTTCTTGAACTTGAAAAGAGTTTGAAGATCAGTTTGAAACCAAATTCAAAGGTTTAAACAAAAAAGAAATCCAGTTTATACCTTTTTCTATTCCATAGACCTCTGTTAAAACCATAAATACCTTCTGTAAATAGCTTAAGCTTACAGAAGAGTACAAAAAGCCTAAATACAGAGTTTCAAGCATCCAAAAGGTCTAAAATGTCAAAATCAAACCCAACAATGACTTCCAAAACTACTATTGTTCTACAACTTCCTGTTGTAGATATTGAACACCCTTAGCTAATGTGGATTACAAAATAGTTGATCTAGTGATAGAATTTAATCTTCTAGACCTCCACTGCTGGAGTCTAGAAAAACCCTTGGAAAAGGGAGATGAAATACAAATTTGGAAGTCAAATCTACCCAAGTATGTAGTTCCACATACTCATCAGTGTCCAGAAGTCATTAGGCTGTGTAAAACCTATTATTCACCTGAACAAGAGCTATTGTTGATGCTAATAAATAAGTATTTTTCACTATTACTGCAAAGTCTATAAACCTAATGCTTCAGCAGAAACCATATCCCAAAGTAGTTCCCTTATCCATAGAAGCACTCACAAAGCTTTAATTGGTCTAGACTTTCCTAAAGGTTTCAGATCTTTCAATTGTTCATGCCTTTACATGTTGAAATTCCACAGATCAACCCTCCCTATTCTACTTCCAAGTTTCCTGAAGGGTCAAAGCATGTCATTTCCATGTTATCCTTTATCCTAGGTTACTTTACTAATGAGCACATAGATGATTCAATTCTTATATTTCTATCTACTTTTGCATCAGGTCAGCCCCCTACAATCATTTTTTACTATGCTGAGTATATAGCCAATAATATCCATGACCAACTAGTAAAACTTCCAACTGAAGGAGTATTTAGGCATACTTCCTTTCATTTTCATATGTTCCTATAATTTCAAGTAGAAAAATTTCCAATAACACTTCAAAAGCTGGATGTAAATGGAAATCCATTGTCAGTCATCTTTTGGACATCTTTGTTCAGAAAAGAGTCCACAGAATTTAGTTATGCATATTTTACATATTCTTTTGTTCACCTATTGGTTAATATGCTTACAAATCAAGTACAACCAAGGATAATTCTTGAAATTAAGAAATTTATACAACTATTAGAGAAAAGTAGAACTGCATATTGGTACTTATATTAGAACCATACAGAGATCAAAGTTTTTGGGTTAAATCTTTTACCCTATAAACTACCTAAGTATGTGCCAATGAGAGTTTTTTTTGGAGAACATAAGGAAAAAATTAAATTCAGATTCAATCAACTTCTTAGCTTCCAAAAAGAAGACCCAATTTAAGTTGAAGAACCATATGGGACCTTTCATTTGCAATCATAGAGATGCAGGAATAGAGGCAACAAAACAGTTGTTGGAATACAAATTTGAAGAAATATTCTTATGGAGTTATGATTCTCAGGGAATACTTATTAAAATGAGGGTGAAATACAAATTGACCCCTTATATTCATGATAAAATACCTGAGACTGAACAATTTGTTAATCAGTTGACAGAGTGGCTAGAAAAATACCTTGATAGAAGTAGTTAAACAGGGTGATACTAGTCACACCTTGAAAACTGTAAATCAAGAAGATAAAGCTACAAAGAGAATCAGGGAACAAGGTACCTATACTACTGAAACAACAACGAAGACTAGGTTTAAACTCAAATATAATAAAAATCCTAAGCTCAATCCAGTTGATAAAGAAAAAGAGACCATAGAAGTGGAAGATACAGATGTTCCAGAGACAAACAATGAGCCAGCCATAGAGATTATAAATGAAGAGCATCCTGATACTTCAAACACATAGGTAATAGAGAAGAAACAGAGTATGGAAGCATCCTCCTCACAACCAGGACAGGATAAAGATATTGACATCAGGGAGAAATATAAGCAAATAAAGGCCAAGAATGAAGAAATCAAGAACGATATTTATTCTCAGTATTTAAAACAAACACAAGGGATCCAGGATATACTTCTATCAGCTTTTGATTATTCAAAAAATAAATTGATTATGTCAGTGATGCAACCAACAGTCAAGACTCCAAAAATATTGGCAAATTACAAAAAATTTGACCTTGAAGTGCCTAAAGAAAGTATCCATGCATTAGATCAAATTGAGTTTCACAGACAAACTTCTGAGATGCTTTATTCTACCATGACTACAAAGGCAATGAGTGCCCAAAAGCTCCAGAACACAATAATAAATATGAGAGATCAAATGAAGGTTGAAAATGTTTCCTCATATGCTAAAGACCTTAGAATTAAGTCTTTAGAAGAATTGGTTATTCAAGTAGGATATGATCCTACCAATGTAAAAGTTGCAGAAGAATTAGTGAAGAAAAAGAATGTTGATATTGTAGCACTTAGAAAACAACTCAAGCTTCCACCAACAGAACATCCACAAGCCAAGGAAATTGTGCAAGAGGCAAGCCAAAAAGATGATATGATGAACTTGATTTTACAATTAACAACACAAATTATAGAGATGGAAATCCAAATGGACAAGCTTGTCCATGAAAGAGAAACTGTAAAAGCACAGGAAAATCCCATAGTAATTCCAATGGAAACTACAACTGTGCCTTCAACTCTGGTAGAAGAGTTGGCACCAAAAGTACCACTGGCCACAGCAATACCAATGACCTCATCCACTACTTCAGCTACAAAATCCTCTACCACAGCAGCTCAACATTCTGATCAAGCCAATAAACTCATTAAGGACATGGAGTAAATGTCAATTCAAACCAATGAAATCAATAGGTTGAAGAAAGTGATTGAAAATCTGGAAGACAGTAATAAGCTAGCCCAAATTAATGCCAAAACTCAAGAACAAAGGGCTAACAGGTTAAATTTTGAATTGAAGAATCTATAAATGGATTTAACCTTGAAAGAACCTATATCCTATGTGAAGAATCAACTATGGACTGAAATCATTGAATCCATCAATGACGTTCGGCCATCAATACAGGTAATCTATGAGCAAAAGAATTTACTAAAGGCAACTCAAGAGGAGATTTAGAAAACCAAGGATGAACTAGGTGCCAAACCTGAACATGCCCTAGAAATAATCAAGTTTCTCAACAGTAAGAGCAAGAAATAATTAGAGGAGATAGAAATTACTGACAGAACAAAGACAATCCTTGAAATAAGAAAAGTAATTTCAAAGAGAAATTTGATGAAGCAGCTAGAAGAAAAGTGTGAAAAAATGAACATAGCCATAACTAAATTTATGGTTAAATTTGAGATCTTGAGGCAAAGAGGTTTTCCAACATCCTTGTTCTTAATGATAAACTTATGCCACAAAAAGACTACAACCAGAAGAAGGACAAGGAATTCCTACAGGAAAGGTTCTACATAAAAGATTTGAAGATTTGTTTTATCTACAACATGAGATAAAACAACTATTTGTGATCAAACCAACATTTTATAGATACACAGATGCAGATGAGAACTTTAGGAAGTTGAAAAAGATCAAAATTCATGATGAAGAATTTTGGAAAACACTCGCTAACTTACTATAAAAAGTCAAATTGTAGAGAAGAGGATAAAAACAGTTTATTGTTTTTACACAGTAAAAAATAGGAATTTACAACAATGAGACAGTTATATCAGAGTTTAAAGTGTATAAGTGATTAAAGAGTATCAGATAAGAAGATAGATATTCAAAACAAATTAAAGGATCTTTTGCCAGCGTTGGAGACAGCAAAGCAGCCAGCTACACCAAATCCAAAAATAGGATAGCTTGCTAAGTTGTTAAGCAGCTGTCTCTATTTTTTTGTAAAAGATATTTTATTTTCCTTAGAAAATTCCTATGAGTATTCGAGGATATTTTGTAAACATTTTTGTATATATACTTCATCCCTTGAAGTATTATTATGGAATAAATTGCTGAATATTTCTATAGTCAATATTTCTGTACCTGGAGGCTTTTTGTAGCAAGTTCAAGTAGCAGACTGGATCAAATCATCAAGCATCATATTTCAGGATTCATGTGATGAGCCATTGAATTGAAGTACTTTCTACTATCATTGTTTATCTTCTTATGTTTTACATGCATCCATATATGTGTTCTAAATTTGAATGATAAATTAGGAATATTATTACAGGATTTGTTAAAAGCACCTTGTCTTTAACTATTTATCATTTCTATGTTTTCTGTTGATTTCTAGAGTAGAGAACCCTTAATAATTGCTCCCTCTTTTGAATGACCCCTGTCTTCTCCTTCTTTATCCGAATCAAAGAATCCTTGATTGCTCGTTATCTTGATCAAACAACTTCACCAATCAGCCTTCCAATATCTTCAATGACTTGTCTATCTTGCCCTAAAACTATTTGACATTTTGACCTTGATCCTAGTTCTGTTTGCTTGACATTTGACTCCTTTTCCCAATGGACAAATAGATCTATCACTATCCATCTCATTAAGTGATTTTTTCTCACCAAACCAAACCAATTTTCACATCATAACTAGCCTAATATCACATAATTAAAACAAAGTTAAATCTTATAGAAAGGGCCCTCTCTAAACCCTAGGAAGGCTAGATTCTAGAGTTTAAAATTTGGTTTGTGGTTACCTTTAATGTTCTTGGACTTTAAATCAAAATCTCACTACTTAAGAATTATTAGAGTGATAACATATTGGCGACCATACTGGGGAACTAACCAATCCTCGGTCTTAAAATAGATCTTAAAGGGATTCATTTTCATCATCCTTTCACCTTAGGATTGTTTTAAAAGTTGTGAGTGTAAAAAACTTTAATTCTAGCTTCTAGAAAAATCTACTATACCAGGTCAAACTCGGATCCTAAACCTGATCTTATAGTAGACAATCTGGACAGAATTGGGAAAAAGCATAAACAATTAGAAGATCTAGGTACTTAAATTTAATTAGTTAGAGAAAATTCTCTTCCAAAACAATTGACAAGTATACAAGACATAGAGTTTGACTTAAATTTTGAACATTATTTATTCAAAAATGAATCAGATAGTGACTTAAATAGTGTTGTTATAGATCCTGAATTTATTTCATTTCTTGAAACAAAGCATGAAACTGTCTCAGTATATTCTGAACCAAATATATTTGAATTTTATGATAAACTAGATGAATTAAATGTTGTTGTACTTAAGGAAATATATGAAGCTCTTTTTCAGCATTTAGTTGAACTAGCTGCCTTATCAGCGTATACACCTAAGTCCTCTACTCCTCAGTTAGATACCCATCTTTTAGAATATGTAGGTTCATCTCTTTTTACCACTACATCATCTATAATTTCCACCACACTCCAATATATAAATCCAATTATCCCTAAACATCCATTCCAACCTAGAATACTATTTCCATCTTCCCCCATATCAAATCCATCCACTAGTTTATATTCTGCAATTTCAAGCACATCATTCTCATTTCCAAGTAGTTCTTGATACATTCCAGTTTCATTTTCTTGCACTACAACTTCACCTTTTAGTTCATCAACTACATTTTCTAGTACATCATCTTATATTCAAATTTCATCAGCCACCTCTTTAACTGCATCAACTAGTACTTCCAGTTCTGCCCCAAGCACTTCCAACCTACCTCCTAGCCAACCTAGAATTAAAACTATGGCTGCTAGGTATGCCCCCTTGGTTCTTCCAACACAGTTACATGACATGCCTCAGGATTACTAGAGTAAAATACCTCAATATGATGCTACCACTCATTACACTTCTCAAAAGCATATTAATAAAATGACAGATTATTTTGAGCTTCATGAAATAGATAATTACGATGTAAAAATGAGACTCTTTTCTCAATCATTAATAGGGGAAGTTAAAAAATGGTTCAAAGGTCTTAATCTTGGTAGTATGGCTCATTTAGTAGTATTTCATAGATTATTTTTGAATAAATGGGAAAAGAAGAAAAATCCACTTCAAATATTATCTCAATTTGATGCAATGAAAAGAGCTCCTAATGAAACAGTTCAAGACTATTGCACTAGATACAACAATATTTATAATTCAATCCTAGCTAATCTCAAACCCACTCCAGACTTTGTCCTACTCAAATTCTCTGATGGATTTGACACAGACATGACCTACCAATTAAGAGATAAATGATGATACTTTAGAAAGAATGCAAATAGATGTTGTTAGTGTAGAAGTAAATATTTTGGCTAGAAAATCTAGATTAAGGAATGAGAGGAGAGTAACCATAAAAGAAGAGACATCTAGTTCAGATGGAAAAATAGATCAACTAGCTAAAACTTTAGAGAGAATGATGGATAGATTAGACAATATAGAAAGGAAACCACAATGGGATAACCAACAGCAAAATAGAAATCCCAACTTCAGGAAAAATACAAACATAGGAAAATCCAAAGAGTCAGCACCTTATCATACAATAAGACCTCCATTTCAAGAGAACTATGCTGAAATTTCTTAAAAAAATGATGATGATGAAAACACCATAAATATAATGGGTATAAATGATGACACTATCTTTCTCACACAGGAAGATCAAGAGTTATTTGAAATGCAACAACTTCAATGAGATTCAGGTGAGCCATTTGACTACAAACAAGGTTATGATTTTTCTATAAATGAAGTACATAAAAAATATAACCTTAGAAGAAAGAAAAACATTGAGCCTTATACTAAGAAAACTACACAAACAAAAAATAAAAAAACAATAGAAGCTCCCACTACAAAAGTTCTGCAAATTCTCCCTAAGAAAAATAAGCAAAACTCTAATTCATCCTAGAAAATTTCTAGCCCTAAAATTTCACCTAGTCCCAAGATTGTTGATATAATAGATGAGGTTTCCAAAACATCAACAGATTCACAAAAATATGCTGTTGCTAAAACAACTAATTCTGCTAAAACATCAAACTTAGATTCCAAAGCATCCACTGCTGATCCAAAATCAGAAAATCCAAAAGCTGCCATTACAAAAACAGCTTCTGATAATTCAAAATCTAAAAAAACATCTACTGCTTCTCAAAACATTCTTGAAAATAAAAATAAGAGCTATAAGACACAAGAAACCCAAACAGAAAATGAAAAGATAACTGTATAAAAACAAAACAAACCTACTCAAACTATAGTTACTAAAGAAGAGTTAAATCAGCTTAGTAAATCACAACCCTCATTCAATATACAAGCTGAAATTGCAAAATTAAAAATACTAATTCCTTTGAAAAAATTAGCGAAACATGATTTGTATAAAACAGCTATCACTAAAACCTTAAACATGAACGATGGATAAGACTCAGTAAAATTGAATGATTATCAACCAGAGTTGATTTTTGGTCCTGATGTTAATGGAAAACACCAAGTTGGAGCAGTTCCACCGTTTTACATTAGCTTAACTATTCATGACCAAATATTACACGATGCAATGTTAGATTCAGGATCTTCACACAATTTAATGCCAAAAGCAATAATGGAAACCCTGAACTTAGACATCACAAGGCCTTACAAAGATCTCTTTTCATTTGATTCAAGAAAAGTTAAAGGTTTAGGTTTAATTAAAGATTTTTGTGTCACATTAGTTCAATATCCTGGTAAAAGTATACTCATGGACATTGTAGTAGATGATATCCCACCCAAGTATGGAATTCTCTTATCTCGCTCATGGGGAGAAAAATTACAGGGATCTCTACAATTGGAAATGTCATATGAAACCATATCAGTTTTTGGCCAACCAAAGAAACTCTATAGGAAAACATTGATGAAATATATGGTTAGTAGTGTAGAAAGATCAATAAATTACCCAATTTACACTACACCTACTGACCTAGATTCATTCATCTTATGTAACTCTGAAACTGATAATGAAATCAAAACTGAACTAAACGACAAAACGAAAACACCAAACAATGAAAATATCTTTCATGAATCACTATGGCACCTAGATTTTGATGGATCAGTCAATAAACTAGGAGCGGGAGCAGGATTTTGGATAACTAATATGGAAAATAATCATGCAGAAGGCCATGCTTTCAGACTGAATTTTAAATCCACCAACAACATGGCTGAGTATGGATCCCTCATTTTAGGACTCTATATTATCAGAAACTTAGGAGGTAAAAGAATATCAGTTATGGGAGATTCCAAGTTGATTGTAAAACAGATAAATGGAGAAAATTATGTTTATAATCCTAGATTAGGCTGATATAGAGAAACTGTGTTAGATTTGATAGATGAACTGTTGGAATGTAATTTTTCTGCAATACCAAGAAATCAGAACATACATGCACACTCCTTAGAAACTTTTGCTAGTACCTGTAATCTGCCCTTTCAGCCCAATCATAAGTATATTGCAAAAGTAAAACATAGACAAATAATTCTAGATAACCTCAAATATTGTCAAATTTTCTCACAAGATAAACAGATTTACCATTTTATGAACAATGAAGGTGAATTTTAGAATTGTAAAATAGACACAGATTGTACATTAGATCAGGATTTAGATAGTGAAATTGATTCAAATAATATAGATGTAAATAATGTAGAGTTTGCTAGACCTACTAAATTTATTCAATCAAATATAGATAAATTAGAGAAAGTAGAAATTGATGAGATAATTGATGATGAATCAGATATCTTAAATCTCAAAGATAATTTCCTACCAAAAGGCTTAACCCCTTTAGAATATTTATTTCACTCAAATGATGTTGCTAGAAAACCCAAAATGGAGCCACTTAGATCTGATATTGAGGAATGTAACATAGGCACAGAGTCAAAACCTAAGATGATCAAACTTTCCAAAGACTTACCTCAGCAAGAAAAAGAAAAATATATTGCTCTTTTCAAGGAATTTCAAGATGCTTTCGCTTGGAGTTATGAGGACCTAAAATCCTATGACACCGGTATAATACAACATAAAATCCCTATAAAAGAAGACCAAAAGCCTTTTAAACAAAATTTAAGAAGGATCAACCCTATTTTGATGTCTTTAATTGAAAAAGAGGTAAAAAGAATGTACGATGCACAGATAATTGCATCAGATATTCTGATTGGGTTTCTAATCTAGTTCCCACCAGAAAACAAACAAGAGAAATTAGATTATGTGTTGATTTTAGAAATCTTAATAAAGTATCCTTAAAAGATAATTATCCTTTACCAAAGATGGATCACATTTTATAAAGAGTAGTTTGTTCTTCTAGGATTTCACTTTTAGATGGATTTTCAGGGTACAACCAAATTTTAGTCCAACCAGAGGATCAAGCCAAAACAACTTTTACTACTCGGGGCACTTTTATGTATGTAAAAATGCCTTTTGGTTTAATGAATGCAGGGGCTAATTTTCAAAGAGCTATGGATATAGCCTTTGCAAAGGAAATTCATGAATTTTTAGTGATTTACTTAGATGATATTACATTATTTTCTAAGACTGATAATGAACACAGATCATTTTAGACAAGTCTTTGTTAAATGCAGAAAGTTTGGCATCTCCCTAAATCCTAAGAAAACTTTATTTGGATTAGAAGAAGGTAAATTACTAGGACACATATATCTAAAGAAGGAATTAGAATAGATCCTACTAGAATAGAAGCAATTCTTAATAATAGTCCTCCTAGGAACATAAAAGAGTTACAAGATTTTCTAGGTAAAATTAACTTTTTAAGAAGATTCATCTCCAATTTAGTAGAAATAATTAGAGAACTCAACAATATGCTGAAAAAATATTCAGTTCTTAAATGGACTATTGAGGCCAAAAAATCGTTTGAATCTATCAAACAAGCCTTAACCAAAACCCCAGTCCTTATAAGTCCTAACTTTAAAAAGGATTTCAACATTTTTTCCTTTGCTTCAAAACACACTATTGCTGCAGTTTTACTACAGAAAAAATGACCAGGGCTATGAGCAGCCCATAGCTTTCTTTAGCAAAACACTTAGAGATGCCACTTTGAAGTACAATATCATGGAGAAATAGGCCCTAGATTTGGTAAAGGCCATTAAAGAATTCAGAGTGTACATTATTTATTCTCACATCATTGTTTATGTTCCAAATGTAGTAGTAGAAGACATTCTAACACAGGATGGTCCTGATGGTAGAAGAGGAAAGTGGATTGCCACAATTTTGGAATATGACATAGAAATAAAACCCACTAAACTTATAATAGGTCAAGGTTTAGCCAAACTCATGGCTGAATCAAATTTTCATGCCCTAGACATAAATGTTATTGCCCAAGTAGATGATCAGGAATAGATGGCGACTCCAGAGATCAGTGAAGCCTTTTCAGACTCACCATGGTATGCATATATCATATATGTATTACTAAACTTACAAACTCCTCCTATATTATCAAGAACATATGCTAGATTATTAAATATAAAGGTAGTAAGATTTTGTATATTAGACAATGTACTTTTTTGGAAAGATCATAGTGGAATTTTATTAAATTGTTTGCTAAAAAAATAAGCTAACAAAGTTGTAGAATAATTTCATGCAGGTGACTGTGGAGGACATCTCTACTGGAAGACTACTGCAGACAAAATCCTGAGAGCTGGTTTTTACTAGCCTACTTTGTTTGCAGATGTAAAATGTTATGTGACCTCCTGTCACAAGTGTCAAATATTTTAGGGAAAGAAAAAGTTGTTACCCTTGCCCTTAAAACCCATCTCAACAGAAATACCCTTTCAACAATGGGGTCTTGACTTCATTGGAGAAATTCACTCTCCATCATCAGCCCAACATAAGTGGATTTTGACAACCACTAACTATTTTACTAAGTGGATAGAAGCCATACCCTCTAGGCAAGCCACTGACACTGTCATTATCTCCTTTCTAGAAAGCAACATACTTTCACGATTTGGATGTCCTCAAAAGATAATTACTGAAAAATGTAGCTGCATTCAAATCTAAAAAGATGATTGACTTTTGCCATAAATACCACATTACCCGTGGCCATTCTACTGCATATTACCCTCAAGGTAATGGCCTTGCTGAATCTTCCAATAAGAGCGTTGTAAACATCATCAAGCAATTACTAGAAGATAACAAAAATATTTGGATCAAGAAGTTAGTTAATGCCTTATGGGCAGATAAAATTACAACCAAAAAATCTATTGGTACATCTCCTTACTAGCTTGTCTATGGAATGGATGTTGTTTTTCCATCTTCCTTAAGAGTACCAGTAATGAAGATAATCCAAGAATTACAAGTTGAGACAAATGACATTCAAAGAAGAAATAACCAAACCATTCACTTGTAGCAAGCAAGAGAAGATTATCTTAAGTCTTAAGTTATCCAAGATAAGATAAAGAAATTTTTTCACAAAAAGAGTAAAGAATATGATTTCTACATTGAAGAAAAAGTGTTAAAATGGGATTCAAGAAGAGAAGAGAAAGGTAAACATGGAAAATTTGATTTTCTATGGAAAGGACCTTATGTTATTTATGGCTACAGAGGTAACAATGCTTTCTTTTTTAAAGAAATGGATGGATCGGATCTGTTAGGTGGACCATTCAATGGAAGAATGTTGAAGCACTACTACTCCTCAGAGATAACCAATAGTTAATTTTGCTTACTTTTTCCATTGTACATAAACATTGAAGATTTTAAGATTGGATTGGATGTTTTCCTAACAAAGTTGAAGCTCGAAGAGAAGGATCTAAGATTTGAGAGGTAAAATGTCATAAGTATGAAATAAGTGCAGAGATCATAATACCACTTACAAGGTCAGCTCAGTCAAAATTCAAAGGCTACTAGTCTTAAAGTTCTTGACATTTCACCAGGAAATGCCATCCCCATGTGGAGCCACTGTTAGGGTCCTATAATAATAATGTTCATAATTTTTGAATTGACATTGATAGTCTTGTAAATATGTACATACCTTGCTTTCTGCAAGTTTTTTTCCCATATTTGAAAATAATAAAAAATGAAAAGAGGGTAAAAGTCATAAAAGAAAGATCAAAGGACTTGAAAAGAAAAGATAAAAAAGAATAAAAAATGGACACCAAATGAAAAACATATAAGAATAAAACATGAAAGTGAGCAAGTCAAAATGCCACTACTATTTAATTTTATTGCAAAAATAATGATTATGTGAAGATTGTTCAAAATGCCATAATCCATGATCAGTTAAATAGTTTAATCTTAGCTTTTCATGCTTTGAATTTCATGTTTTAGATAGAGAATAAAGATATGTCAAACAATTTAAACTTGACAAATCAGTAGATAGTTAGAGAATAAATGAAGAGCTCAACAGTTTAGTCTGAGCCCTCCGATGAAATAAGGTTAGAATTAGATAGTTTATGCTTTAAAAGGAATATGGATTTAGGGTTGCTAGCTTAAATGCACCCATACAAATGAAGTAAAAAAATGTTAAAATAATGATGGGTAGGTAGAAAGCAGTTGTGCAATGCATGTAATAAAACATCATTTGGAAAATTACTAATTTCCCCTCCCCCACCATGTTCCAGTATTCAAAACCTTTAGTTAAAGAGGCTTAGAGCATTTCTCTCACTTTTGTTGGGACTGGACTCAAGGCTTAATGACTGATTGGTAAAAGTACTGGATTCCCTTCATAAAAGCCCATTTCCTCAACATATTCACCCTTTTCCAAAAATATAATCCCTTTCTTAAGCTAAAACACCTTTTTTGCTTAGAAAAAGTAAAATCCCCTCTTAATTAATTTCATTTCATCCAAAAACACTCAAAAAACCCATAAAATACAATTTATCCTAAGTTTAAGTGTAAATATTTAAATGGGACAATCATTGTGTTCAAAAAGTTTATATTACACTTTACTTAGTTTATTTTATGTATTTTCATTCGTTTTACATTTATTTCATATTAACTTTTAACATAATGTATTAAATCCTTTTAAACTACCCCTTCCCATATATATATTAATTCCTTTATTATAAATATCCAAAACCCACTTATTAATTTTAACCTATGGTTTTAAATACCCATGTGTTAAAATATTTCCGACCATTCCCCATAGGTTAAAAAACATATTACATATAATCCCACCCCAATGGTTATAAAACATATGTAAATATCTCATTTTCTATGTAAATATCACGCCCCACCTATCATAATAAAAAATTGGTTTTACGTTTAAAAACTAAGTTTTAAATGTTAAAACTTAACCCCGACACATAACATATCCGGGCCCCATGCCCCACATTCCAAGAAACTTCATAAGTTAATCTCCACCGTTCGCACACATATCCCCAAATCCAATGATCCAAATGCCATATCGCATTTTCACTAGTGCGATCAATAATCATTTTCATATTGCGAAATAGGTTGTTTTGTTATACTATCTCTCCTCCATGCGGCAGTTTATTACTGGATCGCATTCGATCCAAAGAAACTACTTACAACCTTGAGCCGATGTGATAACCACTTCTGGTTTTCTCCTTCAGTCGCCAAAACCACCCTTCCTTTAATTTAACTCACATTCAATGTTGATCTTGTTTAACATAAAAACCTTATAAAAACTTCATAAATGCACAGTTAAAACTCTTTCTGTATTCTCTGTCCATGCTTAATCTTTCCCGACTGAAAAAACACTATCTGTACACTATTTTCAGGCCAAAGAACTAGAAAGTCATTGAAAATTGCTACCAAGACTGCTGGAAATGTCCAGTTTACCTCAAAAGACTTCAACAACCATCAAAAACCTCTCTGACACCTCAAGAACTGTTTAAAGATCAAGTAACTGCACAAATAGGTATTCTTCAAAGAAAAACAACTTTCCTGTCAATTAAAAAAAGAGTTTTCTAAGAAATTCAAACCTAGTGAAGACTATTTTGTCCACAGAAATACCTATATTTTCCTACAAAGAAAGAATTTGTTGTAAAAACTTTGATAAAACCCTAGTTTTTTATACTATATCTAGTTTTAAAGAAAAAGTTAAGTAATTTTAACCTTTTATAGACTTCAAAGACTCTGTGATTAATTAGAGAAACCCTTTGCAAATAATCCCAATCTTTTTGTGCCTGATTTGAACCAGTTTTAGGCCAGTTTATCCAAAAAAGCAGAGAAACCCTTGTATACCATTTCTTGAACTTGAAAAGAGTTTGAAGATCAGTTTGAAATCAAATTCAAAGGTTTAAACAAAAAAGAAAGCCAGTTTATACCTTTTTCTATTCCATAGACCTCTGTTAAAACCAGAAATACCTTCTATAAACAGTTTAAGCTTGCAGAAGAGTACAAAAAGCCTAAATATAGAGTTTCAAGCACCTAGAAGGTATAAAATGTCAAAATCAAACTTGTCAATGACTTCCAAAACCACTATTGTTGTAAACGCTCTACAACCTCATGTTTTAGATATTGAACACATACCCTTAGCTGATGTGGATTACAAATAGTTGATCCAGTGATAGAATTTAATCTTCTAGACCTCCACTGCTGGAGTCTAGAAAAATCCTTAGATAAGGGAGATGAAGTACAGATTTGGGAGTCAAATCTACCCAAGTATGTAGTTCCACATACTCATCAGTGTCAGAAGTCATCAGGCTGTGTCAAACCTATTTTTCACCTAAACAAAGAGCTATTGTTGATGCTAATAAAGAAGTATCGTTCACAATTACTGCAGAGTCTATAAACCTAATGCTTAAGCAGAAACCAAATCCCAAAGCAGTTCCATTATCCATAGAATCACTCACAAAGCTTTAAATTGGTCTAGACTTTCCTAAAAGGTTTCAGATATTTCAATTGTTCATGTCTTTACGTGTTGAAATTCCACAGATCAACCCTCCCTATTCTACTTCCAAATTTCCTGACGAGTCAAGGCATGTCATTTCCATGTTATCCTTTATCCTAGGTTACTTTACTAATGAGCACACAGATGAGTCAATTCTTGGATTTCTATCTAATTTTGCATTAGTTTAGTCCCCTACAATCATTTTTTACCATGCTGAGTATATAGCCAATAATATCCATGACCAACTAGTAAAACTTCCAACTAAAGGAGTATTTAGGTATACTTCCTTTATTTTTCATATGTTCCTATACTTTCAAACAAACAAATTTCCAATAACACTTCAGAAGCTGGATGTAGAGGCAAATCCATTGTCAGCCATCTTTTGGACATCTTTTATCAGAAAAGAGTCCACAGAATTCAGTTATGCAGATTTTACAGATTATTTTGTTCACTTATTGGTTAATATGCTTACAAATCAGGTACAACAAAGGATAAGTCTTGAAATTAAGAAGGTTCTACAACTATCAAAGAAAATTATAACTGGATAATGGTACTTATATCAAAACCATACAGAGATCAAAGTTTTTGGGTCAAATCGTTTACCCTATAAACTACCTAAGTATGTGCCAATGAGATTTTTTGCATTGGAGTACATAAGGCAAATTTTAAATTCAGATTCAATCAAATTTTTAGCTGCCAAAAAGAAGACCCAATTTAAGTTGAAGAACCAGGTGGGACCTTTCATTTATAATCACAAAGATGTAGGAATAGAGGCAGCAAAACAGTTGCTAGAATACAAATTTGAAGAAAGCTTCTTATGTAATTATGAATCCTTAGGGAATACTTAGTAAAATGAGGGTGAAATGAAAATTGACCCCTTATATTCATGATAAAAGACCTGAGACTGAACAATTTGTTAATCAGTTGACAGAGTGGCTAGAAAATACCTTGATAGAAGCAGTTAAACAAGGTGATACCAGTCACACCTTGAAAACTGTAAATCAAAAAGATAAAGCTACTAAGAGAATCAGGTAAGAAGGTACCTATACTATTGAAACAAAAATGGAGACTAGGTTTAAACTCAAATATAATAAAAAATCCTAAGCTCAATCCAGTTGATAAAGAAAAGAGACCATAGAAGTGGAAGATACAGATGTTCCAGAGACAAACAATGATCCAACCACAGAGATTATAAATGAAGAGCATCCTGATACTTCAAACACACAGGTAATATAGAAGCAATAGAGTATGGAGGCATCCTCCTCACAGCTAGCAGAGGATAAAGATATTGACATCAGGGGGAAATATAAGCAGATGAAGGCAAAGAATGAAGAAATCAAGAATGAGATTTATTCTCAATATTTAAAACAAACACCAGGGATCCAAAATAGACTTCTGTCAGCTTTTGATTATTCAAACAAGAAATTTATTATGTCAGTGCTTCAACCAACAGTCAAGACTCCCAAAATAGTGGTAGATTACAAAAAAGTTGACCTTGAAGTGCCTACAGAAAATATCCATGCATTAGATCAAATTTAGTTTCACAGACAAAATTTTGAGATGCTTTATTCTACCATGACTACAAAGGCAATGAGTGCCCAAAAGCTCCAGAACAAAATAATAAATATGAGAGATAAAATGAAGGTTGAAAAGGTTTCCTCATATGCTAAAGACCTTAGAATTAAGTCTTTAGAAGAATTTGTTATTCAAGTAGGATATGATCTTGCCAATGTAAAATTTGCAGAAGAATTAGTGAGGAAAAATAATGTGATATTGTAGCACTTAGAAAACAACTCAAGCTTCCACTAACAAAAAATCCACAAGCCAAAGAAATTGTGCAATATGATATTAGGAACTTGATTTTAAAATTAACAGCACAGATTAAAGAGATGGAAATCCAAATGGACAAGCTTGTCCATGAAAGAGAAACTGTAAAAGCACAGGAAATTCCCACCATAATTCCCATGGCAACTACAACTGTGCCTTCAACTCTGGCAGAAGAGTTGGCACCAAAAGTACCACTAGCCACAACAGTACCAGTGACCTCATCCACTACTTCAGCTACAGAATCCTCTACCACAACAGCTCAACATTCTGATGAAGCCAATAAACTCATTAAGGCCATGGAGGAAATGTCAATTCAAACCAATGAAATCAATAGGTTGAAGAAAGTGATTGAAAATCTGGAATACACTAAGAAGCTAGCCCAAATTAATGCCAAAACTCAGGACCAAAGGGCTAACAGGTTAAATGTTGAATTGAAGAATCTACAAAAGGATTTAACCTTGAAAGAACCTATGTCCTATGTGAATAATCAACTATGGACTAAAATCATTGAATCCACCAATGATGTTTGGCCATCAATACAGGTAATCTATGAGAAAAAGGATTTACTAAAGTCATCTCAAGAGGAGATTCAGAAAACCAAGGATGAACTAGGTGCCAAACCTGAACAGGCGCTAGAAATAATCAAGTTTCTCAACAGCAAGAATAAGCAAGAATTAAAGGAGATAGAAATTACTAACAGAACAAAGATAATCCTTGAAATAAGAAAAGTAATTTCAAAGAGAAATTTGTTGAAGCAACTATAAGGAAAGTGTGAAAACATGAACATAGCCATAACTAATTTTATGGTTAAATTTGAGATCTTGAGGCAAAGAGGTTTGCCAAACATCCTTGTTCTTAATGATAAACTTATGCCACAAGAAGACCAAAACAAGAAGATAAGAGATCATGCAAAAGAGCAGATAAATAGAACAGAAGCAAAAGGAATTCCTACAGGAAAGGTTCTACATAAAAGCTTTGAAGATTTGTTTTATCTACAGCATGAGATAAAACACCTATTTGTGATCAAACCAAAATTTTCTAGATACACAGAGACATATGAGAACTTTAGGAAGTTGGAAAAGATCAAAATTCCTGATGAAGAATTTCGGGAAACACTCACTGACTTATTGTAAAAAGTCAAATTGTAGAGAAGAGGATAAAAATAGTTTCTTGTTTTTACATAGTAAAAAACAAGAATTTACAGCAGTGAGGCAGTTAAATCATAGTTTAAAGTGTATAAGTGATTAAAGAGTATCAGATGAAAGAGTATCAGATAAGAAGATAGATATTCAAAACAGATTAAAAGATCTTTTGCCATCATTGGAGACAGCAAAGCAGCCAGCTACACCAAATCCAAAACAAAATTTCTATTTTATTTGGATAAATAGGACAGCTTGCTAAGTTGTTAAGCAGTTGTCTCTATTTTGTTGTAAAAGATATTTCATTTTCCTTAGAAAATTCCTATGAGTATTCTAGGACATTTTGTAAAAAAATTTGTAAATATACTTCATCCCTTGAAGTATTATTCTGGAATAAATTGTTGAAGTTTTCTATAGTTAATATTTTTGTACCTGAAGGCTTTTTGTAGCAAGTTCAAGTAGCAGACTGGATCAAATCATCAAGCATCATATTTCAGGATTCATGTGATGAGCCATTGAAGTGAAGTACTTTCTACTGCCATTTTTTATCTTCTTATGTTTTACATGCATCCATATATGTGTTCTAAATTTGAATGATAAATCAGGAATATTATTACAGGATTTGTTAAAAGCACCTTGTCTTTAACTATTTATCATTTCTATGTTTTATATTGATTTCCAGGGTAGGGAACCCTTAATTTCTCCCTCTTTCGAATGACCCATGTATTCTCCTTCTTTATCCGGATCAAAGAATCCTTGATTTCTCTTTATCCGATCAAACCACTTCACCAATCAGCCTTCCAAGATCTTCAATGACTTGTCTATCTTGCCCTGAAAATATTTGACTTTTTTACCTTGATCCTAGTTCTGTCTGCTTGACATTTGACTCCTTTGCCCAATGGAAAAACATATCTATCACTATCCATCTCATTAAGTGATTTTTTCTCACCAAAAAAAACCAATTTGCACATCATAACTAGTCTAATATCACTTAATTAAAACAAAGTTAAATCTTATAGAGAGAGCCCTCTCTGAACCCTAGGAAGGCTAGATTCTAGAATTTAAAAGTTGGTTTGTGGTTACCTCTAATGTTCTTGGACTTTAAATAAAAATCTCACAACTTAATAATTATTAGAGTGATAACACCTGCCAAGAATCCTACTGTAGTTGCTCGATTCCTGCTCCTCCTTGCTTGCTTCCTCCTTTTTCCTGCTTTCTTGCCTTTCTTGCTCAAATGCAAAAGTGCTCCAAAAATATAAGTGTCCAAGAGTGAGAGAGAGAATAATGAGAGAACTCCAAAATTGAACTGAAAAAAGGTACCAACTGATCCTCAGAAGCGTTTTTATGGAAGAGGCCTCTATTTTCTTCATTTTCCATTATTTTCCTCCTCACATGCAACCTGTGACATTTCAATACCCTTTTCTCCTAATTTCCATTATTTTCATAAATAATGTGCCAGAAATATTTTTTTCCCCTCTAATGCCTTAGCCATAGCCTTTTCCAATTTTTTTAGCCATAATAAACCAAATGAACACCCCCTAATATGTTTTACCCAACATTCAGCTTGAAATAAGTGTCCCATCAGTTGTGGTTATTATTTTTTTTCTAAGTTGGTTTAATCTATCTATAAAAACATAGTGTACAAAGCAAGCAATCACCTCCAGGGTGGCAAAACTAGCCTGCGCTGGAGGGAAGCTGAATCAAAAGAAACATACTGTATCAGAATATAGGCCGCCCGTGACCTGGAAACTGACCCAAAAATTTGTTGTCCAAGCATGGGAAACCAACATACTCATATTGTTCCAGAACTAAAAATACTAGAACTATCTGTGCTATAGAGAGTACATTCAAAATTTCCAAAAATGCACTGATTCCAAGACCAAAAACTCCAAAAGAAAAGAGAAAATAACCTTTCATGAGACTAGTTGTCATTGTGGGGTGTATTTTCTTCCACAATTGGGCAGCTGTAGCCTTCAACCGGGTCGCCCACCTTTTCTTTGGAGGGCTAAAAGATCAGAGGAAGAAGGAGAGTTGGAGCTCTTCAAAGCTGTGTCCTTGCGCACGGAGCCGTCACTACTGGAGGTTTGAGAGCTTGAACTGTCACTACCGGAAGTCTGAGAATTGGTCTTGACCGGGAGGGAAATTTCTTTCCGAGCAAACTGGGGAGGCTTTTCTGAGATAGTGGACTTCCTTTGCCTCTTTTCTGCTCTAGAGCCTTGACTGACATCACCAGAAGCCTCATTCTAGAATGCAACTGTGATTGTTGTTGTTACACGTGGTCTATTCAATTCACTACGGAAGATGAAGCTAGCAACATTGCTGGCGGAAGGCTGGTTGGCTTCATCATCCCCAGCCAAGAGGGGTGGCCTCAAGCCACTTTTTCCACCTACTCCTCTGCTGCCTCCACCCTGTCGGAAACTCATATGTTGATGTCACTGCATTTTCTTCTTGCGAACATTTGAAAGGGAGTGGGAGCCCTGAGAGGTTGAGGATGGAGCTTGAGTAGGCCCGGAGGAAGGCGAAACCATGGGAGTTAAAGGAGGACAAGTAGGTGGAGAAGAATTGAGCTCAGAGGCGGAATGTAGTGACGGAATGTTGGGGCTACTCAGAGTCGACTGCGCATTCTTATTGCAGGGAGAGTTTAAATGAAGGCGCAAGAAAAATGGAGGGCTAGAGCTGAGCAGTTTGGGTAGATTGAAAGCTAGAGTGAGGGAATGGGGATGGAACATTCTCATTGATAGCTCCAAGCACGCGAGATTAATGCTAAGCAAGTGGAGGAGTGGTGTCGAACGGGCCTCTTGCATGTCTTTAATTGCGGAGGTACTGCATGCAGGTGGTGGAAAGTGGTTAGGATAGCTGTTGCAATCCACGCCTTCCACCGACAAGATGCTATTCATCCCTCGCATCCAGGATTTGGAGATCCTGGTGCACCAGAAGAGTGCAATCATGTATGAGTATAGCATCATCTGAACTGTTCAGAGGACCAGCAAAAGAGGGAAGGTTCTGATCAACTCCTTTGTTTGCTAACCGATCCGCTACCTTATTGGCAGTGCGTCGAATATGCTTGAAGGAGATCGCATGAGGAATTCGGATCTAGTGTTCCAATTGCTCCAGTCTGTTCAAAAGCCTCCAGCTAGATGCCACTTTAGCAACTGGAGTGTCGTGTTGGATGCGTGTAGCTGCTTCGATAAGAATCTGAGAGTCACCTTCAACATCCAATGGGAAGAATTTTTCCTTATCTGCTATTAAAAGGCCTTGCCATAATCCTTCAAGTTCCGCTAAATTGTTGGAATCTCACCTTAGCGAACCATAATAGATGTGAAGAGTGTTTCCCTCATCATTTCTAAATATAACTCCATAACCTTCATTTCCTGGATTTCATTTGGCAGCGCCATCGAAATTCATTTTGAAAGTACTATCTGTAGGTGGAGTCCATGAACTGAGTGAGTCAAGGTGGGGGGTTGAGTGGGGGGGAGGAAGGGTAGGGGGGTTGATGGTGAGGTTCCAGTTTTCCAAAATGATTCTTTCAGGGGGGGAGGTAGGTAGGTCTGATTCCTGTCAGTGCTGGAGGGCAATAGTTTATTATACATTGCGCTGGAGATTGGACCAAAGGATGTTAATGGGGGTGATTTCATATTTGAAGATTCACTTATTTCATTCTTTCAATACAGTCTAGTAGATGAAGCTAGGTATTAGGGCCCAAATAGAGTTAAGTAGGTTTATTTTGTAGGGCTCAGAGGGCCAATGAAAAATAGTGTTGATGATATCCCCCTTGCGTCTCCCAGTTTTTCTGCTACAAATATCTACGTTCTCCTACAATTGATTGGAAATTGTGAAGGTGTCCAGAAGGTGAGAGATGTTCTTAGCATGAGTAGTACAATTAGGGCACCGGGATGGGCCTATGAAACCTCTTTTCAGAAGGTTGTCCCAGGTGAGTAGCCTCTTCTTGCTTAAGAGCCAGAGGAAGGTGGAAATCTTTGGCCAAATGCCTAGCTGCCAAACTAGATTCCAAAGACCATATTTTTGAACTAGCGTAGTGTGAAAGAGCAGCTGGTAAGCTTCTATTGTGGTGAAGCTTCCTCGAGGTGTATATCCCCACCAAAGCTTGTCCTCCTGATCAGAGATTTTAATTCGCCAAAGACAGAGTTCTTGGTCAATATCCTCATACGATTCATCCTGCCAGTTTGCTTTCCAATGTGTTGCTTGAATCCATTGACGAAATCCTTTTTTAGGTTGTTGATTCTAGAATTGATTAACCAGATTATTTGCAGATTGTTGGAGAGTTGATTGCCACTTCGGTTTTTGAAAAAGATCAGCAAGTTTGGGTAATTTCTGCCAGGAGTCTTCCCATAGTCTTGCTAAGTTTCCTGAGTTGATCTCCCATAAGCATTTATCACATGGAATTTTTACCACAGTTGTTACACCTTTACCCACAAATGCAGTGGTAGGCCTTGGTCATGCAAAATCACCCTTGTTGCTCCCAAAACACTATGGTTATTTCTCTCGGTCACCCCATATTGTAGTGGGTTGTGGGTTGTTGTCAACTCCTGTTGAATTCCTTCTTTTGCACAAAAAAAATTAAAATCATTTGACACATACTCACCTCCATTATCGCTCCTAAAAGTCTTCACATTCTTGCCAATTTCCTTCTCCACTAGTGCTTTGAATTCTACAAACTTGGAGAATGTCTCATCCTTCTTCTGCATGAAGAAGATCCAACACTTCTGTGAGAAGTAATCTACAAAGATAACATAATACATGTGCCTCGCAACGGAGGTTTTCGAGGAAGGTCCACATACATCAGAGTGGATCCTTTCAAGGACTGCATGTGATCTGTTGTATCGATCATGGAATGAGGATTTTGTGTACTTCCCCAAGATACACCCTTTTCATGTATCTTGTTGATCATGTAATACTTTGGGGAGGATTGTGGTTATCTGTTACATAATCTTCAGGGCACCATGATGCAAATGACCAAGTCTTTTATGCCATAGTTCATCGACATCATGACTTTGCACCTTCTTTGCCTTCGTGCTTAATGCAGCACAGTATTCCACATCTAGCTTGTACATGTTCTTCACACAAACCCTGATCCTCTTCACCTGTCCTGTGGCTATGTGTCTTAGGAATGATTTCCCTTTGTTGAAGATCACATCATAGCTATGGTCTTCCAACATAGAAACTGAAATGATATTTTCTTTAGGCTCGGAACATACATGACATCCTTGAGTTTGAGATGGGAGCTAGACTCCCTATAAAAAGTAAGTGTACCAATACCGGTCACGTAATACCTCCCATCATATCCCATCTCAATGTGTATTTGGAGGTATTTCTCCTCCAGGTTACTAAAAAATCCTCTTTCGCCTGTCATATGGAATGAGGCACCATTACCCAAGTACCATACACTCCCCATCACTGTGCTCACCATGCATGCGTTAAGGGTGAAATAAAGGTGAAATCAAGCTCAATATTTGAAGCCAAGGCTTCAACTACTGCTCCTCCTGAGGTCTTCTTGTTTGTATTCTTATGTGGACATTTAGTGGCATAATGCAAGAATTCATGACAATTGAAGCATTTGATTTTGGGTAAGTCCTTATTCTTTCAACCTTGAATGGAATCTAGTTTGGATTGGGATCTCCTCTCGTACCAAATAAGACCATAAGCGTTCTCAGTTTGGTAGTTTCTCCCTCCCATTCACCAAATCTTGGTATTTGTGCCAACTCTTGAGAAAGGCCAGACAGGCTAGGATTATGAGATCATCCTCTACAAAAGTAACTCCAACTCCACCAAGTTCATCATGACATTGTGTGAACTTGCTTGGGTACTGCTGAATAGAATAATTCTTTTGCATCTTGATACTTTGAAGCTTATATTTGAGCGTCGGTTTCCTGTGGTTATTGTTGTTCTAGAAAAAACCTGTCAGTGCTTTCCACATTGCATACATGGTTTATTTCCCATGGAGATTGGATACAATGTGATCCTTTACTCCCTCCAATATGATTCTCCTCGCCTTGGCTACACACTTCCTCAATTTTGATAGATCCTTGACATTAGATGATCCTGGTTTTGGAATATCCATATTGACAAATTCCTTCAACCCATTGTCCTCCAGTACTGCCTCCTTGCAATCCTTCTAAGCAACAAATTTTGAGTTTCTCTCAAAGTCATACTCAAGCTTTAGACCATAGAAAGCCATCCTGCTAGCTCTTAAGAATTAATCCCAAAAATTCTATCCTCCCACAATAATCAAGTTCTTTAATGCTTCAACTAATTTACAATGTCTTTTTCAATGTGGTACACTGATAAGTTTTTTCTACTACATTAATTTGATAACAAAATTTCTGAAGGACTTATGGTCAATATTAAATATTATCCCCTTACCTAAGACATAGTGTCACCAATACTTTAGTTTATCCACAATTCCATACAACTCCTTACGGTTGGATACTTGATCATCACTTTGGAGAATGCCTTCAAGCGTATGTTGCACCAAGCATGGCTCCCTCGGCACATATTAATATGAAGCACCACTTATAATGGCAGTTTTTCTAGCACTGTTAGCACAGGTGCATTGAAGATTTGTGTCTTTGATTCATCAAAATATTGTTGTTCAACTGTTTATTTATATTCTACATTTTCCTTGGTTAAGGAATTGAAACACAATGAGATAGCAGCACAATGAGGTCAATGAAGTGAAAATTTCACTTAAAACATTGTATATTTTTACAAAGAGTTACAATGCACATTCACAAGAACGACAACGAGCCTTCTCCATTAACCATGTCCATGCTAGTGAAAAATGTATACATATGGAATAAAACACTATTATCAGAATTCAATCCTATATAAAGAGGATAAACACTGAACCCAACTAAACATTTCCATTTATTGGAACTACCCATCATCAAAAGTAAGTAAAACTAATCTACAAATTTATGATTAACTTTCAAGCACGATATGTCACGGAGGAAAATTTTCTTAATAGAAGGTGCCTTGCCACTCGAAGGATCACAAAAAATGAAGTAGAATACGAGACTAAATAATTATTTCAACAGTTTTTCATTGGCAAAGATTTTATTTAACTTCTACATTATTGTCTAATAAATTCTATTATTTAACAACATAGTAGTATTAATATGTAAATATCACATTTTAGAATACTATTCTACTAACATCTAATCCTGTTTCATATTATTATGATATTTTTGAGTCTCAGAGCCAGCCAACAATTCCAACCCACCTTCATGTATAACTTTTAGGGGATGCCATCTTTGACAGGAAAAACAGAGTCTTTACAAGCAATACTGAAATATCATTGGAACATCACACAAGAGCCTTGACACTTGTGTGCATAATCAATAATGTTAAAATAAATAATATTTACAATCAAAACCAATTCAGAGCCCCTACATCCCAATCTAATCTTAAAACAATTGCCACAATTTAAAATTATGTCGAGGTTCAATGCCAGTTATAAGATGTGTTTGACTGCAATATTGTTTCCAAATCAAAGTGCCCATTAGAGAACCTCTCTCTATATTCCTCTACTTCCCACAGCTTCCTCCACTCCAGATATCCTTCACGTATCAATGTGTCAAACTGTGATTTTATTGGCATAGAATTGGGGTTGTTTCATAACCAGACAACAATAATTTCTATCAAAGCAATATAAGCACTCTCCCCTATAGCACATTCACTTCGTTGGTCAATTGAAGCAAAAAACACTTCAATTGATAGGTTCATTTGTCCATCTCTACTAACGAGTACTTTACGTTCCCAACTACTAATGGTAAAGTTGTCATATCCAAATTTTAAACACCTAGACATGTTCAGAGCTACACTAGACTCAATCTCATTGACCTGCAACAGATAAACAGATATTGATATCAATATCTACCAGATATTGCAAGAGATAGTTAAACACAAATGAAGCAACAAACAACAATGTTCTATCAGTTTCTAAGTCGATGTTGAAGTAAATTCAATATTTGAAAATAATCCATATCTAGAAGCATCGAACTGTAATCAAAATTATTCAATCCAAACAAAATATCTCAAAGACTCATGATTTGTTCCAAACTAAGTAGCTCACATCCAAACTTGTTTGTAGCAAAATACAAGCAACAATCATTATTACAACAATACTTTTCGCTATGGTATGAATAATGTGGCATAGTTATAAGGGAAGAAAACATCAAGAGACAAGTTGTATATCACTAGGTAAGGCCAAATGGTGAAGCCTGATTAAAAGGAACCCAAGTCACCAATCATATCCACTAGATCAAAAATAAACATAAATTCATAAAAACAAACAAAACGTTTGATATGTTTTTACTTAAAAATGTGAAGATCCCAAATTGTAATCACAAGCATTCATGCCAAACACATTACCATACATGATACACAATCGTTGATTACAATACCAAAATAATGCAATCAAATATGCCAAAAATAGTACAATCATGCATTAGTATTACACGAGAACCTTTCCTATATTAAATTTATGTATTGTGCATAGTGATATGGTTGGGAGTAGCAAAAACGATAAGAGACAAGAATCTGTACCATCGCTTGGGGGGGTAGTTTTATAGGAAAGCTTGATTGTCTGCGATCAAAATCAATATTATCTCCACCCTCTTCTCTGCATGTGTTATTCAACAATATTTCTCCCCTCTCTCGTGCTACTCTGAAACTTACCTTTCTTCTTTTCCATGAAAGAAGACTTAGCATGGAAGTTTTCTGCAGAGGGTGATCAAAGTCATGGTAACCCTTGCAGAAGAACTCGATCATGAGTCGTTATGTCATAAACCAAGTTCCATGTTTGACCATCATAAATCTAACGCATCCTTTGGTTATATTTCTTATTTCCATTCCGCAGGTCAGATCATGATGACAATCATGATAATGATCTTTGTTTTCGAAAGTTTCCATATTCCCTAATACTTCCAATTTAAACTTTCATTGTAGATTTTTTTTGCAAAGTCTTGGAGGCATATTTGTGAGCTGAATTAACTCTATCTCTCCCACTCCTAGCCATTTCGAGAATGTGTTCCCCTATTCGATTTGAACAGCAAGGTCCACCGTTGTTAGACACTGACCCTCGCAGAAAGGTAAGACTAGAAAAAGTAGGGTGGCTACCACTGTTTCAAAAATTTAGTGGGCATAATTTAGAGGTAACAAAGCCCTTCTCTTTGAATCTAAATGGTGATAGAGCGCAAGTGGGGAATGTCCATTTAGATTGATAAAGGAGCTAGTGGCTCAAGCCTGAAGCATCCCATAGGACGAGGAGTGTTGTTTCAAGAATTAGCGGTTTGACAAGGGAATTTGTGCATCCTTCCTCCAAAAATAACATGCAAACCCCGATTAGAGTAAAGGGATCCCACAGGAATACCTTCGAAGTAAGTATCAAAACATGTTGTTTTTCATGCAGAAATACATAACATGTGAAGGTCATTTTGGGCTTGCATTTTTGTTTCATATTCTCCTTCTCATCCATTTTCGAGACATGCCTTTGAATTTTCCTTACTATTCAAGATGTCCCTGATGAAAATGTCCACTTCCATTAAGGAAACAACCCACCTAGAGGATAACCTCTATCACCATGGGTTGATAAAAATCATCCTGACAGAGGTTTTGCAGAAGAAGAAGAAAACATGGGAATATTTCTTGTCAGAGAAATATTTCGTGGAAGATGAGAAGGACTCTAGTCATTCAGAAGCTAAGGAGGAAAAACTAGTAGAAAAACCGAGGAATAATCCACTAACTCATGGTCTACTAAAAGAGGAGGACATAAAAGATCAAGAGGTAGAAGTGGTTGGGGAAACCATAGGGGAAAATCCCAAATTGAAGGTCACTTCCACCCCGGCTAAGAGATTTACAAGGAGCCAGGCTACTAATCTGGCAACAAAGGAAATCACATAAGAGGGGGTACCACCAAGCAGACTTGATAAAAAGAAAGAAAATCCCTACGACTTGTCCAAAGGAAAAGGGAAGGTGGAGACAACTAAATTTATTGACAGAGAAGCAATTTCCTTCCAAGATGCGGCGCTGCAGGAACATGGGAATAAGACAGTAGAATACCACCAAGGGCAGGGGGAGCCTATTTTTCCCTAGTCTTCCTGGGGACAACAAGACGGGGAGGGAACTCCCCAGAAAAATAATTCTTGACAGGAATTGGAGGAAATCATCTCTGAACTTACTATGTTAGAGCGGGCTTTGCAAAAGCATAATGAAAACTAAGAGAAAATAGCCTACGCATGCAAAAAAATCATGATGAGTGGCATCAGAAGGTGGGCTAAATTATGAAGAAGAAACAAGCCCATATTGATCACCTAAAGAAAAAGAATGAAGAATATAGGAGTCAAGTTTAGGCAGAGTCCAGCAGGGCCCAATTAGACGATTTGGCTACAGTAGTTGCAATGTAGGGAAAGGACTGATTTTTATTCTAAGGGTGCAACATTTTTTCTTGCATAAGGGACATGCAAGAAGCTAGGTGTGGGGGAGATGTTGAGTCCCAATTTTTCTCAATTTTGACAGCCTTCTAAGACCTTGATTCCCCCATTTTGAACCATCCTTGACCCCTAACTACACTTATTTATATTATATTACCTAATTTTTGGCCAAAATGGTACTATGTGCTTAAAGTATGCAAATTAACTTAAAAAGTTTCATTTTACCTTGTTCTTAAGTATTCCTTAAGATATTTTTTTCCTTACTAATTTATCAAGTCAACTGATTAAAGTCTTATGCAGATTTGTCTTGATTTGAAGCGGCTCTGTAATTTCCTGTAGACAGCTCGCAGTCGCCAATTTCCTGCATACACTCTGAGAATTCCTATAGATGTGGATTTCCTACAACTGCCCAGATTTCCTGCAGCAGAATCGACAATTGTTATGTTCCACTTAATCTCAAAACAAACGTGAACATGGGTTTTGTGGGGAAATCAACCTACATGGACGATGTTCTATTGGTTGTTTCATATTCATCATTGAAACCACCCAAATCTTTAATCTTCTTCTTGTTGGTTGTATCAAGGAAAGCTCTAGACATGTAATGAAATTAGTCTAATCCATGCTTTCAGTCATGAATAAGACTCAATAGAGATCTTTTTGAAATTATGTTCCAATATTGATAGCAAATAGTTTAGTATAGTAGTTTTTCCTTATTCAGGTAAAGCATGGGCCTTTAAACTTGTATAAATTCCACTCTGTTTCATTTGTAAAAGGGTTGGGTTGGTTTTTTGATAGGATATATCAAATTTGTACTTGACTGGAACATTTTCCAGATTAAGATAATGTTATATGTTATGTCCATTTTACTGAGAAAACCCTTTTAATATTGAAGGGGTTGTGAGTAAGGGAGGGCCCCCTTTTCTCACAACTCCATTAGTTGCATCAATGTGTTCTTTTAATTATTTTTATGCAATGATAAGTTATTTGTACAACTAGTGTTCTCTTTTCTGAAGTTTTAGTAGCATATGTCAAATGATTGAATGATTAAGTTTATGTGATAATGTGTTAAATTCATTTAATTATATTGTAATTTCTAAATGTCACGTTGATTATTTTATGGATGTGAGCTTTATATTTTATATTTTCTGATCAACATCAGCAATACAAAGGGCTATAGAGGGATGTTTGAATCCACTCCATAGCCTTTGCTACCAAGTGTTGATGTAGAAATGAGGCATTAGAATTTTGTATGTGTGACTGATTTAATTAGGGAGCACTTGAGGTATTAAGCCCGCATATACTTTGCACAACATCTCACAAGCTTACTAGCCTTGGGTTGATAATTTATGTTGGCAAATTATAAGTCTATAATTTAACTCAACCTTACTGATATGATTGTGAAGATCAAATCTGAATTGTACTAGGAATAAAACGTTGGAACTCAAGCTATAATTTGAAGAAGGATGGGATGAGGGAATTGAATTTTGATGTTGATAGAGATATGTTGATGTTGTCATGAACTAAAAGGAGTGAAGATATAGACACACTTACTGAAACCAAAATAAAATAAGAGAATTGTAAGTTGATATTGGAGAGTGGATCCCTTCTTTTTCTTTACATGCTGCTAGGAACCAATATTAAAGCCACAAACCATTAACCCACATATAGCACAGTTCTATCTATGTGAATAAATTTTGTTTATTTTTAACATAGAAATAAATCATTGGATTACCGACCATTGATGCATTTCATTAACCAGCATGAGACAACTCACCATTAATGTCAATGAGTGTTAAGGTGCTAGAGTGCATTCCGATAGGTACAAATGGATGTGTTGAAGTCCAGTCACTTGTAGGATCTAGTAATCTAGAGAAATTGAGGTATTCCCTTGTTGTCAACATGGAATTTTTCCATTTATGTATGCAAACTCCAAGGAAATTAAAGATATTTCTAATCTTAGTCCTAGATGAGGTGTTCAAGTCAATGGGACAAGATTTGTTGGAGGTGGGCCTTATGGAATCCCACATCAACCAACTCAAGCATAAAACAAGATATATGTTGAAGAACCAATGGGACCATCATGAAATTGCAGATTTTAATGTGGATCTTTCCTTTTGGGATACCTAATTTTCAAGCAACATCCATGTCTAGTTGCATCGGTTGCCTAATTTTCATTGCCTAGTTTTCACAACTAGAAATTTTTTATCTATACAATTTTATTCATTTATTCACTATACTATCCTATCCTACTTGAAAAAAAAAACATTATTATTCAAGTATGGTAGTACTTCCATTGAATCCATGTGTGTAACAGGATAATATATATACTTATACTCAGATTTAAGAAATGGGCTTCAATGTATACATGAGTATGAGAAACCAACTACTTCAAATGAGATAGTGCTAAGAATTGTTGAAGAATCAAGTGGTACTTTCGCTTGATGATTTTCAAAACCAATATTCAATGTAATCATGATGTTATTGGCTCTCTTTCTTATCTAGTTTTCCTTACACATACTCATTTTTCATGTTGTATATATCCTCTGCCATCAAATGGTTGGTATTTTGAGTACATGATGGACTTGGAAATAGGCATGTAAGGAAATCCTCCATCCCAGGTTCTAATGGATGCTCTCCATAAAATTCAGTCAATGATTCTTTGTTCTCCTCGGAACATTAGCAAGGATGATCAAAGACAGATTTTGGATATTTTTTAGAGGTGGCTCATGGATATTTTATTCTCCTATTCTTTCATGGAGTGTGGGTATATTATTGATCATTGCCAATATTTGTTCTTCTAGAGGCATAGAGATTTTCCTAGCTTCTACTCGCAGTTGAGAGATTTCTCAAGTGACATTCTCCAACAGATTCTCGAATATTCCTACACATTGGTTTTTTTGTTGCTAATTTTGGTCTAGCGCATGGGGGGTTCTTACAACACAAAAATAGGTTGAATTTTAACTTCTAAAACAACAAATCAAAACTAATTGCAAAATTAAAGCACACCACACTTGTAGAAAAAATAAAAATCAACATGACAAGGATTTAGAGAAACCCACTAAAGTGGCAGCATCAGGCTAGAACCCTTTTCAATGGGTGTCATTTCATCTTACTATTTATCCTCCCCCAAGTCACAAGTGTGAGAAATAATAAGAGAAAAACTAAACTACCAAATGCTTTAATCCCTTTTAGCACCTCCCCAAGAATGGCATAAAAAATATTGGGGAAAATAGATGTATTATATTTCTAACATTTAATTATCGAACCAGGATCATAATAATTAGATATGCTAGAAAAATATATGCATAGTAAAATATTTATTCTAATCTAATCTAGTCCAATCTAATGTTGGAAATAATTGCTTGAAATTGACACGTAAATGACATGTTCATGAAGGAAAATGAATGTGAATAACACATGTTGTAACTAAAGACTATCTGGCTAGTTCTTTCCACAAATCCCCTAGCACAATCTCATAATAAAATCTTTCACTGCTCCTAGGTAAGCATTCATGCATTCAATAGTAGGTTAGATTTAAGAAAATAGAGTATTCTAACTCTGGTGGTTAGTTTCTCAAAATAAAATGTTGAAATTTAAATGAAAAAAATTAAAACATAAAGAAATATAACAACAATAGATATAATGTAAATAACAAGAACTAAACTAGAAAAATGAAAGGAAAATCGTTACCCAATATTGAGGGGCCCTTCCCAACTTGACTAACATTGCCAAGAGAAATCAATTTAGACTACAATGATGCACCAAAACTTAAACACAAACAAATTTTATTGATGAATAATCAACTATGTTTTACAAGAAGGGAAACACTTAGCCTGCTACTATAATCTTCCTACCAGCTACCTATCCTAACCCATTACACGAGTGAATGAAAAACAACCCTAGATTTGTTCTCAATCTAATTATTTGCACAAATAATAGTATTGGGTGGATCAAAAGTAATTCCCCAATCTCATTTTTTTCTAATTAAGAGATACATTCAAGATAGAAAATGGTGATTTAGAAGACAAGATTCGATGATTTTTCTCCACAAAATACAAATAAATTTTAACAAATGATTTCTTTAAATTAAAAAATGACTGATGTTTGTTCACTTTGTTGTTTGGATGACTGTTTCAACATCTTCCTCAAATATGGGCATTATTTGGAAATCTGGGCAAATTGTGTATTTTAGGTAGATTCGTGTCAAAGAGCTAAATTTATCTTCCAAAACCATGATGATTTTATGGAAATGGTATAATACTTAAGAAATTTGTTAGAAATTTATCGAGAGGAACAAAAAACCATAAAATAGCTAGCAACAAATCATAAACATAAACAAAGATGTTTATCCACGAAAAACCCCAAATTTGGGGCAAAACCCAACCAATGAAATTTCATTAAGCATGCCAAAACCCTGGCCAATCCATCCAAGTGAGCCTTCACCACTCACCTCCAGGCCTACATTACAATGAAGTATTTCTAGCCTTTTATAGGCTCCATTGCATGCAATACCATGGGCTGAAAACCATGGGTGCACAATACCATGTGCCCCAAAACCACTACTATTTACAAAAGTCAGCATTGACTCTATCTCGAGTCAAGTTTACCTAACAATTCCCCCTTAAACTTGACTTGGGGTTTCTTGAATAAATCCAGCCAAAATTTCTAAGTGATACAACCCTGCTCACTCTAGCTTTTCCCCCCTCAATTTTTTTTTTTTTTTTTACCCAGGTAATGGTTAACTTGACATCCCCCCTATCACATAGATCTAACCCAGACTTTACCAGTGATTACTCAGGGGGTACGCATGCCATACCAGGTCTTACAGCAGTATGCCCATTTACATGTAATAAATTAACTCCATTATAATAATATATATATATTTTTTCATTTTTACTATCTTTGTACATATGAAATCAATGTCCATATAGAAAGAACCCATCTATTGGATTACATGGGTCACCAGCCTCTGTAACCACCAGTCCTCTAGGAGTTCTCTTCAGATACATGGTTCATCAATTAATTAATCCACGTGCACATATCCTCTCTCATTTTGACAGACTTTGCTCTCCTAGCGCAGCGAAATTCAATGGCTCTGATACCATTTGTTAGAAATTTACTGGAGAAATAATAAATTTACCGAGAGGAACAAAAAACCATAAAATAGCTAGCAACAAATCATAAACATAAACAAAGATGTTTATCTGGGAAAACCCCCAAATCTGGGGCAAAACCCAACTAATGAAATTTCATTAAGCATTGGCCAAAACCCTGGCCAATCCAGCCAAGTGAGCCTTCACCGCTCATCTCCAGGCCTACATTACAATGAAGTATTTCCAACCTTATAGAGGCTCCATTACATGCAATACCATGGGCTGAAAACCATGGGTGCACAATACCATGTACCTCAAAATCACTACTATTTACCCTATTCAGCATTGACTCTATCCCGAGTCATGTTTACCTAACACAATTTGCTACATTGAGAAAAAAACCCATGTCTCGAAATTTGTGTATTCGCCTCCATCGCTTCGAGAATCATGCCTAAAGTTAGAATTTTGGAAACTTTGACCTGTAACAATGCTTTAGACCTGGTGCCTCACATGTAACTTGGGTGCGATATGAACACTCTATAATTTATTTACGCCTTAGGCTATTAGACCTATTTGGCAGAATTTATTCTAGGAGGGCATAAATATGACAATCACGATTGGGTGCCAAAATTACACTATTGGTACCAAAACTCAGCTAAACAATTCATGATTAGTAAAAATAACTTAAAACTCAATTAATATATCAGAGACAGGGGTTAATGAAATAAACAAATTTTACCTCTTTATTCATGGCAAAAGGGTTTAGGTTCAAAGGGGTGTAAATATGTACAATAAGAGGGAAATATGTGGTTATATGTATAGAAATTGAGTGGTAAAAAGGTCGAATGAGGTAATGAAAAATATGGAAAAACAAAAGCCCAACAAATAGCACTTACACCTAGAGGTGATTTTGAATAGTTTTTGGAAACATCACTAGTTTCTTTAAGATGTGCCTCAGTACCCCTCATTATAACCCTATTTTCATACCTTTGATAGTTTTTTTTTTGTGGCCTCATTCCTCATTATTGAAATTTTTTGGAAAGCCTAGTTATTATGGAGTGGAAGGATGTTAGTTATTTTAGGGTTTCGTACATAAACTCCTATTAAAATTTGGTTTGTTTCACACATTAGGCATCATTAAATTTATCGACCCTTTGTTTTTTCTTTATTTTATGTGTCGATATGTCATTGGTTTGCATACTTGAGATCCCCATCACCATCTATCCATTTTAGTGATCACCATAGGGGACCATTTTGTACCACGACACTCTCGTCGCTTTCAAGGCCTCCCACCTTTAATAGAAAGAGTGAAAAGACTTGCAGTTTCGCTTTCTCAACTCTGCCCTCAGAGATCACCTATTCATCCAACTTTGTTAGTCTCATCCATCCTTAGTACCAGTTTTTTGAGTACCATTTTGCCTCAAAGTAACACTCTGACTTGCACACACCACAAATCTATGGAAAATACAACACTTAAACTTTCATTTATTACTTCATTGAACCTCCGATATCTCTCAAAGTTGATGAATGATCCCATAGCTCACAATGCAACATGGCCTAATATTCCCACTAGACTACCTTCAAAATCCGTAATTTTGAAGGAAAGATTCAGGAAGACCATGCCAACCATGTTATGATTTTTGGTGTTCCTTGAACATTATCATTGATTACTTAATTCACTTGAGGCTCTTTCAAAGCATGCTCATTAGACCCTTGTCTAAGTGGTACATCAATGAGAAGGTTGGGTCCCACAACAAATTTGAATCCATATCTAAGACTTTTCTCACCTTCTTCCAACTCGTTATTCATCATGACATGGGATTGGAGTTATTATCTAAATTTCAACAATCCTCATGCACCCACTTTGCAGACCACTTCCACAAGTGGCATAAATGATGCATTATATGAAATATCAAAATCCCCAAAGAGATTATTTTATAATTATTCCTCAACCCTCTCTTTCCAATGATAACAAAGGATGCTGTAACCACCATGTATTAATATGAGGAAGCAAAAATTTCCAAGGCTCAATAGTTAGACTTGATTTATGCAAAATTAGAGTACCTTTCTATGGTCATCCCAGAATCACCTTGACCCCAACCTTTCAATAAAGAGAATTTTAGGGCATATAATGCTCTTGACAACCTTATAGGGTCCATTACCCAATATAACCCCCTCCCTAGGAATCAACTTCCCTACAAAAAAACTCATTGGACCACATCCCACATTACTAAATATGGGTGGGATGCCACTTTCTCCCCCACACACATCGATAGGATATTATCATAATCCTTATGATGTAGTTTGTGTTCCTCCTATGTAGGGGGGAACTTATCCCACCCCATTTAACTCTATTGGTGTTTGAACATCCCAACCCTCCTATGGATATCCTACATAAGGAAACCCCTATTTCTCCTTTTTGGAACCCCCACAACCTAATCACATAAATCTTATATTTTGTCAAACCATCATTCCTCCAACGACAACATGCCTTTGCGCAAATAAACATGACCAATCCCCCTTCCCAGTAAAACAACGGGAAGAAAAAAGGAAAGAATAATTTAAGGGAAACCAGAAAAAAGGAAGCAACCCTTAACAAAGAAACACACAAGGTTGGGAAATTATCCCAATAGAAACCAAAATCCTAACCAAGCCGACGACAAATCATATAAATAAGATAAGAATAATTGTCTATGGACTAATTACCCTTGTGTTATATGGGGAGTATGTACATTATACCTATCAGTGTCCCTAGATTATCGAGTTCAAATACATAAAGGAGATTATGGGCAACCACAATTCCAGGGCGGAGCCACCCAACAACCTATGGTATTGTAGACACCCTTCCCTCAATAAGAGATTTTTTCTACCCAACAAGAGGCAAGAGCTCCTCACTTTAACAACGTTACAACAGAAAAAACTTAATATTTTATTGATCGGGACATTTACATGACTGCGGTTGATGTCATACTACAACGATGTCATTGAGTCTATGGTCCTCCTCTGGATCCTAATCCCTCTTTAATAGAGAAAATATTATCTACCTTTATTTCTCACTTAATGATCCCACATCCACTCTTCAATCCAAATTTGAAATTAACCAAAGGATTATTGAGATGTGCATCACAAAATGCTAAGGTGACATACAACAACAACATCATCGATGGCCTTGTAATTTCTTTTTTTTGGTTTGTCAAGTGGTCGGAGTTCATCAGAGATTACATCAGACTTGACCTGTGGCTTGAGAAACCACGACCCAGGGGAATCTAAGCCATCAAAATCACCCTAGGATGCCACTCGACCTGGGCCACACCAACACTAAGAAAACTAGGTTTAACTTGTCTCCTCCTCATAGCACGGGTGCAACAACTTCCGTGAGGCTTGATCCTGGGTCACCCTTTTGACGAGGCCCATCCTTAATCAGTTGTGCTAGTGGGACTTCAATGGCATTGTAATTTCAATGATAAAATAGCTTTCATATTTTTTCTAAAAAAATGTGAATTTAATATTATAACTTTCAAAAAATATCCATGCACAAAAAAATGCATACACCTGTGTAAATATTTTAAAGGAAAATTCATTATTTATTTACTCAAAACCTACACTACATGAACATATGTGCTATATTCTCAAGAAAAATAGTATACCATATTATAAAATAATTTCACATGGTCACATAGCAATTCTATAAAGGAAAATTATATACTCAAAACAATAATTGGATTTTTTACATTTCATATTTTTACACTATATTTGAATTCATTGTGAAACACCTAAAATCATTCCAACAAATCAAGAAATTGTTTGTTTTTGCTTGTCATGAGAAACCATCATTAACTTACACTTTTCTAAAACTTCTTATATATCAATGTACAACAATGTCCATAAAAAATTATATTATAATACTTGTATCATTCTCCCAATAATTTGTTTTTCAATTATGAAAACCATAAAAAAGGCCCTCTATTACTTAGTATGGGGGTAGATCTCAAGTAACAACTAAACATGTAAACATAAACATAAAAATAAAGGTAATGTTTATCTTTTAACATTTTTAATCTAATGTCAAGCCTATTTAAAAATCAATCTACTTATTATTATATATAAACATAATATAAATTTAAAATATAAAGAGAGTTACAAATGCTATAAATATAAATAAACTGAAGGTATAGTAAATAAATAAAACCCTATTTTTAATATTAATATATTAATATATTATAATAATTTTTTTAAAAGTTTGGTAATACCTTTCATTTTTCATACATCATCCTAATCGGGGAAGGGAATTGAAGGGAATTGAACCTGTGATGAGTGCTATAATAACCTGCCTCATCACCGACCCCATAGACATTAACATATTATAATATTAATATTATTAAATTTAATAAATTTGGATCCTAGAGGTTTGTATTTGAGCACACTACATGCATTGACTATCTCACATGTAAAAACGTAAATAGGTAAACTTAAAGATAAATGTAAATGTAAAAGTAATGTTTAACATTTAACATTTAAAATTTAATCTAATTAATTTAATTTCGGCCCTAATGAAAAATCACTTCTCTCCCTTAAAACATAAATTTAACACAAAAGTAAAGTGTTGAGCTGTATTTGTGAGGAAGCATCTCTGTCAGAGCCCTATACTTGTGGTGCTCTTTCAACCATGTATAGCTGGTGTGACATTACTACAGTTTTTCTTTTTACCAATAATGAAGTGCATAAACTAGGTCTAACTCCAACACTCAGTCAATTTTGAATTAACCGTTCTTTAACAATGCAACAGAATAACATTAATCTTCAATATTTTATCTTTCACGATCAAACATTCACAATCATCACACTAGTACACACATACATACCTGGGAGGGGTAAATCCCGAAAATTCTGCCCAATAATATATAACAGTTCAAAAATGTACAATTTCACAATAATTATACATGTTTTCTCAAGTCCATGTAGCCACCTGCACACCTTGCTGATTAAATGCAACACTTGTGTTTTGAGTCGGGCAACAATGCCTCCAATACTTATACAAGTTTTCCCAAGTCTATGTAGCCACCTACACACCTTGCCGATTCAGTCCAACACTTATGTTTTGAGCCATGCAACAATGTCTCCCAACAACACCTCAATCTGTTGGAAACCCCAAATTGACCTCCAAAATACAAATTCTGAAGTATGGCAAAAGTCGTGCAACATGGGTCACCAGGGTCACGCTCTGCATGCATTCTACCTGACCTGACCTGTTGTCATACAATCGGGTCACTCAGGTCACACGTTGCATGATCTGCGCCCAACTCCGACCTGTCTGCACCTTTCCTTGAACACATTGCATGAGCTGACCCGTCAGGTCACTGTTTGTACACGTCTCTACCCAGTCTATCGTTACATTTTTCTACACAGGTCCGTTTAGCTGTGTCACTTCCTGCACATGCCTTCACCCGACATTCTTTCTGACCTGTTCACCTACCCGCCTGGTAGGCACATAAACTTGCTAGGCCTGTTCTTGTTCACCTTCGCACTGCGACCTTTGAACTTGAACTCCAAACTTTTGATGATAGCTTTGAACGCCCACCTCCATCGCCAATATAAACACTATGTTTGTGGTCTCGTTCAGTCATTAAACATGACCCTTCACCTAAGTGTAGGTCGGCGCAATCACTCACAACACGTCGGCCTGCCATAATAAAACTCGACTAACTCCATGGTATAAACTCATTCACACATGCTTGTCCATTGCATAAGTGTCTGCCTCGTGGGTTGCTTGGGTCACTCGAGTTGCCCAGTCGGCTTGGCCACCCGTGCCCGTTGTGCCCAACTTGCCCAACCGCTACACCAACGTGCTCATCCACACCCGTTCTTCAACACGACTCTACTCGACACCCTTAACAGGCTTGTTCGCTATGGGCACATGCTCGTCCGGTGCCACTTGTCGCGTTCACCAAAACACACGATATGCCTGCGCTCCACATGACTTGCTCAATCGCTATGGGCGTGACCGTCACACATACCTAAGTTGGGCACCCGTCGCACCAAAGCGCACTTGCCACTACTCGTTTGTACATGAATCTAACTTGTGGGCGTTACAATCTTTGTGATAGTGCAAAGAGTGAAATAATATTTGTGAGAAAGAATTTCAGGAGTTGTGCGAAGTGGAAAATAATGTTTTTGGGAAAGGATTCAGTGTCACTACGAACTACGATTGATTTTTAGGTTTGATTTTGAATGCTCTTGCATTTTATTTTCTTTCTACGCTTTTTTTAAACTTTTCATTACTTCGACTCCATGGATGCGATTATGTGTAATGAATCACTCTTACCACCAAATTAGAATGATTTAATTTATGTCTTGCAGGAAACACCACCAAATTAGAATGATTTCATTTTTCTCTTGCGTGAAACCTTGCACAACTTTGAAACAAACTGTTTTCAAGAATCTATTTCTAAATGTGTAAAAACTAGCATAGATCCATCTTAACTTTGAATTAAGCACCTAGAGGGATCAAATATCTCCAACTGCAAACATTTCCTCAAATTTTACATTCAAAATATAAGCTTACACATGGAGAGATTTGATCTTTCTCGAAATAAATCTAAGCTACTTAAATACTATAATAAATTATTACTTAAATTTTATTTTTTTAATCTTTTTATTAATTTATTAATTTTTAAAAACTTATACAAATTATAATTTCAATTTCATTTTAAAAATATAATCAATATCTAAAAATTAAATTATAAATCATTTTAAGAAATAGCTATAAACTTTGCATAAAAGAAAAATCTTTAATATTTGCAAAGCTTTGCACGAAAAGAAAAACTTTATTATTAAACCATGCACAATATTTTATTATTAAATGATGTATAATATTACATTCGTTTGTGAGTCATCATTAAAAGTAAAAGACGATGAAAATATAAACCTTGTATTTCTTCAAATAGTAAACCAAAATAGTTTATATTTCCTTCCTCAATCTGTATTATGTAATATTTTTAATATCACCAAACTGTATTGCCGAAGGCCCATAGATTTAAAATCATTATTTATAATTTTGTTTGGTGAAGAAATAATAATATATGTCTGCCTTTTTTAAATGGGATAACAAACTGAAAATTACGTGTAAAAAGTAATTTGAATATATATATATATATATATATATATATATATATAAAAGTTATAATTATGAGATATTTAAATTTTAAAAAATAATTTGAACGGATTATATATATATATATATATATATATATATAAATCATAATATTTAAAATACAAAAAAAGCTAAATGTTATAATGATGAAATATTTAAATTTTAAATATCAAAATAAGATTAATAATATGAAAGTTAAAAAAAAAATTATCGTAATAAAGAAAAAATAATATTATTAATTTAATTTTAAATATATAATAAATTATAAATGTATTTATTGCTCTTTAAATAAAATATTTTATTTTTTATTTATTAAATATAATCATAAAGCAAAATGCTAACATTTAACAACTACATTACATTAGTCAATAAAATGAAGAAATATACAAACAAAGCATTATAATGCTTCACATTTATTAATAGATAAAGCCGAGACAGCCCCCTCTATGATCAGATCTGAAGGCCGACCCCATTCGCTGGCCGAATTGCTCGAAGTAGCCCCCTCTAGAATAATCATAGCGGAAGCCCGACCCCATTTGTTGGCGGAGTTGTTCCACTACTCCCGCATCCCACTGCAGTTTCGGACATCCTCTCGCATAAAGTTCACGCAACGACATGCAATGTTGGATACCTTCCACCTTTTCTAACTCGGAACACTCTCTAAGCCTTAGCTTTTCAAGCTTCGTCAACTGTCCCAGTCCCCATATGCCCTTCAACTTCACACATCCACTTGCAGACAAGAAAATCAAAGATATCATTGTTTCAATACATGGCAACTCCTCCAATTCTATGCAATCGGTAATCTCCAGCCATTGAAGTTTTGCAAGACCATAAATCTTATCCATTTTCCTCAAACTATGACAACCATTCAATTTCAAATCTACAAGTGTATTTGGCAATGTTCCAACCTCCACCACACTATTACAGTGGTTGATGATAAGCGTTTGAAGGTTGAAGCAAACACCTTCAGCAAATGATACCTCAGATATCCCTGTTCCACTGAGATCTAACATTTGGAGCCGCGGAAGTATGCAGTGGTCAATGGAAGACTCCAATTCACTCCATGTTTCTCTTTTTCCTTTCACCTCCTCCTTCAACGGCAGTTCGCGTATCAACGGACAACCTGATAGGCTCAACTCAGTCAACAGAGCCAACCGTCCAAGAGAAGTCGGCAAACATTCCAATTCCTCACAGTACTCTATTCTCAATTCCTTCAAGTTCCTCAAGTCACCAAGCGAAGCTGGCAAACATTTCAACTCCTTGCATCGATAGAGCCGCAATTCCTTCAAGCTCTTTAAGGAACATAGTGAAGGCGGCAGCGCGTCGGCCAGCAAAGGGCCTACTCTCAGAACCTCCAAATCATGTAGCTCTCCAATTGCACTCGGCAATTCTTTTAAATTTGTACCAAACAAGTATAACTTTTGAAGTGACGCCTGATGCACAACATGCTGAGGGAGTACTTCAATTTCCTGGCAGCCATTGAGATTTATGTACACAAGCGTGCTTAAATTTCCTAATGTTTCGCTTGACATGCTTAAATTGGTGCACCTACACAAATCAAGATGTTGGAGTTTAATTAATTTGCAAAAGGAATCTGGCAGTCTCTCGAGAGCGGTGCAGAATGACAGGTTGATTTCGTGGAGGCTGGTTAAATTACCAAGCGAATCTGGCAGACTTTTCAAACTGGAGCACTGAGATAGCTGGATCTGGTGTAGGCTGGTTAAATTACCAAGCGAATCTGGCAGACTTTTCAAATTGGAGCACTGAGATAGCTGGATCTGGTATAGGCTGGTTAAATTACCAAGCGAATCTGGCAGCCTCTCTAACCTTCTACAGTATGATAGATCCATATTTTGGAGGCTGCTTAAATTACCCAATGAATCTGGCAGCCTCTCCAGAGCGCTGCAACTCCACAAGCTGATCTGTTTGAGCTTGGTTAACTTACCAAAGGACTCTGGCAGCCTCTTCAAAGCGGTGCACTCATGCAAGCAGATCTGTCGGAGGTTGGTTAACTCACCAAAGCACTCCGGCAGTGAATTCAATTCTGAAAAGCATATCAACTTCAAGTCCTTTAATGATTGCAGAAAGCAAAATTCTTCTGGCAATTGTGTGACAGTGATCTTCCCTTCCATATAAGGGCTAATCACGATCCGTTCAAGCTGCGTCAGCTTCGCTATAGACTTTGGAATGCTTGAGAGGGGAGCTTCAATTTCCAACTCCCTCAACTCTAAAGGTGCCTGCAAAATGTTCAAAAGTGTTAAACACTTTCAACTCTAAGAAGAATAATAAATGAATTATCATTCTCATCAAAAGAAACCCTTAGAACATATATGAAATCCTGTGGTACAATATTATCAATAGCTAATAAATAGAACCTATAATTCAACCAATCCTAATTTACAATACCTAATAAACACAATCTATATATGATTCAACAAATCCTAATTTACCTGTGATTCCATTTTCCACAATGTTTTTAATTTACTCCCACTCATTTGTAGAACCCTTAAGTTCTTCAACGAAATGGAGGAAGGGAGGGAAGAGTAGGGACAGCTGTCCCAGCGCAGCCATACCAGATTTGGAAACTGCACCTTTGTCAAAATGCCTTTCACAAGAACACCCTGAATATGAAGAAGTTGCAAATTCCTCATACAAATACCACTACCATGAAATGGATACTGCCTACTACACACTGACAACAAATTGCAAAGCTTCATCTGATAGTTCCCGGACAGTTGGCTACTTCTTTGGCACATAGGCATTACTGAGTTGTCATAAGTCATTCTAATTCCGCGCACTTCGTTTATTACCTGTTCAGTTTGAAAAACGATGAAGAATTAAAAATTTCTACACAGATTTCTGTACAATAATTTTGATTTTCTAGAATTTTGAAAGATTCAGTACTTACCGACGATTGTTGCAACAGATCATCAATATTTTCTGGTGAACGCCAGACACGACGTGGGAATGAAACGTCGGCAATCTCTCTTCCCATGTCTCGCAGGTGATCGTGTAGTCTTACTTGGTTTTTACTATTCACCTCGACGAGGCATTTATTCTCTAGATTTCGAAATCCCCACAAACCGTTTCCACCTGATCCATCGCAAATTCTGATGACCTTATCCCTGTCTTCTCCTGTGAAAAAGCAGGCAATATCTAAGAATATCTGTCGGTCCTCCATATCCAGTGCATCGTAACTGATTTGAAGCCTTTGCTTTATCTCCTCGGGAAGTATGCGTTGAAGTTTATTCAGCTGGGCTTCCCAGTAGGACGTATTTTCTCCATGGAGAAGTGCCCCAATCACCTTCAAAGATAAAGGCAATCCACCACAGGCTTCTATGAACTTTTTTGCCAAAGATTCAAACCCTGGGAGTGGATGTGCCTGGTTGAAGGCATACAAACAGAATAGTTCAAGAGAATGTTCTGGACCAAGGCCAGTTAGGTTATATAGTGACTCCTCTTCGATTCCTGACCTTTTGAGAACATCTTTGCTCCTGGATGTAATCAGTATTAAGCTATCAGAGTGGAGTAGAGTTCGACCCGGCAAAAGTTCATCAACCTGATCCACCTTATCTACATCATCTAAAATTATTAGGATGTTAGGAGATGAAATATGCATTTTGATAATCGATTTTCCTTCATGGACACTGTTTATTATTGGCTCATCCCGTCCAGTCAAGCTCTTCAGAACTTCTCTCTGCAACAAATGTAAAGTGCCTTTGTCTGCATTATCTCTGACATCAGCTAAAAAACAGAATCTTTTGTAACCCGAACTCTTCCTATTAAAGAGTTCTTTTGCCAACGTGGTCTTTCCTACACCACCTATCCCCACGATCCCCAAGATCTGAGGTTTTCCTCCGAGCTGTCGCGGCAAAAAGACTGTATTCTCGAAATCAGCTACCCTATCATCCAAACCTGTTGGATGTTCAGCAACGTTCAAAGCTGGTTTTTTCACCTTTTTTAACACCTCTTCAACCACATTATCTACCAGCGCTCCCTCATCGCTGGTTATTCACAACAAAAAAGAAAATAAAAATACCTAATGATAAAAAGAAGTCTATGCATATATCATGTAACATAAAACAATACAATAAACAGACAAGTGTTTTAAGTTCTCACCCGTTACACGCTTCCAGCTCAAAGCCGCTTATTCCTGCAGCTTCAAAAAGTGCATTTCTCCAATTTTCAATCACGTTGGAGTCATGCCGCAACTTCTCTTCACCAGTTTGAGGATGAGTGCTTGTCTTCTTTCCTAGTTCCTCAAGGGCTCTACCATACCCTCCCCGCGTCCACCGGAGCTCCTCAGGCTTCACGTGGTAAAACACTGGAATTATTGGAGATTTTGACTCCAACATCAAGACGAGTTCTTTCAAACACCAGGTTGATTCGGCATATCCGCTGGAAAAAATAGCCACGTGGACTGAGGCAGATCCAATAGCCCCTTCAATCTGAGGAGCAAAATAGTCTCCCCGTTGCAACTCAGGCTGATCTAGAAACACTCGCAACCCATATGATTGAAGACGCCGGTACAGATGGCTGGCAAAAGTTTTCTTGACATCCAGACCACGATGGTTAATAAACACATCGTAGTCGGATTTAGCAGAGGTAGAGGTAGAGGTAGAGGTAGAGGTGGAGGTGGAGGCTGCGGCAGAGGAATATTGAGCCATTACTGATTCCAAAATACAAATAGAGGTGATGGGTGTAAAGATGTTCGACGCTACCGAAGCAGCTTGCGAGGGATGATATTAGCAAATAGTCTGAAAAGAGCAGAAATATTGGGAAAATTTGCAGTGAAAAATGTTGATGTTGTGGACGTAAATATAGGTTAACTAAGAGTCCGAGAAGAACAGAAATTCTCGGAAAAGTTGCAATGAAAAATGGTGATGGTGTGCAGAGATTCTGGGAAGAGTTGCAATGAAAAATGGTGATGGTGTGCAGAGAGATTCATAAACATTGAACTCAAGAGCCCTATCTCTTTCTGGGTGTTCAGTGAATAATGAAACAAAAGTCAACAAGGAAACAAATGAGAAGATGTATACCTGGTAGGGCCTCGGCAGGTACACCTTTGACTGCAAATTGTGAAAGGTTCCTCCCACTTGTGAACAAGGAGCTGCAAAAGTCGAGTAAATGGGAGAAGATGTACATGTGGTAGGCCCTTGAGAGGTGGAACTTTACCTTTCATGGAGCATATCGACAAAATACGAAAGATCGTGGCACATGGACGAGATCCTCTACCGCGTCGGTAAATGCAAAAGTCGACAAAATGTGGGGCAGTAGCACATGGCCGAGATGCTCTACCGCGTCCGTAAAAGCAAAAGTCCACAAAATGCGGGCCACTCGAAAGAATCGATGCAATTCTACTTCCTATCCTCCTTCATCACCTTTGGCTGTTTTTCTACTCTTTATTTTTTATTTCATATATATATTTTGGAGTTGTTTATGGAGGTGGAAGAATTGTTTTGGATAGCGAAATGGGTTGGAATTGGGGCAATTTTTTTTCTAAAAATCTTGCAAGAGCAATATTTGAATCATGTTTTTAATAATGGAAATGAATTCAGTACCATCAAAAACCTCTAAAACAATCAAAATATTGAAATTTGATAATTATAACTTAGATTTACAAAAATCTTTGCCAAATTTTTTTAAAATCTTTCCAAAATTTGATAACTATAACTTGGATTTACAAAAATCTTTATTAATTTTTTTTTAAATCTTAAAAAAAAAACCAGTGTAATTAAACTACGGCTATACTTTCTTCTCTTTGTCCTGATTAATTTTAGTTTCACTGTCATATGCTTTGGAAGAGCTTTTACTTGGTCATAACGGCATAGCATGGATTATAGCTTTACACATTATTTTAGGGTGTAATCGACTTAAAATATAACTAAAACGTAAATATGGATTACGTTTACACTGTTCTCTTCGTCTCTTTATTTTTTTTCCTTGGGGTGCATCATTATGTTTTCCAAGCTAGAAAAAGTGAGTGAGGATTTATAATTTTTTTAATGGTGAGTTTAGTGATATTTTTATATTATCTCACCTTTTTTGTGGGAAGTTTGTTGAATTTTAATTGGATATAAGATATGCTATTTTAAATTAGAAGGAAAAGGTGGAGTTGGTGAGTTGAATTGTTAGTTTAAATTAGAAGGTGGAGTTGTTGAGTTGAGTTATTGGTTTTGATGTATTTTTAGTTAAAGACTTTTATGTCTAAATTAAGCATGAACTTAATAAGATAAATAATTCAATATTGTTGTGTTATGATTCTATTTATGTCAATTTCATTGGTATTTCTTATCCATTTTTTTTTGGTAAATTTGTTAATTTCTTTGAGAGTAGATCTTTCAAAGGATCTAGGAAACACCTTGAAAGAGAAATACTTATGTTTTCGTGTTTCCAATCATTTTTCAAGTCAATCTTCTAAAATTAAAATTGAAAAAGAAAAAATATAAATAGAATTATGAGAGTAGAAAGACTACATGTTAGTGGTAGAATAGTTTCATCCTCTAGTAAAGATCAAAAAAATGTTTGTTTTTTTCAATGTGCATGGAAACAACACAAATAGAGGTGATGGGTCGAAGGATGTTTGATGCTGCCGAAGCAAATTGCGAGGGGTGAGATTAGCAAAGAGTCTGAGAATAGTAGAAATTCTAAAAAAAGAATGCATGAAAAATGTTGATGTCTTGCAGAGAAATTTAGATTAAGCTAGGACTTTGAGGTGAGCAAAAATTATGGCAAAAATTGCAATGAAAAAAATTGATGGTGTGCAGAGAAATTTACAAACATTAAACCCTTGAGCTATCTCTTTGAGAGTCGTGTTTCAATGTGTTTCCAAACGGACGACTCCTATCTCTATGTGAGAAGAGAATAAGGAAAGAAAAGTGAATGAGGAAATAACTTGGCAAATGGGAAGATGTATTCCTGCCAGGCCCTGAAAAGGTTAAAGTCGACCAAATGTGAGAAGATGTACACGTGGTAGGCCCTTGACAGGTGCAACTTTATGTTTCATGTCACATAACGACTAAAGTATGAAAAATAAAAATGGACAAGATGCTCTATTGCGTCGCTAAAAGAAAAAGTCGACAAAATGTGGGTCAGTCCAAAGATAAATATGGACCACATGCTCTATTGGGTCAGTAAAAGCATAAGTCGAAAAAATGTGGGGCACTTCCAAATGGCCAAGATGCTCAACCATTTCTTCATGGTCGAGATTTCTTTTTTTCCTTTTTCAATTCTTTTTCATACTTATAGTGTGTAATTGGTTTGAGAGTATATGCTTCAAACGAATTGGGAAATATTATGAAAGAGACATTTTGGTTTTAATATTTCTTATCATTTTATTATAAGTTAATATTTTAAAGAAAAAAAAAAGGAAAAAAAAAGTATAATCATGAGAGTAGAGATATTCATGATGGAGTGAGATCAAGCACATAAGTTAAAACGTGTTGGAATGTGTGTTGCTCTCGACATGTGTTTATACGAAGGCGATACGTGGAAGCTTGACATAACGAGAATGGAATTTCATTCTTTGGCGACGTTTCCTCCTCAATATGCAAAGGTAATATGAGAGGGATATTACCACTCGCTGGCTTTGTTTATTGCATCTACTATGGCTCATACAAGTTTTTGCTGGTTTTCCATAATGGTCCTGACAAACTCCACCATGGGAGCAAAGGATGCATATTTTTAGCTCATTAATGGTTCATCACAGGTCAAAACGAACGTTTTTCTTAAGGAGTGTGCCACATTGAACACTTGTCTTATTTTCGTCCTTCACTGGCAGAGTAACAATCTATCAACCTCATGCTATTTCCCCTCCTCTGTTCGTTATAAATGGGCTAGATTATGCATAGGTTGGAGACTGTACATAGTATTCCGCTGCAATGTTTGTGTGATTATATGGTATTTGATTTCAGTCTATCATGCCATGTTTGGCATGATGTTTTGGGTGCATCGCTAGTCATTTCTTGATACTCATCTGAAGGAGGGAATTGGGGTTATTAATTCCTTCTGTTACAAAGGGTTTCAAAGTCATTGTTTTTCATCCTTTTCTTACATAACACAGCCTCAAGGCCTATCTTCGAATTGGTGGTCGTGCTTCCCTCATCAGTGCTCGAGGGCCCGAAATTTCCAGGTATCTCCTTTAATTGCCTAGTTTTGGTATGTGGGGTCTAGTACCAGGGAAATTTTTCGATTTGATTTTAATTGTTTACTCTACTACGACTCTCTGAAGTTACAATGGGGAATTTTCTCGCTCACTGTGTTTAATTTCAGGTGGTATTGTCTCATGTTCATGTCTAGTGGTGAGTTCTAGTTTACACACTATAATAATATTCCTTGTTATGATGCGGGTTGTGCGTTTCTGTTAGATTTTCCCCCACCCATTTCCTCTCTTTCAATATGGTTACAAAAAAATGGAAGAGCTCAAATCATTGTTTTCCAACATTTGGAACAAAGAATTTTAAATTTAGTGATTTTGAAAAGCTTGAAGGAAATGCCAACTATTCTTCATGAAGACATTTTTCAAACTCATCCTTGTTGAAATAAATTTTTATTCTCTTGTTGATCGAGTGGAACTAAAAGAAAGAGATCCAACTAAAAAGGTTGGGTGGAATAAGAAGGATATCAAGGTTCATATAATCATCTCAATGGATCTAATATTGTTTTTATTCTACATGCAAGGAGTTACAAGGAAACTAAAAATCTGTGTAACAAGTTAAAATTCCTATATGAATATTTGAGCATGTAAAAAATAATGCTACTAAAAAACAAGTTGAATGCATGCAAGATGGTAGAGGGAGAGTGTGTTTCTTTATACATCGACAAAGTTAAAGATATTAAATATCAATTGCATCACACAAGAGAAAAAATATCAAATGAGGGGATGTGTCCCATAACTCTAAATGGATTCTCTAATGACTACAAGATGTTTGTCAATAGTGTCATTGATAGAGAAATTGTACTGTTTCATTTGAGAATTTGTATAGTTTGTTCCAAATTGAAGAGATGTGAAAGAAGGTGAAGAGTTAGAAGGAGTCAAGAGATGTTGCATTATGATCGAAGACTAGAAAATATAGTCAAAAGCATCATAAGAAGAAAGAACAAAAACACCCATGTTAGACAGTCAATGATGGTGAAGCTTCTTCATATAACATAAATTCCAAGTCTAAAGTGAAATGTTTCAATTATAATAAGAAAGGTTATATTGTAGAATATTTTCCTAAGAAGAAACTACACAATGGAAAAGGGGATGCTCAATAGCATGGTAAGAATAAATTTTGTTGAGATAATTTTTTTGATGGAATTGATGGGTCGTCTAATCAAATAGAAATCTTCTCATTATTAGCCACCCTTTCTACTAAGACTTTTCGTAAATATATCTCATGTATTGATTTTGGTGAAAGAAAGCATACATATCTTGATGAAGAGGTATTTGTATATCTTAAGGAGAGCAGTTATATATGTTCATTATTATTGGGTGATGACCATTCTCTTGAGGTAAAAGGAGTAGTCCCTTGTTCATGTTTCAATAGTAAGTAAAGGCATAACATTGTTAAATAATTTTTTATGCTCCTATCCTAACAAATAAATTATTCTCATTGAGTGTTGTTGCTAATAAAAAAATGAAGGTAAAGTTCCCTAAAGGTAGCTACACAATCCAAGGTTAGAAAGATGGAGCATCAAGGGTGATTTGCAAAGGAATTAGATATGGTAGCTTGCATAGATTGATTGTCGGTGTTATTGATCATGGAGCACTATTGCATGATGGTGGAATTATCATGTAGATATGGCATAGAATAATTGGTTACCTGAATATTAACAACTTAAGGAGAGGTCAAAAAATATTAAGAGGAATTCTAGATTATAATGCAAGCAAAGGGGAGTAAGGGTGTGCAATGGATTTTATATGCAAAAGCATCGTAGGGATTCTTTCTTCTCAAATGATGAAAAATACATTAAGAATTTTCATGACCTTGTTCACTCTGTAATGTGTGGACCATTAGTACTCCTTATATACATGCATTCTCATACATTGTTACCTTTATAGATGATGCTACTATAAATTGTTGGATATATTTCATGAAGTACAAGAATGAAGTTCTTGAAAGGATTCATGAAGTTGCATCTTTTGTAGAAAATAAAATAGGGCATAACATCAATTCCTTGGGAAGTGATAATGGTGGGGTGCATAGGTCTAATAAGGTTATTTATTTTTGTAACTAGTCTAGATCAAGAGGGACTGTTGTGGTTTTCTATACCCTAGGAAGTTGACGCTCCAACTTACCCCATTGGGGCCCATAAGTTGTTGGTGCTTCGTCTCCTAGGGTTAGGTTCTTGGATGCTTATGGTTTTATTATTGATTCTTCATGATAAAAAGGCCTTGGAGACTCATTGTAATAAAATTCAAGAAGGAACATAGCCATCATATCTCTTCTCAGAGATAAGCTACCACCATTCGAACTAGTTTTCTTTCATTCTACTTGAATACAGTTTTCAAAATTTTCCATTATTTAATTAAGTCAAGTTTCATTGTTTCTTTGTGTTTTTGGTTAGTAATATGTATTTCATTTTTCTCCCTTCATAAACTTGGATCAGATGTAGCTATGACATAGAAGAATTTGTCGCCTAAATCTTAACAACCTAAAGAGAGTTCAAAAATTAGTAAGAGGAATTCTAGATTATAATGTGAGCAAAGGGGGGTGTGTGCAATGCATTTTCTATGGAAAATCTTAATAGGAATCAGACTAAAAACATATTAGGAATATTCATGACCTTGTTCACCTTGTTGTGTGCAGAACATTAGTACTCCTTGTATCCATGTATTCTCACAATTTGTTACATTTATAGATGATGCTACTATAAATTGTTGGATATATTTCATGAAAAACAAGAATGAATTTTTTGAATGAATTCATGAAGCTAATTATTTTATGGAAAATAAAATAGGGCATACCATCAATTCCTAGAGAAATGATCATGGTGGGGTGCATAGGTCTAATGAGGTTATTTATTTTTGTAATTGATCTAAATCAAGAGGGAGTGGTTTGTTTTTATATACTCCTTAACTAAATGGTAAATGGAGAGGACGGATGAGAGCATTGTTGAAACTACACAATGCATGTCGGAATTAGGAGCGGTGGAGGTGCAGGTGGAGGTTGAGGTTGCGGCTAAGGAAGATTGAGCCATTACTGATTCCAAAATACAAATAGAGGTGATGGGTCGAAGGATGTTTGACGCTACCGAAGCAGCTTGCGAGGGATGAGATTAGTTAACAGTCTGAGAAGAGAAGAAATATTGGGAAAATTTTCAATGAAAAATGTTGATGTTGTGAACATAAATATATGTTAACTAAGAGTTCGAGAAGAACAAAAATTCTCAGAGAAGTTTCAATGAAAAATGGTGATGGTGTGCAAAGATTCTGGGAAAAGTTGCAATGAAAAATGGTGATGGTGTGCAAAGAAATTTATAAACATTAAACTCTTGAGCCCTATCTCTTTGTGTGTGTTAAGTGAATAATGAAACAAAATTCAACAAGGAAACAACTGGGCAGTGTCCAAGAAAATTAAAAGATGTATACCTGATAGGCCCTACACAGGTACACCTTTAATTGCAAAATGTGAAAGGTTCCTCCCACTTGGGAAGGAGGAAGATGCAAAAGTTGACTAAATGGGAGAAGATGTACATATGGTAGGCTCTTGAGAGGTGGAACTTTACCTTTCATGTAGCATATCAACAAAATACGAAAGCTCCTCGCACATGGACGAGATCCTCTACCGCGTCAGTAAATGAAAAAGTCGACAAAATGTGGGGGCAGTTGCACATGACCGAGATGCTCTACCGCGTCCGTAAAAGAAAAAGTCCACAAAATGGGGGCCACTCAAAAGACGCGATGGAATTCTACTTGTGCCCCTCCTACAAACTTCGCATCCACTTTTTCTACTTTTTGTTGGTCTTCGACCCTCTATTTTTTCACCCATATGCTTTTTTCATGATCAATTTTAGTTTCACTTTCATATGCTTTGCGAGAGATTTTACTCGGTCATAATGGCATAGTATGGATTATAGCTCTACATATGGTGTACATAAAAAATGGTGTAATCGACTTTAATATAACTAAAAAGTAAATATGGATTAGGTTTACATGTTTTATTCGTCTTTTTATTAGTCCTGGCCATCAAGCCTGGGACAATAGTATTCGAAATTGTCCATTTAGCATTATTCCTCGCCACAAAAAAATAGTCTTTTCCATAAATACATTAGTCTTTGCCATAAATACTTAAGTTTTTAGCGATCTTATTTTTCACCATCTTATTGGCCTATTTCTGAGGTGGGGAGACCTTAACTATGGATATTATTTCATATTTTTGATTGATATTTCACTATCGCAAAACAATTCTAGCATTAGTTTTCTGGTATTAAATGCTAGCAAAGTAAAATGTACTCCCAAGATTTGTTAAACTTTGATGTCCTGCCATCGCTTCTGCCTGCTTGCCATATGCCACTGCTTCTGCCTGCATGCCACCAGTTATGCCTGCATGTAATAGGTGTCGACCCTTCAGAATGAGCAGAAAACCTGAAATTTTATACAATTATAATCGCATGTATTTTTGGTTAAATATTTAAAGAAAACTAAAATAAAAAAATCTAACAAGCCGCTGCAATTCCATAAAACACTAAATTCATTATCCATTGACCAGAGTGATTACTTTAAACAAGGTAGTGCTAGAGGAATGTGGGTAGCGGCCGTATTTGTTGCCATATACACAGCAGAGCTTGCATTAGGTGATTTTGAAGCAACTATCTGATGAAGCAATGAAGTAGAATATTATATCCATACACTTGGCCAAAGGGGAAAGGAAAAGCAGGCTGGATAATATGTAAAATTAAAAATCTCCTGTCATCAAATACTAATGAATGTGCAACAATGAATGCGTCCATAGCAAATATTTCCATGCGAAAAGATTAAAGGCAAGTTTCTTGTCATTTCAATTTAATGTCAGTTTATTTTGATTTGGAATTGCATCCAATATAAACTGATACAGATTTTATACAAATTTTTAAATATAAACTACTAAAAATTTTATACAAATTTTTAAAAATAAACTGATTGTTGAGCTCAATCTAATAATAAGATTCAACAAAATCGACGAATTTTGAGTTTACCTTCATTGAATCGCACACTTCGTTCAGCTCCATAATCATGTGAGAGCATGAGAGCATGTATTCTTTATTTTGTTCTGAAGCTCCTGAGAACAATATCCATTATGTTGCTTCTTATCGCCGCTGGTACAATTTCCAGCTAATCTTCTCCTTAGTATTCATGGAGCTACTGATTTTGTTTAGCCAACGATTACATATTTGTTTATTTTCATCAACTTCCTTGAACATAAGAGTTATCAATATACTTGAAATCCCATTACTTATGGTGTTATCATTGATAGTGGTTAAGAGCAAGTATTAGCATAATAAACATAGTTAAATACTAATGTGACCAGGCAACCAAATAAAGGAGACAATAGTAATCAAGCACGATTATGAAGGAAACGCAATGAGCACGGAAGCACAACACCGAAAATTATTGAAGCACAACACTGGAAATTATTGATGCACAAAAACCGGAAATATTGGTGCGAATAACCCTTTGTTTAGGGCTATAAATTATTGGTAGGTCACTTTTTAACCAAGAGGAATGCAAGAAATTAATCTCTATAGCTGAAGCAAGCATCTTAGAAAATATCTCCAATGATTGGGACTCCGGTATGGTGTTGAAAATTTTCATCTAACATCTTTGGACTGCAACAATAGGCATATCGAACCATACCGTGACTGCAACAGATGGAGACTACAACAACATGCATATCGAACCATACCGTGACTGGAGTGGATGGAGAATGCAACAACATGTATATTGGAACCGTCCCCCAACATGCATATTTATCGGATACATCCAAGAGCGAAGGATATTGATTTCCCACTAGCCCCATTCCAGTTTCGAGTTAACCCTCAGTTTACAACTAGCTATTTTGTTTGGACCTTCCAGATCTCACTTGCCTTCCAATTCTCAGAACTTCCTTCCATCTTGAGTACTGGAAATAAATTTGTTTTATTCTCCCCGTACCCGTAACCACTGAGGCGTTCATAGATGACAATGCCACAAGCCAAAGAACCAAAACTATGTACCTGATAATTTCCCATCTTTCACATGCACAATAGAAAAACTCTATGTACCTGATAAATCCTCCAAAACCGCACTGCAAACATTGAGATATATATTCACACTCGTTATCATGATTCAAGTGTCGTTTCTCTACTTTGCAAGGAGCGTTGTCTTTATCCTCCATAGTTGACACCATGATTTTATCATGTTTTACTTCTGAACAAGTTGCAACAAGGATACAATAAGGATACTACTGACTTGCAGGGACTTTTTTCCAGATGATGGTCTGGTTCTGAAGCATTTTCATAAATAGAATGGCTGAGAGTATACGATTGAACTAGATTTTGAGCCCTTACCTATTCATTAACGCAAATCATTGTCAGATAATATGGTTTCATGCAAAGATTGTACATTAAGTGAGGTGTATGATCCAAGTGTGGTAAAGAATGCAACACTCAACCAACACGTGAAATGTATGCAAGCTCCAACTAAAGTCTTTTCCTTCCATATTTTCATCTAATAATAGAGACTCATTACTTCCAAGGTCCCACATCATATGCCTATCTAAAAAAGAATTGCCAATTCACTAAAAGTTATTCAATACACCAAAAATTGCATAAGGTCAAAAATAGATATACATCTATATAATTGAAATACCTAGGCCACTAAATGAAACATCCATAACAAATGTTTAAGCCTCCCATAATAGCGATTTACAGAATAAATTCAAAGAAAACTGAATAATTATTCATTTCGTCAAAAAGTTAAAATATAGAGCAAAACAATGGTAGAGAAATATGTTCAAAGTATAAAACTAAACCATGCACTGTAATGCTCCTGGCAGATTCTAATATACGTTTGCAAACATAAACAATGATACAAACCAATATGATGATAAACCATAAAGAAAAGCCACATTCCAAAAGGAGCAAAGAAAATCCCAGAGGCAAAACCAAATTAGTTACTTAGTATACTACTTTATTCAAGTTTTCGTAGGTTTGATTCATAGTATGCAATCTTTTCCATGGAAAAGGAAATTTGAGAGGAATAGATAATTTACCTATTATATTATTTTATTTAGGTTTCCACAGATTTGATTCATTGTATTCAAGATTTTTCACGAATGTTGGAATTTCTGAGAATTCTAGAACAAATAATAGAGAGAAGAATAATACTCTCCTTTTCAACACAGAGAATAAAAAAATTTCTTCACTGGAGACAGAGTTTTCACTTGAAAAACTATTTCATTAACTTAAAAAAAACTATTACAGACTCTTCCTCAACAGAAGGATTACAAAAATAAGACTGCTTCAAACGTAGTGCTTGGAAAACAAACTCTCTGTCTCACTGTTCAAAATAACACACTCTATCTCTGTTCAAAACGCAAAAACACTACACTGCTGTGTGTAAACTTTTCGCACTGCTGTGCTTTCAAAATAAAACATAACACTGTCAATTACAAAGCCTTCGGGCCTTTTTAACTTTTATATGCCGTGCATATATTAAAACAGAACTTAAAAACTATATAAAAATAAAACTAAACTGTATGACGCCCTTTTCAGGCCCACCATTACAAAGCGGATAGAATATACATTACCCAAGGTTTAAACAAACCTTCCACGCAATTTGTGAAAACATTACAATGTAAAACATTAAAACCTTATGTCATGCGATATATTAAAAAATATAACAAAACTTTCATAAAACCTATGAATGAAGCTTTTGATCGCGCGATGGACCAAAACAATACACTGCCGGATTTGAAAGGTGATAAACCAAATTACATTAAATGAATTTCGCGTTACAAACCTCTCCCTGTTAACATCACTATTTGTGCGCGCGATGGATTATTAAATCCATCGTATAAAACCTCATCGCGTCCGCCGAAGCCCTGCTGATGTGAGAGAAGAATGTGACGCGAAAAACAAATATTAAATCCACCCTATAATGTGGATCGGGTCCGAATCATATCAAAAACAAATGGTCCATGCGAAAGTTCTGATGCCGATGGAGGAACGGACGTGCGATGATATATTAACTCAATTGAATAACTATTCATCAGGTCCAAATTCCATATAATACAATCGGGCCAATATAACAAAGTGCTCCCAATCCGATGATCGCATCGGGCCAAAACCTTCGGAACATAATAACAAAGCGAAGGTTTATATGTGATCGTTCCGATTGCGATGAATGCATCGGGACTCACCACATCAACAAGACACTGTGGGGACCACCGGGGTTTAAAAATAAAAATGACCATGTTGTTTTAAAACAAAATGCTCTGTTTTCTATGTTTCCTTTTAAAATAAAAAGTACTTTGTTTTACCCAAAACAAAGACTGTCCCCGAACAACAAAAAAAGACTCTGTCTTTCAAATAAAAAGGACTGCGCCGATCAAACAAAAACTGAAACTGACTGTTCAGCTCTTTGGGCAAGCGGCCAAGGTACAAAAACCCGGAGATAAAAAATGGAAAGTGGCTCTACACAGGGACTGTTGAAAGTAACATTTCAACACTCCCCCTTACTTTCAACTGCTGGGTTATCAGTCATACCTAGGCATTTCCTCAAAAACTCAAAACTTTTCCTGCTCTAATGGCTTGGTCAGAATGTCTGCAAACTGCTCCTGAGTTTTGCAGTGTTCCAAAACAATTTCTCCATTGTTTACCAATTCCCTGATGTAATGAAACTTTGTGTCAATGTGTTTCGTTCTCTTGTGAAACACAGAATTCTTAGATAATGCAATAACTGAGCTATTGTCACAAAAAATCACAGTTCCTTTTGCTTGCTCTTGGCACAAACTTCTTAGCATCCTTCTCATCCAAATTTCTTGACACGCTGTTGTTGTAGCTGCCACATATTCTGCCTCTGCTGTAGACAATGCTACAATAGGCTTCTTTTTAGAAGCCGATGAAATGGCTCCTGAACCCATGTGAAAAACATAACCGGATGTGCTTTTCTGGTCATCAACACTTCTAGCCCAATCACTATCAGTGTATCCTATTAAATCTGAACATTCTGAAGCAGTATATAAAATACCAAACCTTTTATTACCTTTAACATACCTCAGAATTCTCTTCGCTGCCTTCCAATGTGTGTCCTTTGGCCTCTCCATGAATCTAGAAATCAAACTAACATTATACATTATATCGGGCCTAGTTGTAGTCAAATACATGAGGCTGCCAACTATGCTCTTGTACAAACTAGGATCAAAATCCTTGCTGCTGTCCTCTCTGCTGAGTTTTAATCCCATCACTGTGGGAGTGATTGCTGCTTTTCTCTCCTGCATATTATATCTTTCTAGCACTTCATTAACATATTTTGCCTGTGAGATAAAAATCCCATTTTCATCTTGTTCTACTTCTATTCCTAAGAAGTATCTCAACAAACCCATGTCAGTCATTTCAAATTATTCTTTCATGACTGTTTTAAAATTTTCAATAAGGTAATCATCATTACCTATGAAAATAACATCATCAACATATAAAACCACAATCAACATTTTACCATCCTTTTCTTTGATGTAGAGGGTGGGTTCTCCCTCACACTTTTCAAATCCATTTTCTAGTAGATATGAATCTATCCTACTGTACCATGCTCTTGGTGCTTGCTTTAGCCCATAAAGAGCTTTCTTCAACTTGCACACTTTGTGCTCTTGGCCTTTCTTTTCGTAGCCTAGAGGTTGTTCAATGTAAACCTCTTCCATTAACACTCCATTTAGGAATGCTGAATTCACGTCCATTTGGTAAACTTTCCACTTGTTTTGTGCTGCTATGGATAACACTGCTCTCACGGTTTCCATTCTAGCAAACGGTGCGAAATTTTCCTCATAGTCTATCCCATGCTTCTGCTTATACCCTTTGACAACAAGTCTTGCCTTGTGTCTCTCTATTTTGCCTTCAGCTTTACTCTTGGTCTTGTAGACCCATTTAACTCCAATAACATCTTTACCTTTTGGGAGTTCAACCAAATCCCATGTCTTGTTTCTTTCTATGCCATTAATCTCCTCATCCATAGCTTCTATCCATTCCCTATCTTTAATAGCTTCTTCAAAGTGGATAGGATCATCAACATGAAAATATAAAGCAAACAAATAATTCATACCCTCATTTTTTGCCTCTTGTTCATAAATGTCATTCAAATTTCTGAACTTCTTTCCTCTTTCATTAAGTGTACAAGTGCTTAAAGAAGCACTTGAATTTCCTCCATGTGGTGTGCTTGGAGAAGCACTTTCATTTCTCCTCAAGGGTGTCTCTTGTTGCCCTTGTGTTGGTGCTGCTGTTTGGGGATGTATTTCAGCCAACTCATCATCATTTTCATCATGAGATAAACAGTGAAATGAACATCTCTGCTCACAATAAACTTCTTGGTGGATGGGTTGTACAACCTATAAGCTTTGGATTCCTCACTGTATCCAATGAAAATACATTTCTCCCCCTTGTTGTCCAACTTCTTCCTTAGCTGATCTGGAATGTGTGCATAAGCCACACATCCAAAAACTTTCATGTGTGTGACACCTTGCTTTGTGCCACTCCATGCCTCTTCCAACACTTTTTTCATAACTACTTTTGTAGGGCATCTATTCAAGATATACGCTGCACAATGTACAGCTTCAGCCCAATAATCATTAGGAAAATTCCTTTAACATACTCCTTACCATGTCCATTATTGTTCTATTCTTCCTTTCAACAACTCCATTTTGCTGCGAAGTATATCTAGTTGTAAACTGCTTATGAATCCCATTTTATCTACAAAAACGTAGAAAATATTTAGAGATATACTCACCTCCTCTATCAGTCCTTAGGACTTTGATATGCAGCCCACTTTGGTTCTCAACAAGTGCTTTGAAATTGCAGAATCTTTCAAACACTTCACTTTTTTTTTTCAAAAAATAAACCCAAGTTTTTCTATTAAAATCATCAATAAATGTTAGCATATAGTGGCTGCTAGCAAGTGATGGAGTTTGCATCGGTCCACATAAATCTGAGTGGACAATCTCTAAGGGTGCCTTTGCTCTTATGCTTTTCCCGGAAGGAAAAATTTCTCTGTGTTGTTTCCCCAAGATACAACCTTCACAAAGGCTGTCCGGTTTCTCAATCAACAACAAACCTCTTACCATTCCTTTTCTGTTCAACAAGTTAATACCTCCAAAGTTGAGATGCCAAAATCTCAAGTGCCACAACCAATTGTCATCTTTTGGTTCACTTTGGAAAGCCTCTTGTGTCACTGCTGCTACTTCTTCTTCATTTTTCAAATTTGCTCTCATCCTGAGAGGGAACATCCTGTTCCTTGTCATCTTCACTTCAGCAATACATTGTTTGCTTGGTGGTTTATCCATGATGGTGCAAACATCATCTTCAAAAAGGACATTGTACCCCTTTTGAACAAGCTGTCCAATACATAAGAGGTTACATTTCATTCTTGGAACATAATAGACATTTGCTATGGATTTCTTTTCACCTTTCCTTGTTAAAACATTTACATATCATTTTCCCATAACAGAAACTTTACTATCAGTCCCTAGTGTGACTTGTGACTTCACACTCTCATCTATCATAGAAAACATGGCTATGTTCCCTGTCATATGGTTACTACAACCGGAGTCTAGAGACCATAAATCTTCACTCTTTTCCTCAGCCATATTACAAGCTAAATTTTTTTTATCTTGGCTGATATTTTCTCTAGTAAAATTTGCATTTGTTCTATTACCCATATCATGCTGCTTCTTTCTACATTCATTTGCATAATGCCCATATTTTCTACAATAGTGACATTGGACATTGGATTTATCATACCTTTGTCCTTGAGCATGTTGCTGACCACTTTGCTGGCTACTGCCTTGGCCTTGATGCTGATTTGGATTGCTCTCCCTTCCTTGAGCATTTGTTGGACTGTTTCTTCCACCTCTGTTTTGGCTTCTGCCTCTTCCTCTCTTGTTTCCTCTGCTTTGCCCTCTTCCTCTTCCAAAGGACATCTGGGTCTTAAAGGCATGCTCTAGAGATGAGTTTTCATTTCTACCCAATCTCTGCTCATGTGTCATCAGTGATGCATGTAGCTCATCAACTGAAAAATTTGTGAGATCCTTGGTCTCTTCTATGGTGGTGACAATCACATCAAACCTTGAGGGTAGGCTCCTCAAGAGTTTTTCCAAAATCCTCCTTTATTTAAGAGTCTCTCCATGAGACCTTATCTGTGTGACCATTCCAATCACATGTGTGAAGAATGAGTCAATATTATCTGACTCCTTCATGCAGAGAGTCTCAAAGTCTCTCCTCAGCAACTATAGTTTTGCTATCTTCACTTTCTCCATGCCTTGATAGGCTGTCTTGAGAGTTTTCCATGCTTCTTTGGATCTCTTGGTTGCTGCTATCCTTGGAAACACACTCTCATGCACTGCTTGATACAAAAAGTAGAGGGCTCTAGAATCCTTCTTCTTATTGCTCTTCAGTAGTTACTTCTCTGCCTGAGTTAAATCATCAAACTCATTTTCATCTTCTGGCTCTTCAAAGCCATCCTCAAAAAGTTCCCATAAGTCTTGGGAAGCAAACAGGGCTCTCATGGTTATTGCCCAGTAGTCATAGTTTTTCCCATTAAATTGTGGGAGCTGGGTATTTTCAATACCCATGCTAGTGCTGGCTCCAGCCATTCTTGCACTCTTAACTATGCTTCAAAATACTTGACTGAGTTTTTAAAACAACTGAATGTCTTCAACAGTAACACAAAAACAATGACTTGAGAAATACCTTGGATTCTTCTTGACTGAGTCTTCACTCTGCTAGAGAAGCTGCTGCAACAAAGAACTCCTTCAGCTTATTTGACACCTTCAAAGAGCCTGGACTAGCTCCGATACCATGTTGGAAATTTTTTAGAATTCCAGAACAGATAATAGAGATAATAATACTCTCCTTTTCAATATAGAAAATAAAAAAATTTCTTCACTGGAGATAGAGTTTTCACTTGAAAAACTATTTCATCAACTTAAAAAAAACTATTACAGACTCTTCCTCAACAGAGGGATTACAAAAATAAGACTGCTTCAAACGCAATGCTTGGAAAATAAACTCTCTGTCTCACTGTTCAAAATAACACACTCTGTCTCTGTTCAAAATGCAAAAACACTACACTGTTGTGTGTAAACTTTTTGCACTGCTGTGCTTTCAAAATAAAACATAACACTGTCAATTACAAAGCCTTCGGGCCTTTTTAACTTTTATATGCCGCACATATATTAAAATAGAACTTACAAACTATATAAAAATAAAACTAAACTGTATGACGCCCTTTTAGGCCCACCATTACAAAGCGCATAGAATATACATTACCCAAGGTTTAAACAAACCTTCCGCGCAATTTGTGAAAACATTACAATGTAAAACATTAAAACCTTATGTCATGCGATATATTAAAACATATAACAAAACTTTAATAAAACCTATGAATGAACCTTTTGATCACGCGATGGACCAAAACAATACACTGCCGGATTTGAAAGGCGATAAACCAAATTACATTAAACGCATTTCGCGTTACAAACCTCTCCCTGCTGACATCACTATTTGTGCGCGCGATGGATTATTAAATCCATCGTATAAAACCTCATCGCGTTCGCCGGAGCCCTGCTGATGTGAGCAGAGAATGTGATACGAAAAATAAATATTAAATCCGCCCTATAATGTGGATTGGGTCCGGATCATATCAAAAACAAATGGTCCATGTGAAAGTTCCAATGCCGATGGAGGAACGGACGCACGATGATATATTAACTCAATTGAATAACTATTCATCGGGTCTAGATTCCATATACTACAATCGGGCCAATATAAAAAAGCGCTCCCGATCCGATGATCGCATCGGGCCAAAAACTTCAGAACATAATAACAAGGCAGAGGTTTATATGTGATCGTTCCAATTACGATGAATGCATCGGAACTCGCCACATCAACAAGATACTGTGGGGACCACCAGGGTTTAAAAATAAAAATGCCCACGTTGTTTTAAAACAAAATGCTCTGTTTTCTGTGTTTCCTTTTAAAATAAAAAGTACTCTATTTTACCCAAAACAGAGACTATCCCTGAACAACAAAAAAAGACTGTTTTTCAAATAAAAAGGACTGCGCCGATCAAACAAAAAATGAAACTGACTGTTCAACTCTTTTGGCAAGCGGCCAAGGTACAAAAACCTGGAGATAAAAAATGGAAAGCGACTCTGCACAGGGACTGTTGAAAGTAACATTTCAACAATGAATCCCTGTATACGGTTCAGGAAACCAAGATGAGTCCTTAATCAAGAGGCATCAAACAAATTTATTTCCACATTTTGGTTGGTGGCAGGGACTTGTTGCCTCGCTGGATTTCTTGTTTTCCTTGGGGTGAATATTTATGTTTCCAGGTTAGAAAAAGTGAGTGAGGATTTATGATTTTTTAATGGTTTCTTATTGCTGAGTTTAGTGAACATTTTAGATTATCTAACTTTTTTTTTGTGAGAAGTTTTTTAAATTTTAATTGGATATAAGATATGTTATTTTAAATTATAAGGTGAAGGTGGAGTTGTTGGTTTAACTTAGAAGGTGGAGTTGTTGAGTTGAGTTGTTGGTTTTGATGTCTTTAGAGGATAGTAAGTCTATATTTAGTCAAATATCTATATGTCTAAATTAAGCTTGAGCTCAATAAGATAAATACTTCAATATTTTTGTGTTATGATTCTATTCATGTTAATTTCATTCTTGTATTCCTTTTTCAATTCTTTTGTGGTAAATTTCTTAATGGGTTTGAGAGTAGATCTTTCAAAGGATCTGGGAGACCCCATGAAAGAGAAATTTAATATTTTCATGTTTCCAATCATTTTGTCAAAATCAATCTTCTAAAGAAAAAATGTAAAAGGAAAATGCTAAATAGAATCATGAGAGGAGAGAGACCACATGTTAGTGGTAGAATAGTTTCATCCTCTAGTAAAGATCAAAAAAAGTTTGTTTTCTTCCCATGTGCATGGAAGCAACACAAACAGGTCATGCTAAATGGAAGGGAAGCAAAATCCAAATTTTTAAAATATATTCTATGTAGCTATTGGTTGATTGTTACAAAAGCAATAGTTTCTAGTGTTGTACCTTCCTATTGATTATGGAACACAAATTGGTTGCATTATTATCCAATAGAGATTTCTTTCTTGCATTTACATAGCTAACCAATTAAGGTTGGATAATATATATTTCCTATTTTATCTTTTGATATTATGAAAGTGGATGTGCATGGTGAGAAAAGTATGACGATTTTACTAGTCATGCGTTGACTTTGGAAATTTTCACATATATTTATTTGTATGTAAAAGAAAAATCATGTGATTTGTTCAACTGTAAGTTGTTTTTCTTCATGAAAAAAGATAAATGTGTGAACGAATTACAAGTGTTTATTGATTCTAAAAATCTTGAAGGAACCTCCAACTATTGTGCATGAAAATATTGTATCAAATTCATACATATTGAACAAGATTATTATTCTCTTGTTGACGTACTAATAGAACCATAACCAAAATAGCCCACTAAAAAGGTTGAGTGGAATAAGAAGGATATCAAGGATTTTTTGTAGTGGCTACAATACCAACAAAATTGTTTACCTCATCTATTTAAAATTTTGGGCCCCCCTCGCTTTACCAAGTCTTCATGTAGTTTGTTGTTGTATGACTTAAATAAGCCCTTTAAATCACTCGGTCATAACCAAATGCATGCCTTTGAATGAACTATGGTCATAATAAGTTTCAATCTATTAGGGCTCATGCATTATCTTTTGATGCTTATGAAATATTGAATCTTGAACCTTGAATTTTTACTTATGTAAAATTATTGGATCTTGTTGTTTTCCAAATGCATCTACAAGTAGAGATGATGAGGATCCAAGCATTAACCAAGGTTTTGGATGGTCTTAAACAAAAGGAAGTAAATTTTGGACATTCAAAGCAAGGGGTTGTCACCTTGCAATCAATGTCGCAATTTGGCAATAGTATAAAATTTTCTAATAATTAAGACTACAATGATCATGTATCTTTTTGGTTGTTTGGATAAAGGTGTTGCATGATTACATCCTTATCAAAATACATGGAAATCCACCAAATTGAGTGGGAAGAAAGGGGTTTCTCCAGCATTAACTCAATCACAATGTAATGGTTGAAGTACTATATGAAATTGATATTATTATTCAATTATTTAAGTTGCAGATTAGAGCCCTGAGATATGATAATGTCAGTTTTCTAGTTTCACTTACATTTTGCTTCTTAGTTTTCTATGTCATATGAAAAAATGATAAATTATCGACCTCAAACCATTAGAACTAGTTTAAACATTACATCTATGAGTGTTGGACATCCTGATGTAAATGGAATCCAAATTTCATGCTCCCAGTACTTTGTGGACTCAAAGAAGATGCCTCATATATAGCAACGGAAAAATAATTCATACTTTATGGATCTCGATTTTAAGTTGTTGGCAATGTTGGCATTGATGTCAAATGATAATAGTGATGTTGATGAGTTTTCCCTGTTTATGAGGTTTTTCATGTTGATGCGGTTACTTGATGTTGTATGTTGATGAGTTTTCTTGATGTTGATGAGGTGGATTGATCAAGGCTAATTGTGTTTATATCTTGATGTGCAAAGGCTGATCAAAATGATATGTAATGTTTGATTAAGTGTTGTGATGTGAAAAGGATTTGATGATTGAAAATTAATGGTTGTTTTGATGTTTCTTGTTTACCCTTCAATCACAATGAAGAAATGACACATAAGAACCAGAGGATAAAGCTTGAAGAACCAAAAACCAAAGAGCAAAGGTTGAAGAACACATTGTTTTGATTGAACAAAATAGTTTATTTTTTTACCTCTTTACAACAGTAACACTGTTGTTTCTTTGAGGACTAACTTTATAATGCAGTTCATCTAGTGTTTAACCTATGTTGCCCTAGATAGTAACACACATTCAACTCATCAATCCTACGTTACAACATATTTGATCATCATACCCTTGTCTTATAAAACAATTGAGGCTTGACCGTGATTTTTTTGAATGAGCAAACAATACAAAGAAAATTTGTCCCAATTTGAGATTGAGCTGAAAATGAAAAGGTGAGATGCAAAGAGTCTTGGAATACCAAGAAAAAGATCCTCATTTTGAATTCTTGCATCGAATGAAAACTGATAGAGAGGCATGTTTATCAAAGATGCATTAATATAGAGCATTGATATAGGGACAGTCACATTGAAAGGGAAATTGCATATTGCATGTTGTATGTTTCATATTGATTGTTTCTTCCCTTCCTTAGCTAGATTTTCATTGAAAGATAAATATTTTCATTTTCTCATGCTAGATTTTAATTTTAGGATATTCAAGTGACATTTTTCATGAGTCCAAAACTGGAACTTAATCAAGGATAAACAATCAAATTTATTATTTGTAACATTAATGCAAACACATATAGGTCTAGGCTAAAGACGTGTTTCAGTGTTTTTAAACGTAGGAGTTGTCGTTGTTTTCTAGCATTGCATCTCGGGGGTGATATCTTGTTCCACGTATGTGAGTGTATATGATTGTTCTCCACATACCTTTGGATATATTGGATGGTTCTCCACGCACGTAAAGTATAAGGGAAGACTCTCATCAAACGATTACACATTAGACAACACTACTACAAACTTCACTCCCACTTACTGTCGAGTATATTTTGGGAGTCCCCTATAGGTTGCTACCCATCAATAGGTAAATAAGTGTGTCACCTTGATATGAATATGGGAAAACTAGTTTTGTTGTGTTATCTCCCTCATTGGTTAGATAAAAATGTGCTTAGAATCGTCTCAAGTTATCCAATTGTGAAGGGGTTTATGTGTTAAGTTTTAAGTGTCTTTGATGAGAAATTTATGAGTTAATTAGATTTTAAAAACTCATGTAAAATAAATAAAATGCAAAGAAATAACACACAAAAAATACATTACATAATAGCTGATAACGAAGTTCACCCCTCCTGGGCTACATCTCCATGGACCTGCTTCAACTAGCTAGGCCCTCTTAGGATTAATGGTCAATTATCTGATTACATGAACCTATAGTGCTCCAATGGCTTTGCAACCTACTCCATTTGATTCAGAAGACCCAAACACCTCAAAATAGACTCTTCAAGCTCTGAAATGGTCTTCACCTGATCTAGGCATGAACTCCTCTCATAGTGGCCCTAGGCTTCTTTAATATTAACAGTGCAAAAAAACTTTCATAAGTTCTCCAATGCCTCTGCAGCCTACTCCATCATGCTCATAGCATAAAAATCATCTAGAAATGATTCTTCTTGAGCCAAAATTGGTCGAAATTTACAAAAGTTATGCTTCATTCAAATTTTCCCTAGGAATCTCCACCAAAACTAAAACATCTCCAGTTAACCCCGACAATTTTGGTATTGGCGCCAAATCTAGGGCTCCGCTAAACCAGTGAAACATGACACCATATTAAAATCCGGCTTAATTAAATATAAGCAAAATTTCATTAAATTTTAAGTCTGGTTTACGCGCATTAAGTGCAGTTAATAAAAATTGATTTAAAATTTGGATTAGCGCCATTAAATACAGATTAATAGTTAATTAAAACTATTTTAAAACTTAATCCAAAACATTAGTTGTAGATCTTCCGCTTTTGAAGCACATTATTAATGCTCACACTTCCGCCAAATATTTAAACAATAAATATATGCCAAAGCCATAGCTTATTAAGATTCATCATGTGGTATATTGGTGTTGCGATGTGTTGGTGCGGGGGAGGTTGTGGGGTCGTCCCTGACCTCCACCCTCCCGCCTGTGTGAAATATTTTTGCATAAAATACAATAATTTGACCTTTGGATATATTGTTAATTAAGAGTATATCCATAATAATCCGACCTTTGGACTATATTAAAAATTCATCCCATATAATATAAAATTTTAACCTTGGTATTCAATAAACATTTCTATCATTATTAATATAAATTCGACCCACCATATAAATTTGGAATTTGGACTATAACCAAAGTTAGAATTTAGACCTTGGAAGGGGGCAAGTGGCAACCACCCAGCTAGCCACATGTCCTCATGCCATTGGTTCTTAAAACCTCCAATAAATTTGAAACAAGTCACCCTCCTTAGCAACCATTCAAAGTTTGACACTTGGCATGGTTTCATTGGGAAAAATTGGAGAAAACCCAAATTTTTGACCTTTCACCCTATTTGACCATTTTTTTTTTTAAATCACATGTTTGACATGACAATCAACGGGCTCTAACATCCTCATAGAGACTCCATTTTGATTGAAACAAAGTGCGCTGGATTCCTGGCAACAGGCCCGATTCGGTCATTCTAGTTTGGTGTGATTATGAGTACTTTGAATTTTTGGCAAATTTTTGCCCCCAATCTAGATTTTGATCACGCCTTGTATACCATGATACATCAAACACAACATTCGAGTAGATTGGTTTTCGTACGTTAAGTCATTGGTTTTCCAAGGTGTAAATTGTAGTTCACGGTTTCTTGGTAATCCTTTATGCCTATATTACCCTCTTTTTTTTTTTTTTTTTTTTTGCTAATAAAATTTATTATCAAATGTGGAAGAACAAAATCCCCCACCTCGTCGTTCGTGTCAAAGGCAAAGTAAGCCTCCTCTTCCACTAGAGGCTACTCCTGGCCATCTTTAGAATCATAAGAAGACTTAAAATATTGAATCAGGAACATTGAGAACTACTTTTGGCCCTCCTCTTAATATTGATCTGCTAGAATCATATGTCCCTTTGATTCTCGAGGCGGAGATTACATCTACTCTTGGAAGTGACACTGACACAATCAAAACAAAAGTCCTTGAAGTTTTGTTGCTTGAGTTTGTTGAACCTGACTTTCCTGAGTCAGACACTTCGATTTCTGAGGTTGTCGAACCTTAGGAGCCTCAACCATCTTACCTGTTACTTTAGGTCCTTCCTTTTCTCTTCCCTTGTCTCAAACATAACCTATATATCTTGGACCCGATGGTGAACCTCTTCCATACAGACTTGAGAGTATGGAAGAGATATTGAAAGAAGAGCCTCATCCTCTTACTCCTGTTCATTGGGAAGGGCTTTATTTTTATCAAATCAACCCTCTTCCTCTTCAAACTCTGACACAAAATCCTTTTCCTAATTTTTTGGACTTGCCTGCCAATCCCTTGCGGCGATTTTCATCAGGATTTGTAACCATGAATGGAACTAGTCCAACCTCTCAGCCTATTTCTGCCACTATTGTTGAGACATCAAATCTTTCTTTCACATATATGTTTGCAATGTCCAAGTCTAGTGAAATAGTCAAGTCCAGTGAAATAGTTGTCGATCCATGTGTGCCAAGCATGTGGTGCTTGCTTCAGCCCATACAATGCTCTTTTGAGTCTGCACACATGCAAATTGCTGCTGAAGATCTCAAATACTTCAGGCTGCTCAATGTACACCTCTTCCTCAATGATCCCATTAAGGAACATAGTCTTCACATCCATCTGATGAATGTGCCAACCCATTTGTGCTGAGAGAGCAAGGATGGTCCTTATGGAAGAATACCGTGCAACAAGTGTAAAGGTTTCTTCATAATCAATCCCCTAGATCTGTGAGAAGCCCTGGGAAACAAATATTGCCTTATACTTCTCGACGTTCCCATCAACAACTTTCTTTACCTTGTAGATCCATCTTGATCCTACAACTGATTTACCCATCGACCTTGGAATAATCTCCCAAGCATTATTTCTGATAATGGAGTAATACTCCTCCACCATGGCATCTACCCATGTGGGCTCCTGCATTGCTTCTTCAAAAGAAGATGGCTCTGTCACAACACACTTTCTCATAAGAGCCATGTATCTAGTAAATCAGTCAGGTGATTGTCTCTGTCTGCGCTGTGATGTAGGGACTCCTACATTTTGTGCCACATCAAGCTTCAGTCTCTGAGCTTCTGTGGTACGCTTTCTGCCTGTTCTTATGTTTGTTTCTACATGAGTGGACTCCTCAACTCCATGAATCTCCTCCTGTGGTTGATGCACATCTAGAGGCTCATCTTTGGGAACAAGAAGTTCCTCCTCTGCATGCAAGTGTAGCTCCCTCTCAAGCGACAACTTCATGGCTTTCACCTCATTTAATTTTATATCCCGTCGCACCACAGTAATTCGATTTTCTGGAAAATACACATGATAATTATGGGGTGTTTCTATGTACCCCACAAATATCCCAACTTCTGCAGTCGACTCCATCTTCTTCCTGGCATCCTTTGTCACATGAATGTAAACAGATGAGCCAAAAATATTCAAATGAGAAATGATTGAAGCTTTATATGAGTGCTTCTTTCTGTGGGAACACTATGCCAAGTAATCTCCATGAGGACAATGCTTGAACATAAACCGTAGTGTTGTGATGCTTTCACCCACAAGTGCATCAGAGGCTCCTATCATGCAAGATAGCTCACCAACACTACTTATCATTTCTGCTTTCCTATGACTCCCATTCTCATAAAGGTGATAGCACTATATGAGTTCGATGACTTTTTTGAGACAAAAGTCTTTGAATTTATTGAGAGTATTCATACCACTACGTCTGTAGAGCCTTCACTTGCTTCCGGTCTCCTTTCCCCACCAATGCGAATCTGTTTTAACTTTGAGAATGTTTCTCTCTTCTTCTGCATGAAGAAAATCCAACATCTACGAGAATAGTCATCAAAAAATATACCATAATACCTGTTTTTTACTGTTGAAGCAACCGAGAAAGGTCCACACACGTCTGTGTGAATTCTATCTAGGATCACCGAAGCATGGTTCTCCTTCTCATGAAAGGTGGTCTCCACAAACTTTCATCGATATAGTAAACTTCCTTGCACCGATCTAACTTGCAAGAGCACTTTGGGAAGTCCAAAGAGAAATTCACTTGTAAAATTTTCATGTATCTATGGTGAAGATGCCCTAATCTCCGTGCCATAATTCCGCCCTCATCCCAAGCCATCACTTCTTCTGCTTTCCTATCATTACAAGACAACCATCTACCTCACCCTGTAGATATTCTTAACTCCTAATCCCATCTCTTGGTTTGACTCCATTGTTTTATGCTTCCAGTAGAGCTTTTCCTCACTAAAAAAAATGTCATAACTCTCTGCCTTTCCAAGACATATCGTAGACCAAGTTCTTCAGACCTGGAGCATGCATAACATCTTTCAACAGAAATGGTTTACCTGACTTCCTCTCAAAGGTAATGGTTCCAATGCCGGTCGCATTGAATCTACCATCGTCACCCATCTCTTTATGCATTTGGAGATCTTTCTTCTCCAAGTCACTAAACAACTCCTTGTCTCCCATCATGTGGAAGGAAGCACCACTATCAAGATACCACACTGATCCCATTACGCTTGAAACCAAGCATTCGATCAAAGAGAAATCAAGTTCAAATTGCGAGGCAAGGGCCTCACCAGCTGCAGCTCCAACAACCTTCTTGTTCTTCTTTTTCAAGGGCGCTTAGTAAGTAGATGCTCCATGTTTGCTGAAAGTCACTTACACAGTACAACTAGCCCATTTTAGCCTCAAATTTTGATGGGATTTTCCCCTTTCCCTTTCTTGCTTTGGTAGCTGTTGTCCCTATCACGTCTCATGAAGAGTCATCCTTATTTCGCTTTATTCTCCTGCATAAGATCCATCAAAGTCGTCCTAATCAGGTGCTCATCCTGGCCCATTGATAGGTTCTTCTAGCTATGCCAACTCTTCTAAGCTTCAAGTAGGTAGCCAAGCTCACCAAGTCATCATTATCAACAGTTATCCCCACACTTCCCAGTTCATCCCTACAGTGGAAAAACTTCGTGAGATATTTTGGAATACTGTCGCCCTTCTCCATTTTTATTTTTTTGAGCTTATCTTTCAGCGCCAACTTCCTCTGGTCGCTGCTTCTTTGGAAAATATCTGTAAAAGCCTTCCAAATTGCAAATGGATTGGATTGCCCACGAAGTCTTGACACAATATGGTCCTTCACACCTTCCAACAGAATTCTTCTTGTCTTTGCTACCTTCTTTTTCCATGTGTCAAGTCCTGCAGCATCGCTATCGATGAAATCCCTCAGTCCATTATCTTCAAGCACGGCCTCCATCCTATCCTTCCAGGATATGTAATTTGAGCTACCCTCAAGGGAATACTCCAATCAAAATCCATTTAAATACATTTCAATAAATACTCAACTGTCACACCAAGAAATTTCTGCAGCAAATTCGTATTGTCCATGAGCAGAAACTCAACAATTATTCACAATTGCAATATCCAATAATCAGTACTGCTCTGATACCATGTAGAAATTTATTAATGCTGATGTATTTCCAAACTCTCCTGATCTCACAATATTTATCTTCTTGCAAAGTAAAAAATCCTTCCATTTTTAAACTTGCAGAAATTTAAAACTCAATTGCAAACACATGTGAATAAATTCAATCACACATAACACAGTTGTTTAATGGGAAAGCCTTAAGCTAAAAACCCCTACTATCATATATTATGTATATCAATGGAATCATGAAATAATCTCATACAAACCTTAGTACATCAAGCTCTCAATACAATATAGAATCATTACACAATCTCATGAAGAAATTTTCATCTCTATGCACCAATTTCTTGCCTCCTGACAGCCTGCCTCCACCGCGCAATCCCTGTTGAAGAAGACCCCTGAATGAATTTGAATTGGCCTTGCCTTGATTGTGCGATCCTCATTGGCAACTCCAATGTGTATCAAATGCATTGAATGCATCACTATAGTCACAACAGATAGTCCATCTCACCCTTTCACCTATCTCTCCACTAGGTCTCTAGTGAAACTGACATGCACTATAGCTAACTGTTGTATCTATTCAGTTATTAGTGTTAGTTGTGAATTAATTAACTAATTAATTCACTTAACTCTCACTAGTGTATGTTTCAGTTAGAATAGATACAACTAGCTCAACTAAGTTTAACTCCATTAACTGAGTTAAACTGAATAACAACTCCTGTAACTACTCTTCCAACTCTATCATAACTTTTCCACTTCAGTTCTAACTGAGTCCTCCATGCACGAGCCACCATAAACCCTAGGAATTGCGTAATTCCTTCAGCCCACTGGTTTTCCAAATCTATTCACTGAAATAAAGTGCTCCAAGAGAATAAGTTGATGTTTATTGTCAGATTATTATTAAGAGCTAATAATAATCGACATACATCTATTTTTAGATTGACAATCTATAAATAGACTTCGCCCAATATTCTAAAAATAGAATTTCATCTATTTTTCACATTTGACCAACCATCTACAAATAGCATCATGCAACTCATAGAATATGCTCACCATGTCTAAAAATAGACATACACATAAAAATAGCCTGCAGGCCCCACTTAGTGAAGGTGCTTACTTTTCAATAAGCTCATCATCTTGTTGAATCTCAACACTCAGATGGAGGTGGATCTCGGAATCATAAGAATGCACGGCTACTTGAACGATACGAAATGAATGGTCGACGATTTCTCCTGAAAATGAAACATTATGAATAACAGAGTGAGATTCAAAGCATGCAACCAAAATAAGTATTGTTAGCAAAAAATCATTAGGGCCATGCTCATACATAGGCTTGTTTGACCAGAAGAGAAACAATTCACTATAGTTGAAACACCCTTGAATTCCTTAAGTGTGTTTCCAAAATATTAAGACAGTATCAACAACTAAGTTAACAACATATCCATGTGCTAAACATTCATATACCATTAATACATCCAAAGAGCTTAAAAGTATAAATGATGCATGAATAGAAATGTAGATTAACCAGTTACAAATGACACCAAGTACATGAGAAAATGATATTCATAATGTCAACACACATAAGTTTCCATCAGATCCATTAGTGGAGTCAAAAAATTCATTTGTATTCATTCTCAGAATCATACATTCAATGTTGTATAGTTGTCTCTCTCTCCTTATGGAGTCCAAAAAAGGTCCTTACATTATCTCCCGAGGGAGTACATATAGAATAAAAAATAACCCTTGGGCTGCCCTGCCCTTTCATCTTCCCGACTGTTGGTATGGTCTGCGACCTGGGAGGATTTGCGACTTGCGACCTGTCTGAGGTCGCAACCTGCGACTTGCATGTGATTTCTACCTATAAAATCAGTATTTTAGGGAAGCAAATGTGTGATGGAGAGGTTCGGGGTCTCTACCTATTGTTTTTCTTTAAGATAGGTCTGCCAAGTTAGGTAGTCGGCGACTACTAGAGTGATTTTAGGCATGTCCTCTCCTAGCCTATGAAAACAGTCTAGAGCATCTGGAACTAAATTGTTCCTCTTCGTATTGATATGATTGGACAGAGAGACCAAATTATTGTAGATCTGGACTGTCACGTAACAATGTACTAGTCGATGTTCTCCTTAGAGGCTCAGAGGTCCCGTGAAGTGATTACTTATTTGATGGGTTCTAAGAATGCTTGGATGTCTTGCATTACCTCTTCCCTTGTCCTTTGCTTGGACAATGTCCCTAAGGAAGGGATGCGGTGCACTTCCACCATAAAATCTATGCCACTGATGAGGTGTTCATAAGCAGACATTACCCTATCTACATCATTTATGAGTTTGTCCCTGGACTGCAACTTCATTTGTATTTGTACCTTATCGTTATGAGTGTGGATCCAGCCCTTCTTTGGCACAGTATCAGGAGCCTGTGGGTATTGTTCAGGCCATTCAAGTATGTTTTCTAGCACTGCAGAGGCTTCCTTTAGTTGCGCAACCCTTTTCCTAGTTTCTGCATGGGCTCCTAGCAAAGGAGCGACTGTCTGATTTATAGTTATAATCTCCTCATATACCTGCTTCATGGTGCTCCCTAAGATATCCAACTCTCCCTGAATGGTGGTCTGTAGTCTGCTGGCCTGAGTGAGTGCAAGTTGGAGCCTCTAATTTTTAGTTTCTAGGGCCTTCTTTTCCACCTCCACTTGAGTCGCCCTTTACTCGGACGCCGAGAGTTTTCCCTACAGAAACAAGATTTCTCTACTCATCCTGCTAACATTCTCTTCTGTGGAAGCTTCAAATGAGGTTTCAGTCGACGTTATCATTATGGGGTTAGTCCTGGTGTCCAGGACTATGTCTTTCTTGGTGGTCACTGCGAGAGGCTCAAATGGATTCCTTGCAAGGAATTTTTTCCTCTCTTTCTTGATTCTATGAGTGTACTGGTCATAAGATAATCTTGTCAGATCCAGTACATAATCCTCATGTTCTTCCGAGATGCCGAGTTCTGAGAGTGGGAGCTATCCTCCTGTCATGGGAGTTGTCAGGGGCACGTCAATGTGTGGCAGGTCTATTTTCTTCCTGGTTTTCGAGGGTTGTGACCCACTTCCCTCTGCCTCCTTGGAAGTATCTTCCTATAGCTTCTGAGATCCTTCTTCCTTCCTCTTCTTCTCCTCTTCTTCCTTGTCCTTCTCCTGGTTCATCTTGTTCTTGACCTCTCTTTTATGTCATTCCTCTTCTTCCTTTTTCTTATGAGACTCTTCTGCTTGCTTCTTTTTCCATTCTTATCTTTGTTGTTTCTTCTATTGTTCTTCGACTCACTTCCTTTGTTTCTCTTCTTCCCATTATTGCACCAGGGCTTCTTGGGATTTCTTGAGTTCTTCCTCTTTCCACTTTTTCTCGGCTTCTAGTTGTCTTTCAACTCCTTTTTCCCCTCCTTCCTGTTGATCATTGGGGGGATCACTGCTTGTAGTATTCTTCGGCTTTTTAGAGTGGGAGGTCGATGCTCCTCCTGAGGGGTACTTTCATTTCAAAGCGTCTACTCTTTATTGTATAGTTTGGTTGTACTGGCGCTAACCATATTTATCTCCATCCAAGTTGGCTTGTCCTTCGGGAGATGCTGCCTTGTTAGCATTATACCAGTTTTTTACTTTCTCTTCCACGGGGCACTCTGTGTGTTGGTAGGTCCAGTTAAATTTGGCCCACTTGCAGTGTGCAGGGATGATCTTTTCAGGGTCATATGACCTATGGGCTAAGTCCATGAAGTGAAAGCCCTTGATGTCTTTTAATTTCGATTCCACTTCTTTGAAGCCTTTGATGGTATAGGCACCAATAGTAGGTGGGAGGAGAGGCCATGGCTTCTTCTTACCCTTGCTCAACGTCTTAGAGAACCAATTTTCATTTGATAGCACACCTATTGTAATAGTAGATTTTCAGTGAAGAACTTGGGCAATGCGTGAGGTCCCTTGAATGACCCAAAGACTCTGATGAAAGTACCTTCTGTGATGGGGAACCAATGGGCTACCTTAATCACCATCTCCATGGCCCTTTTGGACATGCAGGGAGGATCCTCATTGAAGAGGTGTCGGTAGAGCACGGTGATGAAATTTTCTGAGATGGGGTCAATGTCCTACTTGTACCTGGTGGCCCAGAATACATTTATATATTTGTGGATATGTCCACCATGTGTCGCGTTCCAGTTGTGTGTCTAATCATCAAAATTACATCGCGATCACACTGCATCTAAGAGGTAGGAAGCCATGTAAAACTCCGATGCACATCCCTCCTCTGGTACCTAGGCTGCTGATATGTTTTCTCTTAGTGCTAACATTAATAAATTACCCCAGTTGAAATGAGTTTCGTAAGAGGTGATTGTGTACATGAGCGGAACCCATGATCCACTAAAAGTAGTGGCATCTTTCCTGTCATACATCTTGAAAATCATAGCTGCGACAAGCCTGTATACTTTTCTTAGGCCTTCGGTTTTGTACTCCTGATCCTTCTTGCCTTTAAACTTCTCAGGGTCCTCCCACCAGCCCTTCAAGGTATCCTGTACTGGCACGTCATTTGTGGCGACCCACTAGGCATTGAAAGATTCTTCCCTGGCCAGGAGTGAGTAATATACTTCTGTGTCTTGCCCATTTAGATTGGAAAAAGGCTTCCGTGCATGGTCATAGATGAACCATAACTTTGAGTCTACCTTCTTGAGCATCCACTCGACTAATTCCACGCACGGGAATATCGATGGGTAAGTGCCCACATAATGAAGCTTTGACCTCTTAACTTGAATGTATACCTATCGGTCTGCAAGGTATTCTGAGAATTCTTGATTTATGAATTCTTGGTAAACTTGATACCATGAAACCTTGTCACCGTTCCCGAAGACACATGCAGTATCCCGATAGATGGGAGGCGGAGGAGGAGGCATGTCTCCTTGTGATAGCTTTATCTCCAGGCTTTTGTTCCTCCTTCAAATTGCTAGAAGCCCCATGTTGCTTGAGGCCGAAGAGATAGAGACACACTCGAGCTTAGCTTCAATATTCCCTAGCATATTCAAAAACTAGTCCCACGGTAAGATGGACAACATGAAAGCGAAAAAAAGAACAGAAATAACTATACCAACTAAGGCTTTGGCTACCCAGAATAGGTTGCTGCGACCTATGCTCGTCACAAAAATCTAGATTGGAAAGGTTGCGACTTTGCAACTTTGTAGCGAGGTTGCAAGGTCGCAAAGTCATGCCTGTATGAAAAATTCTGACTTTGCGACTCTGTGACTTAGCGACTTTGCGACCAGGTCCAGGTCACTAGGTCGCATGATCACAAGGTCACAAACTCGCAATTGCATGGAAATTTATAACTTTGTGACCTTGCGACTCAGCGACCAGGTCGCGAGGTCAAATTATGGCTTTTCTGAAGAAAAAAGGGTAGTCGTGAGCCATGGGGAAAAGATGGAAAAAGGGGAAAAAATCTAAGGGAGGAGAAAGAATTAGAGTTGAAAGGATCACAAGAAGGTCAGGGAGGGGTGCCCATATTTGGCAGGAGGAGAAAGGAGGGGTTAAATTGGATTTAGGCTAGATAGGATCAAATAGGGAAAGGGAAACCCTAGCTGGAGTGATAGTGAGGGCTAAGGATTGCAGCTAAGGGGTATCTAACGCAATTAATATTCCTAGGTTTGGGGCAGGTAGGGCTACAACCAATAAACAGGAATTTCAGGAGGTTTCGACGACTTACCTGGGAAAAATCGCACTCCGATTGGCTTGTCATACGCCTCGTTTTCTCCGTTGCGCAGGTCGAATGCGACCTACGTGACTGTTTTATTTATAAAGGGGTCGCACGTGCGGTCATTAATGGAGGTCACAATGTCGTAAACTTGGCTCAGTTTGGTAGATATGCAACTTTGCGACCTTGTGACCTGGTGACCCGAGAGGTCGCATAGTCGCAAAGGTTAGATTCTGACGTAGTTTGCAACCTGGTGACCTTGGTTAGGTGGTGAGGTCGTTAAGTCACAAATTTCTAAAGTTTGGAAGAAGAGTGACTTTACGACTTTACTTTGAAAAAATTGAAGTCATATTTTGGCTTTGATATTACCTGTCCAAGGTGGGTTTTTTGATGTCCATGGCAGAGGCTGGAGCAAGCTTATCCTTATCAAAAGTAAAAGAGGCTTTGAAATTTCAAACTGGTGCCAAATTTCAGAGGGTGTTGTATCGGCTACAACAATTGGCGATTCACTGGTAGAACTCATAATATCTGTCTGTGCTTAATCTCAAGGGGGGCAGGGGGGCTTACCAGGCTCTTCCTTCCACTTCCATGGGTCCCGCTGGTCTCATCTTCGGCATTCGTGTCGTTAGGGGAATTTTGAGGTCTAAAATGGGCCCCCTAAGGAAATTATAAAATAATAGTGGAAATAATAAAATAAGATTTGATTACATCATCATATTTTAGAGGGAAAAAAGAAAAAAACTATTTTTCAACTCCTATTTTCAACCTATCTCCCTATGGGTTCACTCAAATTTCGAGCAGAAACACTCGTTGGATGAAAAATTTGATTCCTCATCCAAGGAGTACCCATGTTACATACTTTCAATGGACCCTTCTACATGAAAAATGAAGAATACATGAAAAACATGATTTAAATCACATTTTTCATGTTGTTGGCAATATGATTCTCATGTATTAATATGTTGTCCTTGATGGCAACACTCTAGAAAATAATGGAGTATATGTATTCTGGAGAAACTCAGTAGTTTGCAGAAGGTCTATCAAAAGAAATTTGTAATGTCCAGCAGAAGATTGGTTAATATTCATATTGCAGGTTCTCTACATGGGTTTGTACTGACCAAGTCATGTATACACGCAGATAAGAATGATCCAAGTCACGTATGCCTTTTGCGCTTTAAACAGATAATACCAGGGGGAATTACCATGGTATTAGCCCACTGCATTGAGTGCTATGTCGTCTATTTGATTCCGTCCAAGAATTCCATTGGCAGTTGTGTGGTTTTGACTCATGGTATTGGTAAAGGCTGAATTTATATAAGGAGAAGAAGATCATAGTGAAAAATGAGTAAGGGTAAGGGCTGTTACTAAATACCTCTCTTTGAAGTATATTTGTTATAGATAGATCTGAATCTATGATGCACCTTTGGATACAATGATGTATCAGGATCTCTAGACCTGAAATGACTATGTTCTTGTATGATCCATTGAAGAGATGATTAGATCTATGAACTGGTGCATTTTTGATGAAATAAAGTGAAGAAATCTGGGTAACTTCTATAGACCTGAAACATTATGCAAATTTAATATTTACAGATCTATATGCTAGTTTGTCTTGGTAAAAGAGCGTATATACGCGGCTTTGTCTCAAAAAAACCGCATATGGAATTTAGGGTTTTTTGAAGCTTATTGTAGAGGTTATATGTTTATTGTTGTTGTATTTCTACTATCTGTTAATGAAGTCTTCATGTAGATCTGGTTTTCTTGAATACTTTATATGCTGCTAAGTTGAATATGTACAAATCTGAACAATGAGTGAGTAAATATGGTTAATGATGACTGACTGATTAAGGATTTTGCAATTATAAAAAGATATCTAACTGAAAGCCTCAGATCTGGATCTGAGACTAATCACATTCTGTAAAACCAGTATTCACAGATCTATACACAGGTTGGTGTGAAGGAAAGCGAATATACATGCGGGTTCAATGAAGAAAAGTAGCTTATGCATTTTAAGATAATGAATGTTCAGGGTTGACTTTGATTCTGCATACTGATTCATAGATCTGGGCTATTACTGTGTTTTGGTTACAGTGATCTCACTATTCTGACTGAATTTTTGGGTGAAGTTTATTGTTGTTGATCTTTATGAAGAGTTGTGTTGATGCTATGTGATCCAATGTGAAAATTGATGAAACATGGTCTGTAGTGGTTCTGAAGCCTTTGAAGCCTTCAATGTGGAAGTAGAAGCTTCCTGCCAGTAGAAGCTGGTGTTTTGATCAGGGGGTTGAAGCTCCCTTCTAGTAGTGGATGGTAACCAAGATCAGGGGGTTGTAGCTCCCTTCCAATAGCAGCTGGAGAATGAGAGAAGACTGTAGCCTTATGCAGGTAGATGTCTGCGTACTGATATGAGCTTGCATTAGTACAATATTGTAATAAGTTTTCCATATAATAAATGTTGCAGACAGAGAAGACAACAACAGTGGTTTTCTCCCGAATTGGGTTTCCACCTTAAATCTCGGTGTTCATGTGTGATGCTCTTGTGTGATGATTTATGTTGTTATTGCACATATTTACTGTTTAACTAACTGTTTCATAACTAATAAGTTGAGTTAAATATTGTTCTGAAAGTTTATCTAACATTAAAGCATCTTAAAGATACACAAAGCCCCGCTGATCCGCATATGGAGTTAGATTCATAGAAGTTCGGGAGATTTCAGAAGAAAAAGTAAATTCTTTTAGTAAGCTCTAATACACATCTGCCCCCCCCCTCCTCTCAGTATTTTTCCCAACAATTGTTATTAGAGCAGGTCCTTCTGAACAAGATTAATTGCTAGAAGTAAGATAAGCCAAGATGAGCAATCAAGAAGCAACAAAATCTATCAAACCTCCTCTCTTCAATAGAAACAATTTAATCTTCTGGAATATAAGGAAAAGATCCTATCTTCAGTCCCTTGGAGCAGATGTATGGGCTATAGTTGAAGGAGTTTATCAATATCCAACTTCAGTTCCAACAGACGTAGCAACAAGAAAGAACTATGAAATCAATGCAAAGGTGGTCAATGCATTATTTGGAAGTTTGACTGAATCAGAATTTTTCAAAGTCATGCAGTTGAATACAACAAAGGAAATATGGGAAAAAATAATTCTAAGCTATGAAGGTGATGCTAAGGTAAAAAGTTCTAAACTCCAAACTCTCAGAATTCAATATGAAAAACTCAGAATGGATAATGAGGAAAGCATTGCAAGCTTCTTTTTACGTCTAGATGATATTGTAAATCATATGATAAATCTGGGTGAAACCATAACTGAAACTACTCTGGTAGAAAATATTTTAAGATCTTTAACTCCCAAATTCAAGTCAAAAGTGTTTGCTATTGAAGAGAAGAAGGATCTACAAACTCTTACTGTTGTTCAACTTCATGGGATTTTGACTGCTTGTGAAATGAGAAAAGGAGGTCCATCTAAAGTCAAAGAAGTTGTCTTCAGAGTTGTTGCAAAAGGAAAAGAGGTAGAAGAACAAGAAGGATCAGGGTATGTTTCAAAAGAAGATGAGATAAATTTTGTAAAGAAACTACAACTTGGCACTGGAAGGTTCAGAGGTAAGCTTCCTTTTAAATGTTTTGCTTGTGGAAGAGTTGGTCATTATGATGCTAAATGTCCCCATAAAGATAGTCATGAAAAGGGAAAGGAAGTGGCTAAAGGAAATAAGAAACGGTTTATCAATAGAAAAATATATTATATGCATGAAGATAGTGATGGTCTATCAAATAGTGAAGAAGGAGAATCCCATTAAGATATTAGACTACTCATGGCTTTTGAAAAATACTCGAGTGAGGTTAAAGATACTTTTATGGATGCATTAGAAGAAAATGTTTTTCTTGAAGAATTAAATCATCTCAATATATGTTTGGAAGAAAATAAAATTTCCATAGATAATCTAAAGAATAAACTTATAGAAAAGGAGAAGCACAATGAGAAATTAGAATGTGAAATAGTGAGTCTAAGAAAGGAGATTGAGAAAGTGAAAACTTTAAATCTTAGATTTGATAAAGGATCTAAAACCTTAGATGAAATTATCAAGGTATAACGCTCTCCTCTCGTAAAGACAGGTCTTGGATATATCCGAGAATCGTCTCAGTCTTCAGCACCAAGCTATCTAAATGCAACTAAAACTAGCCAACAACATTTTGTCACTCAACAAATGAACAAAGATACTACACAGACAAAGCATGACCTCTTCAATACAAGGAAGAACAATAACAGAAATATCAATCACCAGGTAAACACAAATAGAAGGTTTCATGATCGCATAAATTTCTTCTTTAATGGACAATGTTTCTCATGTCATAATTTTGGTCATAAAGATGCTCAATGTGTTGCATACAAAACCATCATGACCAGAGAAGCAAGGAAGAAAAGAAATGAGATGGGAATAAAGAAGAATACTTATAACAACTTTTCTCCTCTTTAAAATGAAATTGAATTTTCTTATTCCAATAACTTTGTGTTGAGATTGCAACAAGATGAGGAGCTTAGTGGAAAGAAGTCGCCTTCACTAAGTGGGCCCGCAGGCTATTTTTGGCGCAAAGTCTATTTTTAGACTATGTCTATTTTTAGACATGTCGATCATGATTCTATGAGTTGCAGGATGCTATTTGTTGAGGGATGGTTAAGTTGGAAAAATATATGGACTTCTATTTTTAGACATACTGGGAGGAATCTATTTTTATATTGCCAGTCTAAAAATAGATATGTCGAATATTATTAGCTCTTAATAATATTTGGACTATAAAAATTATCTTATCCTCTTGGAGCACTTCGCCGAGTCACTTAGATGTGCACATGCAATGCATGTAATGAATTACGCATTTCCTAGTGGGTTTAGTGGAGCACAGATGGATGACTTAGCTAGAACCTGGTGATGAGTTTGGTGGAGTTGATGAAATGTGCTTAATGGAGTTGTGTTCAGTTTAACTTAGTTGAGCTAGTTGTATCTAGTCTAACTGATTGATACAATTAGTGAGAGTGGTGTGAATTAATTAATAATTAATTCACTAATTATTAACTCATAAATCAACTAAAGAATACATCAGTTCACTGCAGTGCATGGAGAGTTTTAGTGGAGACCAGTGGAGAGGTAGGTGAAAGAGCAGTGTGACTATCAGTTGTGACTATACTGGTGCATGAGATTTGCACACACATTGATGGAGAAGCCAATGAGGATTGCGCAGTACATATTGGTGGGATTCGAACTTGGATCTAATGCTTATCCATATTGGATTGTAGAGGCAGGCTAACATGTGGAGTAGATTGGAGCATGTGTTTTGTATGATCTGAGCTTGTGTAGTGTGTAACAATTGGAGATTGTACTGAGAGCTTGTGAGGAGTTTGTACAATGATTGTTACATTATATCTATCATTATAATATATATATAGTTTGGGGTTTTCAGCTTTAAGCTTTCCCATAAATACTGTGTTTATATGTGTGATTGTTTATGGTTTTAATGTGCGCATGCGATTGTTTAATTTCCGCAAATTGATGATCAATAGTAGAAGAGGTTATGTATTATGCATGAAGCTCAAATAGTGTGTGATCAGGATAATCTCGGTGAATAATTTAACAGTTATTCAAATTTCTACACTTTGGACATGAAGAATCTGAATGCAGGAGCAAACTTCAGCCAAAAGAGCATATTCCTTCAAAATCCAAGGTATGGAGAAATAAGGACTTACAGGTTGAAAGTTGTGGCATAGCTGTATTTGCAAAAGGGGAAGAAAATAAATGGTACATTGATAGCGGATGCTCAAAACACATGACAGGTGATAAAAATAAAATCCTTTCATACAATGCTCTAGAGAAAGAAAAGAATGTTACCTTTGGAAATGACTCTCTTGATGTCATTAAAGGAAAAAGTTCTGTTTTTCTATAAGAAAATGTGAAAACTAACAATGTTATGTATGTGGATGGATTAAAGCATAACTTGTTAAGTGTGTGTCAAATATGTGATCAAGGAAATGAAGTTGTCTTTAGTTCAAAAGAATGTGTAGTACGTGAACTTGACATAGGAAAAATAGTAATAAAAGGAACTAGAACACCAAGAAATCTATATGTATTGAAAGGTCGCCAAGAACAATGCTACTTGGGTAAATCTTCAAAAAATTGGTTATGGCACAGAAGGTTGGGACATTTAAGCTTCTCTCAAATAAACAAATCTAGCAGACTCAAGGCCGTTCGTGATCTTCCCAACATCACTCTACCAGAAAGTACCATATGAAAAACATGCCAATTTGGTAAGAAAACCAAGGTATAATTCAATGCTAAGGAAGGATCAGCAATTAAGCCTCTTGAACTTATACATACTGATCTATGTGGTCATGTAAGGAAAAAGTCTCCCCTTGGAGAAAAATACTATATTTTATTTATTGATGACTTCTCTAGAATGTGTTGGATCGACTTACTGAAACATAAAGATGAAGAATTTGAAAAATTTTAGATCTTCAAAGCTTTGGTAGAAAATGAATTAGATCTAAAAATCAAATGTATTAGATCTAAATGAGGAGGAGAATATATATCAGATGAATTCTTTGATTTTTGTGAACATCATGGCATAAAAATACAATTTTCCGTAGCTATAACCCCACAACAAAATGGCGTGGCAGAAAGGATGAATAAAACAGTTCAACAAATGGCTCAGGCTATGCTTGATGAATCTGGAACTCCCGATACCTTTTGGTGAGAAGCAACACATACTGCAGTAAATATTCTGAACAGGGCTCATGTTCATGTGAACAATGATAAAACTCCTTATGAACTCTGGTATGGAAATCTTCCCACCGTAAAGCATTTTAGAGTTTTCGGAAGAAAATGTTTTATCAAGAACAATGATGAAAAACTTGGTAAGTTTGAACCTAGAGCAGATGAAGGAATATTTCTTGGTTACTCTTATAGAAGTAAAGCATATAAATGTTACAATAAAAGACTTCAGAAGATTTTTGAATGTATTTATGTTGTAATTGACGAGTCTCTCTCAGCTCCAAAAAGGGAAATAACAACAACAAATGAAGAAGATGATGATGATGATGATGTATATTTTCCCTCATCAAATAGAAACAATATAAAAGGTAAACCAATGAAGTACCAGAAGAAGATCTATTTGAAAAGGCTCCATCCAGATATGTTCAAAAGAATCATCCAGAATCTCAAATCTTGGGAGAAAAGGGATCAGGTGTCCAAACAATAAGAACTCTTGTAAGATCTTCTATCTATTTGGCATTATTATCCACTATTGAACCACATAATGTAAATAAAGCTAGTAAGGATTAATGTTGGATTGAAGCCATGAATGAAGAACTTGATCAGATTGAAAAGAATCATACTTTGGAATTGGTTCCAAGACCTCATGATAAAAATTTTATTGGAACAAAATTGATATTCAAAAACAAGTTAAATGAAAATGGAGATGTTATTAGAAACAAAGCTAGATTTTTTTGTAAAGGGTATGCTAAAAAAGAAGGTATATACTTTGAAGAAACATTTTCTCCTGTACCCAGACTTGAAGCCATAAGAATGTTTCTTTCTTTTTCAAGTTTTCAACAATTCAAAGTTTATCAAATGGATGTAAAATTTTCTTTCCTCAATGGTGATCTAGAAGAAGAAGTTTATATAAAACAACCAAAAGGATTCATTATGGGAAATGATGAAATACTTGTTTGTAAACTCAAAAGGCTCTATATGGTCTCAAATAGGCTCCTTGGGCATGGTATTATCGTCTTGACAAATATCTTCAACAAAAAGGTTTCACAAAGAGATCTATTGACAGTAAATTATACACAAAAATAGAGAATGATAAACTATTGATTATTGTTGTGTATGTTGATGAAATCATTTTTGGAAGTATTGAAGAGTCAATGAGTCAAAAATTTTCTTCTATTATGCAGCAAGAATTTGAAATGTATTTACTTGAGGAACTAACATATTTTCTTGGCTTACAAGTACAACAAGCAACAAATGGCATATTTCTATCACAAGCAAAATATCTTAAGCAAATTATAAATAAGTATGGGATGGAAGACTGCAAACCTGTGAGTAGTCCAATGGTAACTGGATGTAACCTTAGTTCTCATGATGATTCTCCCATGGTGAATCAACCAGAATATAGATCCATGATTGGAAGTTTGCTTTATCTAACTGAGACAAGACCAGACATTATGCATGTAGTTGGAATTGCTGGACGATTCCAAGCTAACCCAAAAGAGTCTCAGCTTCAAGTTGTAAAAAGAATATTCAAATATATACAAGGGACTCAAGACTTTGGTCTATGGTATTTGAAGAATGATGATCTCACTCTTCATTCTTACATAGATGTAGATTGGGCTAGAAATGTTGATGATTGAAAAATAACTAGTGGTGGTGCATTTTATATGGGGCCCCGACTAGTATCCTGGTTTAGCAAGAAACAAAGTTCTATTGCATTATCTACATCGGAATCAAAATATGTGGTTGCCGCATCATGTTTCACACAACTCCTTTGGATGATGCAGACTCTACAAGACATTCAAATCAAATGTTCACCTCCCATATCCATTTTATGTGATAATACAAGTGCCATTAGTATCTCAAAGAATCTAGTTATGAATTCCAAGACTAAGCACATTCCTATCAAGTATCACTTCCTACGTGAACAAGTTCCTGAAGAAAAGGTTAAATTGGAGTATGTTCCCTCTAAAGAACAAGTTGCAGATATATTTAATAAAACTCTTCCCAAGGAAGCTTTCGAATATCTCAAATAGAAGTTGGGATTTGTATTTGCCTCTCTGATCAAATCTTCTTAATTTCAAAATATTAAATTTGATACGCTAGTTTCATAAAGGAGAATAGTGTATATACGCAAGTTTCTGTGATTTAAACTGCGTATGGGTTTTGTTGACAAAAATTCTCTGGGTCAAATTTCAAAATAGTTTGTGATGCTATTGGGTAATCACTGATGTTGTTCTAGTATTCATCTTTCTGTATCATTCTCTGATATTTATCTCCTTGATGAAGATGCTTTGATCAATCGATTGTTGAAGGTGTTTAGGATGCACAAGCTTAGGGGGAGCACCTACCTTGTTGAAAGGGATGCATTGTTGGCATTCTAATTGGTTTTTGATATATGATCTCTCTCTTGATATTTTTTGGTCCTGATTATGAAAATTCATTTCTGTAATTTGATGAAAAGGGAATGTTGATACTCATGATGTAAATTTTTCATTCATGTAGGGACTTGTTCAAATTTGTAAACCCACTTGGTTGGGTAGTTGAGTCAATTATGTAATTCCACTTGGTTGGATCATTGACGTAAGTATGAGTCCTTGGTGATAGAAAAGGTCATACTTGGTTGAGTTATAGAGTCATTAAAAAATCTATCTGAAATTTCAACATGAACTCAAGGGGACCATGGTAATTTCAGTACACATTAGATCTACAAAGGAAGAGAAACCTTGTTTTGGTGTTGATCTGCCCTTTGCCCTTGATTTCAAAGGGGAAGAGTATTCTGTTGTGATGATAAAACTCCATCATGGTCATGGTTTCCATCAAGTCCAAAGGAGGAGATTGTTGGAAATATGATTCTCATGTATTAATATGTTTTCCTTAATGGCAACACTCTGGAAAATACTGGAGTATATGTATTCTAGAGAAACTCAGTAGTTTGCAGAAGGTATATCAGAAGAAATGTGTAATGTCCAATTGAAGATTGGTTAATATTCATATTGCAGGTTCTATACATGGGTTTGAACAAGCCAAGTCGCGTATTCCATTTGCGCTCTAAAAAGATAATACTAGGGGGCATTACCATGGTATTAGCCCACTATATTGAGTGCTGTGTTGTCTACTTGATTCCGTCAAAGAATTCCATTGGCAGTTGTGTGGTTTTGACTCATGGTATTGGTAAAGGCTAACTCTATATAAGGAGAAGAAGATCATAGTGCAAAGTTTGTAAGGGTAAGGGTTGTTACTAAATACCTCTCTCTGAAGTATATCTGCATGGGATGAACTATGTTTTATTGATATATTTGAATCTATGATGCACCTTTGGATACAATGATGAATCAGGATCTCCAGACCTGAAATGACTATGTTCTTGTATGATCCATTGAAGAGATGATTAGATATATGACTTGGTGCATGTTTGCTAAAATAAAGTGAAGAAATCTGGGTAAGTTATATAGATCTGAAACACTTTGCAAATTTAATATTTATAGATCTATACACTATTTCTTCTTAGTAAAAGCGCGTATATATGCGGCTTTGTCTCAGAAAAAGCACGTATGGAAGTCAGGGTTTTCTGAAGCTTATTGCAAAGGCTATCTATTTACTGCTGCTGTATTTCTGATGTTTGTCAATGAAGTCTTCATGGAGATCCGGGTTTCTTGAATACGGTATATCCTGCTAAGTTGAATATGTACAAATCTAATCAATGAGTGAGTAAATATGGTTAATGATGATTGACTGATTAGGGGTTCTGCAATTATGAAAAAATGTCTAACTGAAAGCCTCAGATCTAGATCTGAGACTAATCACATTCTATAAAAATAGTATTCACAGATCTATATGCAGGTTGGTGTGAAGGAAAGTGTGTATACACGCGGGTTCAGTGAAGAAAAGTAGCATATGCATTTTAAGATAATGAATGTTCAGGGTTGAGTTTGATTTTTCATAATGATTCATAGATATGGGCTATTACTATGTTTTGGTTACAGTTCTCTCACTGTTCTGACTGAATTTTTGGGTGAAGTTTATTGTTGTTGATCTTTATGAAGAGTTGTGTTGATGCTGTGTGATCCAGTGTGAAAATTGATGAAACTTGGTTTGTAGTGGTTCTGAGGGTTGAAGCCTTCAGTGTGGAAGTAGAAGCTTCTTGCCAGTAAAAGCTGGTGTTTTGATCAGGGGGTTGAAGCTCCCTTCCAGCAGTGTCTGGTAAACGAGATCAGGGGGTTGTAGCTCCCTTCCAGTAGCAGCTGGAGAACAAGAGAAGGTTGCAGCCTTCTATAGGTAGATGCCTGCGTATTGATATGAGTCTGCATCAGTACAATATTGTAAGCAGTTTTCCATATAATAAATATTGAAGATAGAGATGACAGCAGCGGTGGTTTTCTCCTGAATTGGGTTTCAGTCTTAAATCTCGGTGTTCATGTGTGATGATCTTGTGTGATGATTCATGTTGTTACTGCACATATTTACTGTTTAACTAAATGTTACATAACTAATAAGCTGAGTTAAAGATTGTCCTGAAAGTGTATCTAACATTAAAAGTATCTCGGTATATGCAAGTTCCTGTTGATATATCCGCGTGCATACACGAGTTGGATTCATTGAAGTTGTGTATGGAATTTAGTAAAGAAAAAGAAAAAGTTTTTCAGTAAGCTCTAAATACTGATTCACGCCCCCCCCCCCCTCTCAGTATTTTTCCCAACACATGTATTTCTAATTTTTCGTGTAGGAAGGTCCATCGAAAGTGTGCAAAATGGGTACTCCTTGGATGAGGAATTCAATTTTGCATCCAACAAGTACTCACACTCGAAATTTGAGTAAAACCTTAGAAATATAAGTTGAAAATACGAGTTGAAAAAGTAGTTTTATTATTTTATTATTATTATTTTTTTATTGTTTTACTCCAATAATGGCGAATCCTGCCCCATGGTTGACATCATCATCTTCAATCCTATTGGTTCTTAAAAATTTTATTTTGGTTATCATTTTTCTTAGGAGGCCGATTTTAGACCTCAAAATTCCCCTAATGCATGTGTTCAGTTCACCCATTTGCACTTGCGCGGAATTTTGTTCACCGTGCTTTCCATTGCTGGAGACCAGATAGGAGGGGTCGGGCTAACCTCATGGGCTTCAAGGGATTCGGTATAGTTATTTTCCCCCCTGTGTTGCTCCACTGCCAGCGAGCCTGGTGGGCCCCGACGGAGTCACTGCCTAGGAGTCACAAACATTGCTCCGTTGCCAGCGATCCTGGTTAGTACCCCGATGAAGTGATTGCATTACCTCTCTATGTAGGAATCCTTTCTCAACCCTTTACCCTTATTTCATGTTCTAATAGAACTTATTTGTATGTGCTCAAGGCACTTATTTTTATGTGGCGAATACTGCCTGGGCGGATGAGGGATCTTAACTTATGTTACTTGCAAGAGAGGTTTCTCCTGGTCTTTTGTTTTTGGGACCTTTGGGTTTTCTCGAATACCCTTTTTCCATCTGAGGTTGGCCCTTTTCCCCTTTTATTTAGTGACCTATTTCACCAAAAAAAAAAAATCTTTAACAACAGTTTCTGAGTTGGTGCGCCAAGTGAGTTACTTGCACTTGGGTCCTGTGACTTGGTCATGTTTTCCCCATTAGGGGAATTTTGAGGTCTAAAATGGGCCTCCTAAGGAAATTATAAAAAAATAGTGGAAATAATAAAATAAGATTTGATTACATCATCAAATTTTAGAGGGAAAAATGAAAAAAATACTTTTTCAACTTATCTCCCAAATGTTTTACTCAAATTTCGAGTGGGAGTACTCGTTGGATGCAAAAGTTAATTCCTCATCCAAGGAGTACCCATGTTTCATAATTTTGACGGATCCTACTACACGAAAAATGAGAAATACATGAAAAACGTGATTGCAATCACATTTTTTCATGTATTTCTCATTTTTCGTGTAGTAGGGCCCATAAAAAGAATGCAACATGGGTACTCCTTGGATGAGGAATTAAATTTTTCATCCAACAAGTACTCCCACTCGAAATTTGAGTAAACACTTTGGGAGATAAGTTGAAAATAAGAGTTGGACAAGTAGTTTTATTAGTTTTTAATAGTTTTACCCTTTTACTTAAAAAATGGTGAATTATCCCCCCATGGTTGATATCATCATCTTCAATCCTATTGGTTCTTATAAAGTTTATTTTGGTTGTAAATTTTTCTTAGGAGGCCCGTTTTAGACCTCAAAATTCCCCTAATGCCACAAGGTGGCTATCATAGACATACTTGGGCCACTTTATGTTTCAGGGCTGATTCTTCATAGGCAGAGATTCCGGTACAACTTTCTTACTGAGTAACTGCTGCGTTGATCCTTCAAGTTGAGGCACTGAGGGATGAAATTCTGAGGACTTTCTCAAGGAAATGCATTTATTAAAACAAAAAAATCAACAAAAGGAACATGGCAAGAGCGACAAATCAAAGAAAACAAAACTATGGTATAGAGTGTGAAGACAACCTAGGGGCCATCAGGTGAAGTAATTTTTGAGGTCGTGCTCGTTCACCGGGAGGATCTCGATCCTCCCTTCTAAGGTTTGGAGAGTATATGTGTACGAATCGAACTTCTCTTTGATTTGGAATGGACATGTCCACATGGCTTGAAATTTGGTGTGTTTTCCTCTGTCTTCGTGTAATATTCCAAATTATCTTTTAGTTAGTTGGAATATTATATGTTGCTTCTATTCATAGTCTAGATGAATAAGTGGGGTAGGGAGACCCTTAAATCTCTTTAGTAGGAATAAAACACTTCCAATATGGATGCGGATCAGTTTAGATAATCAAATAAGGTCACCTTGGGTGTGAAAGGGGGAAATGCATGTAGACTGGGTAAAGATTGACCAAATCAATAGTGTTGCCAAAGAAGAGAGTGGAGCTAGTGGGGACAACGCAATTTTGGAGGAGAAGTCTTTGCATGGAAGTAACCTCATAAATGAGTGGGGCCAAGGGTGGGGAAGCTCACCAAGGATATAAGGTAAGGGATGGCAGCCATGAGAGCCATTCAGAATATTTTTTATGTTGAGTCTTATGGCTTCTTGCATGCTTCAGCTGTTTAGCTGAGTTTGTTGTACTGTTTAGTACAAGGGATTTTCCAAGCGGGAATCCCATACTCTCTATATTGGAGGACTTGAGAAGGCCATATAGGAGGGGTATTCTAAGATTCATTTCCACCATCCGGCATTGGGCCAAGCAATCACCTATAGCCACAGCGTAGTCTCCTTGAGAAACTGCATTATTTTGTAGGGTGTTGTAGTGGAGGGTTGTAAAGCCCTGTTTATGAGCTAGTTTCCTAGTGAAAGGAGCAGCCTTTCACTCAGAAATCTAAGGAGGAGAAGTTACAACCATATATTTGTCATTTCATCCATATTTCAGTAGAGCTTCAGTGATACAACATGATTCAGCCACAGAGTTGATGTCTACACTTTTTTCATGTTGTGCTTTTCAAGAAACCCTTGCCGGGTTATCTTGGGATTGTGTTTGAGAGACTAGTTCTCCATTTTCAGCTCCTTTTGAGTAATATATCATTAGATCCATTTGTTTCCATTTTCCTGTAGTAGTAACCCTCACTGGAACTATTCTTTCATGTATTCCGACATTTTTGTATTACAGCATCCCTTGGGATTCTAGTGTTTCTAGGCTTTGGAGGCTTGTTTGCCTAGTTTGAGTGATTTGTTCCTCAACACATTGTATATTTTGCTTCTATAATACATAATCTAATGGATCTATGATTTTCTCATGTGTTTTTCATCATTATTTTCTGTTCATTTATGTTTAGTGTTCAATATTTATGTCTTTCCTAATTTGGAATATTACAGTGGTATCGGAGCTCTAATATTGGCTCAGCTTGTGGGACAATACATATATAGCAATGGAGGAGAAAGAGATTGTAAAAGATATCAAGGAGATGATATTAGAAATACAAAAGGAATCCCCTAGAGTTTTTCACCATGGGGAAAGATCCGACACTTCACATTTATGGTGGGAGCAACCAATAGCACAACCTTCTTCACAACGCTCCACCATGCCCACATTCCTATCATTGGAAGGTGAGGAGGGAGGACCATTTAGGGAATAAATCCTTGGTGACTATTTTTTGGAATATGAATCTTAATCCCAGAGGTTGAAGGAGAATTTTAACTTTCAGGAGTTCTTTCGGATCAAGGATGGTAAGAGACCCTTCAATCACCACAAAATTGGAGGGTACATGCAGAGCCAAGATCTGCAACGTAGTTTGGGCAGATTATTTTCGTGCTCTTATGATGGATCAACCAAGTGCACAACTAAGGCTTGGGTAGAGAAGTTGGATACCTACTTCCAACTCAACAAAGTTTCAGAAATGGAGGCTATTAAAATAGCAGCGCTGCACCTAGAAGGTGAAGAAAATGGGTGGTGGTTTCATGGAATATCTACAATTGGGCATACTTATAGTATCACTTCTTATTCAGACTTCACTCAGAGGTTGGTGGAGAGATTTGATCCCAGGGATCCAGAAGAAATTTTTTTGGGGCTAACCAAGCTCAACAAAATAGGAGATATAGAGACTTATATCTCTGAGTTTCTAAAGCTTTTAGTCATGAATCTGACCTCACTATGACCCGGAGAGTATGCATGCTCATTGATGGAATGGTTGAACCATTGCATGGGTTGGTGAAATCTACTAGACAACCTACACTCCAAGAAGCTATGGAGAGGGATAGAGACCTACAACATGCTTTACCTAAGGCAAAAGCCCCTTTTCAACAAAAGATATCCTCTCAAACAAAGGAGGATCATGAGAATAAATCTTTTGATGATAATGGCTAGAGAGAGCTAAGGAAGAAGAAACTTTGTTTCACTTGTCGAGAGCCACGGGTACCAAACCACCAATGTGTTGCAGGGAAGGCACATTTTATTGAGATATTTTCTGATGAAGAGAAGGAGATAAATGTTGTAGCAGCAGGAGGAGGTGCACCACCTACAGGAGATGTAGTGGGAGCATTTGCTCCAATGGGTGGAACTCTTGCAGCTTTGCGGGGAGTTCCCAAGTATCTAACATTAAGGGTTAGAGGCACTATTCTGGGGCAAAGAGTATCAGTATTGGTAGACAGTGGAGCTACCCATAATTTTATTGACACACAGTTGGTGCAGAGGAGGGGCATTCACATAGAAGATTTGAGGGTTTCTCGGTTTTGGTTCCAAAAACTAGAACCATGTAGTGTGCCAAATATGTCCCAACATTAACCATCACTATGGGAACCTACACATTGACAGACCACTTCTTTGTGGTTGATATTCCTGACACCAATGTGATATTGGGTGTCCAGTGGTTAATCACCTTAGGGAAAGTTACTACAGACTGGGAAACATTAGAGATGGAATGGACAGAAAAGGGGAGTGGTAGACATCAGAAAATCAAAGGCATACACACCTATCCACCCCATATTGTCTCAACACACAGGATGGAGGCTGATTTGCGTAGAGGGGACATAGAATGGGCAGTATAACTACATATTTCAGAAGCAGGAGGTAAGGATTCACCAATACATCTAGATGTACAATCTATTTTGGGTCGGTATTCCACATTATTTGGAGATATTCCACCCTGGAGACCTCCTGGCCGAGGATTTGAGCACACTATTGAGTTGGAGAAAGGGATCCAAGCAGTGATCACCACACCCTATAGGCATCCCAAAGCCTACAGGGATGATATTGAAAATGCCATTCAGGAGCTTTTGGCCTTAGGACACATTCGACCCAACATCAATCCTTTTTCTTCTTCAGTGTTCTTGGTGAAGAAGAAGGATGGCACATTGAGGATGTTCATTGATTATAGGGCCTTGAACAAAAATACCATGAAGAGCATATACCCAATTCCCAGGATCGATGAATTGATGGATGAACTAAGAGGATCCAAGTATTTTTCCAAGATTGATTTGAGATCAGGGTATCATCAAATCACAGTGAAAGATCAAGACATCCCTAAGACAACATTTCGATGCCACTGTGGCCATTTTGAGTTCTTGGTGATGCCTTTTGGGCTAACCAATGCTCCATCAACATTCCAATCTTGCATGAACCACATTTTCTGTGGTCACTTGAGGAAATTTGTATTGGTCTCCTTTGATGACATTCTTATTTACATCCGCACATGGGAGGAGCATATACAACATATAGAGGCAGTATTACACATTCTTGAAGATCAACAATTCTATGCTAAGCTCTCCAAGTGTGAGTTTGGGCTCACAGAGATGCTCTGTTTAGGCAACATAATTGGAGTATATGGGGTGAGAGTTCATGAAGAGAAGATCTGTGCTATCAGAGATTGGCCCAAGCCAAATAATGTCATAGAAATTCAAGGGTTTGTAGGCATATGTACCTATTACCGAAAGTTAGTTAAAGAGTTCTATCAACTAGCAGCATCACCTATAGATATGACTAAGAAGGGAGCTTTCAGTTGGACAAATACAATACAGAGAGATTTTGATAAGCTCAAGGAGGTGATGAGTAGCTTCCTGGTATTAGTTCTACCGGATTTTACCCAACCCTTTGTGTTGGAATGTGATTCTTTGGGAGAAGGCATTGGAGTAGTGTTGATGCAAAGGGGACACCCCATATATTTTGAGAGTCAGAAGTTGCTGCCACATGAGAAACTATATCCCATCTATGATAAGGAGATGTTGGCTATTATGCATGCCTTAGCCAAGTTCTGGAAATATTTGGTGGGTAACAAATTATGAGTGAAGATTGATCACAATAGACTTCGATTCTTTCTTGAGCAGAAGCAGCTTCAAGAGAGGTAACAGAAATGGGTGAGTAAGATCCAAGCATATGAATTTGACATAGAATATGTCAAGGGGAAGAGAAATGTGTCAAGGGGAAGAACAATTTAGTGGAAGATGCTCTATCTTGGAGGCCAGAAGCGCTATCTTTAATGAGCATGGATGCATATTGGAAGGCTCAGTTGCTAGTGGAATATGGATGAGGTCATCTATTACTGAGATCGGGTCTTCTTGGCTAGATATTCCAAGTTCAAGAAGAAGATTTTTCAGGAATCACATGATTCACCACTTGCAGGGCATCAAGGATTCACCAAGACATACCGGGCTATTCAGGAGATATTTTCATGGAAAGGTCTCAAGGAGGATTTGCTCCAACACATCAAGGAGTGCGTAGTTTGCCAGCAGAACAAAGGAGAGCACAATGATCCCCCAAGATTATTGCATCCACTCCCCATTTTGGATGGAAAATGGGAAAGTATTTCGATGGACTTCATCATTGGTTTACCTACGATTCAGGGTAAGGATTGTATTCTTGTAGCTGTTGATCGACTAAAAAATTATTCACATTTCTTTGCTATTTGTGTACGATATACTGCTTCACAGGTAGCCGAGATTTTATTTAGAGATGTGTTTAGACTCCACGGTCTCCCAAAGACCATAGTCAGTGATCGGGATAGCCGCTTCATGGGTGGATTTTGGTAGGAGCTTTTTTCGGTTAGTGGGTATTGAGTTGACACCAAGTATCAGCTATCACCCACAAATCGATAGATAGATAGAGATAGTAAACAAGTGGTTGGAAGGCTACTTGCGGAACTATGTCTCGGGGTAGCAAAGAGCATGGCTGTGCTGGCTCCATTTGGGGGAGTATTGCTACAACACAACCTTTCACATGTCCCTTGGCATGACCCCATTTCAAGATCTTTATGGGTATGATGCTCTATCATTTTCTGATGTGATTTTTTGAGCAAGTAAGGCTCCTATAGAAAAGGAGAGGATTTAGGAGAGTCGGGATATACTTTGAGCCCTCAAGGACAACATTGCTATAGCACAAAACCAACAGAAGATATATGTAGACCATGGTCAGATAGAGAGGCTGTTTGACTTGGATGATTTGGTATATCTTCATCTTTAGCCATATAGACAGTCTACACTTAAGGAGAATGGGTATGAGAAGCTTAAACCTCGGTTCTATGGGCCATACAGGGTGATCCGTCGCATTGGAGAAGTAGCATATGAGTTGGAGCTTCCTATTGGGAGCAAGATCCATAACATTTTTCATGTCTCATGCCTCAAGAAGGCCATTGGACAACATGTAGTTCCTACCATGGACCTCCCACCTATTGATGATGAGGGCCATCTGGTTTTGCAACCGGAGGCTATCTTGGATACTCGGGAGAGGCAACTGAGGAGTAGGGTGATTAAAGAACATCTGATTCGATGGAGGAATCTACCAGATAAGGATGCCACTTGGGAAGGAGAGAATATTTTGTGGCATCCTTATTTATTGTTGCTTGAGGACAAGCAACATTTGGGAGGGGAGGACTATAATATTCCCAATTAGAGTTTACCTAGTTGGAATATTATATGTTGCTTCTATTCATATTGTAGACGAATAAGTGGGGTAGGGAGACCCTTAAATATCTTTAGTAGGAATAAAACACTTCCAATATGGAAGTGGATAAGTTTAGATATTCAAATAGAGCCACCTTGGGTGTGAAAGGGGGCAATGCATGTAGACTGGGTCAAGATTGACCAAATCAACAACGCTTCCAAAGAAGAGAGTGGAGCTAGTGGGGACAACGTAGTTTTGGAGGAGGAGTCTTTGCATGGAATTAACCTCATAAATGAGTGGGGCCAAGGGTGGGGAATCTCACCAAGGATATAAGGTAAGGGATGGAAGCCATGAGAGGCATTTGGAATATTTTTTATGTTGAGTCTTATGACTTCTTGCATGCTTCAGCTGTTTAGCTGAGTTTGCTGTACTGTTTAGTAAAGGGCATTTCCAGGCAGTAATCCCATGCTCTATCTTGGAGGACTTTAGAAGGCCATCTAGAAGGGGTATTTTGAGCTTCATTTCCACCATCCGACATTGGGCCAAGTAGACACCTACAACCACAACGTGGTATCCTTGAGGAACTACATTATTTTGCAGGGTGTTGCAGTGGAGGGTTTTAAAACCCTGTTTATGAGCTAGTTTCCTAGTGAAAGGACCAACCTTTCACCCGGAAAGCTAAGGAGGAGAGGTTACAACCATATCTTTTTCATTTCAGCCATATTTCAGCATAGCTTTAGTGATACAATGTGATTCAGCCAAAAATTTGCAGTCTGCACTTTTTGCATCTTGTGATTTTCAAGAAACCCTTGTCGGGTTATCTTGGGATTGTGTTTGAGAGACTAGTTATCCATTTTCAGCTCCTTTTGAGTAATATATTATTAGATCCATTTGTTTCCATTTTCCTATAGCAATAACCCTCACTGGGACTGCACTGTCATGTATTTCATCATTTCTCTATTGTAGCATCCCTTGGGATTCTAGTGTTTCTGGGCTTTGGAGACTTGTTTGCCTAGTTTGAGTGATTTTTTCCTCAACACATTGTATATTTTGTTGCTATAATACATAATTTAATGGATCTATCATTTTATCATGTGTTTTGCATCATTATTTGCTGTACATTTAAGTTTAGTGTTCAATATTGCTGTCTTTCCTAATTTGGAATATTACACTTCGTGAGCCTTGTCCCATTTGAGGATGAGGTCACCAACTTCGAAGAATTTGTTCTCGGTGGATTTCTTATCAAACCATAATTTTATCTAGATTTGGTGGATGGCGAAATTTTCCCTAGCTTTCAGCCTTTCCTCCTCTAGTTTTAGTAGGGTGTCTATGCGAGCTTGTAAGGTAGGGCATGGGGTACCATGTGTTTCTTGGGATAACTGAAGGGCAGGGAGAGAGAGGTTAGGGGGAAGGATGGTCTCCTTTCTGTAGACTATAAATAATGGGGAGGTTCCTAAGGAATTTTTAGGTGTGACCTGATCAACCAAATGAGAATTATTGAGGGCATTGTGCTAGTTCCGGTGTTGGGATAACAGGGTCTTCTTGATGATCTGAATGAGGTTCTTGTTGGTTGAATCAGCTAACCCATTCCCTTGGGGGTAGTAATTGGCAGAATGTTTGAGAATGATACCATTTTCTAAATCAAATTCATATAGTTTAAATGACGAAAAATAAGTAGCATTATCAAAGACGAGAGAGATTGGAATGCTGAACCTAGTCATGATGTATTGAGTGATGAAAGCTATTACCTCTTGGTCATTGATCTAGTGTAACAGTACTACTTCAACCCACCTTGTGAAATAATCCGTGGTCGTGAGGATATATCGATGTTTCTTTGAGGAGTGTGGCAGTATCTCCTCGATGACGTCCTGAGCCCACTGTTGGAATGGTTCCTCTACCGTGACAGATTGTAACGGAGTAGCAGGTCGGGATTCCCTACTTGCAAAATTTTGACATGAGGGGCACTTCCGAACATAGGCATGTGCATCCTTAAATAGAGTGGGCCAATAAAAACCAGCTCGCATAACCTTATGAGCTGTAGCATCTCCCGCATAGCGACCACCGGTCGGGCCATCATGTAATTCCTTTAGGACTTTTTGGGCCTCACTGGTTTCTAAGCAGCGTAGCAAGACTTCACTGTGATTCTTGCGGAATAGCTTGCCTTGCGGCATCTCATAGGATGCAGCTTTTAGCCTTATTGCTCGTTTCTACTGGGTCGTCAAGGTGGGATCCATGATGTCGCAGCCAAGGTAATGTAGGAGTTGTACGTACCATGACGGGGAGTTTTTCTAAGGTGTGCTGTCGACTTGGTACATATCTATCTCATGCTCCCAACACTCCTTGTCATTTTTCCTTGGGTTAGTGGCTTCAGCAGCTATTCGGCATAACCCCTGCCCCTTAACCGCGTGTGCAGGCTTGAATTCTAAGTCATAATCTTGAAGACATGGCATCTAGTTGCCTTGTCTCTCACCCAGCTTCTGCTACACAAACAGTGAGCGGGCTACTGGGTAAGGTACAAACACCATGACATGGTTCTTCAAAATGTATGGCCTAAAATGCTTAACTACCTTATATATCACATAGGCTTACTTGTCGATGTTCGGATAGTTCAACTCAGCACCTTGCAACCCTATGCTCATGAAAGGTATTGGTCATTCGTCATTACTGCCGTCTTTCTGGGTGAGGTTGGCTGCAACCAATGAATCTGAGGAAAAATTATACAAGAGAAAGCCTTTGCTGAAATCCAGGCTATATAGGGAAGGTGCTTCCGTGATGGCCTTATTGATATTTTCAAACGCTTCTTTCTCAGGTGGATTCCATTTAAAATTCAAGTTCTTCATAATCATGCTTTGTAGGGGTTTCATGATTTGTGCGAATTCTGATATGAATTTTTGGAGGAAGTTGATTTTCCTGAGAAATGACTACATGGCCTTTTTACTGCTGGAGGGAGAAATTTCGGCGATGGATTTTGCACGGTCTGGGTCTACCACTGTCATCCTAGGTTATGATGTGGCCCAACAAATTTCCTTTTGAGACTGCAAATATGCTTTTCTTGGGATTCAACGAGATTCCGTATTTTCGGTACCTCTCAAAGATCTGTTTGAGGTGGTACAGGTGGTCACATATATGTTTGGAGAACACGATGACTTCGTCAACGTAAACCACCACACTTTGTCAAATTAGCCCCCGAAAGGCGATGTCCATGGCCTTTTGGAAGGTTTCCCCAACATTAATTAGGCCAAAGGGCATGCGCCTAAATGTGAAAGTACCCCACTTAGTCCTAAACGTTGTCTTCAAACGATCCGGTTCTGCTACCAATACCTTGTTATATCCTAAGAAACCATCCAACAATGAGAACATTTCTGACCCAGATACTACTTGAAGAATTTGCTCCATTGGGGGCACTAGGGAGTTATCCTTTTAGGATGATCGATTTAAATTTCAAAAGTCCACACATAAGCGGATTTTGCTGGACTTCTTGCGGACTGGGACCAAATTCGACACCCACGTTGAATGTCGGACTTTAAAAATGATGCAGGCATCCAGGAGTTTCTTAAGTTCCTTTTGGATCATTGGTTCCAAAGTTGGATGTACTTTCCTTAGTTTCTGTTGGAAAGGTTTTCCGCCTTCCTTCATCGGCATCACATGCTAGATAATTCGCATGTGATAAGTTTGTAATTCATCGTATGTCCAGGTGAAAACATCTTAGTACTTCTTAAATAATTCAATAAAGGACTGCTGCTCTTGAGGGGTGCACTTGGTATCGAGATTAACGAAATTTGGGTCCGCTTCCATCTCAAGGTTATCTTGTTGGTGCAATAGGGTGGAACTTTGCACCTTTGTCTTGGGAGGCCCCCGAAATTGATTTTGTAGGTCAAATAGCTTCTCGAGGGATACACCCTCTTTGGGTATGTGGTTCCCCTTGTGTTCTTCGCTTTGCTTTCGTAAGGCCAAATCATGCTCCTGTTCCTCAATCACTGCATCTTTGAACACATCTGTGTTTAACATGAAATCTAAAACCTGTTGAATATCATTAAAAATGCAGAAATTAGTTACATTCTCTGGCACTATAGGTTTATAAACAATTTCAATAGAAAAACCATCCCTTAATGGGGTAAACCTAGCGACAACATTTTCTAACGTATCGGTTGGCGCATTAGTCATTATAAGTACTAACTTAATATCAAAAGCATTGAAAGCGGAATCAAACTCCATACATCCTGTTGATATCCTTTCAACTGAGGGGATAGATAGTGAATAGTATTGCGTACCTGCTGGGTGATGATTTCAGAGTCGTTGATTACCTTCAAGCATACGAATTTGAGATTGATAACTTTCTTGAGGCCCAGGATCAGTGCTTTGTATTCGGTCATGTTATTGGTGCATTGGAATTATAACCTACAAGAGATTAGGAACTTGTTTCTTTTGGGATCTATCAAGATACAGTCGGCACTAGCCTAGTCATGGGTCTTGGAACCATCGCAGTATAGGGTCCAGATTTTATTCTCAGGTGTTTCTAAATCTCATGTGTGTACACATGGTATACTCGGGGTGGAGACATCAAGTAGACCTCCTAATGCGGCAGGGTGGGATGCAGCACACAAGAGTAATTCTAACTAGGTTTCTGGGGAGACTGGGGACCGAGTGGCTTGGTAGCACCCGAAATCAACCTCTAAGAAACACATGCCTAGATCTTCTTGTGCAAAGCTGATGGGTTCATTCGTTGCTTCAAGGTCGGTCACCGTATGTTTCATATAAGGATCGCCCTCGACCTAGATCTGATTATTCCTACCTTGTATGGGAGCCACAAATGGGACCAGTTGCTGGCGAAGTATCCCTGTAGTTTTCTTAACCAATCCCGACTGACTAGCAGACTGTAGGCTTCCAGTATATCCATGACAACTATGTCGATGCACTGATGGAATCGAGAGTTTAAGGAGAGATGTATTAGGATGTTACTTAATTAGGCCATGGCGGGAACCTGGGACCTATCAAGCTGAATGATCTTGGCATCGGTTTTCTCGGGGAAAACATTCAATTTTTTTCATACAGATAGGGGCATGACATTGGTAGATGCACCAAAATTGACGAGGCAATTATGGACGTTGAAATTGAAGACCTCAAAAGACAAGAGAAATGGGGGGTGGTCCCTTGTGAGTTGGAATTGACAACATTGACAATGGATTAGAGGTTCACCAAGGCTTGGGAGGGTGTGGAGCTTATGGCCTTTGCCGCCGAGGTAGATCTGCTTATCGAGGATGGGCTGGCGAACACTTTAAGAATGAGGTCACGTTGGTTGGCTATTCGAGTGAGTTCGTAAAGAGATATGTTGGCTCACATTTTCTTCATGTATTTGAAGATATTGTACCTAGATCATGGGTGTCAGAGCATCTCGACAAATTTTTTGGGTGAACTTCACAACAATATATCCTTGGGGGTGCCTCGAGCAGCACAGGGGCTAGAATTTTCAGTAGTCAGGTTTCCGGTCTGGTTTTCTCTGTTTGGTGGCAAGATTTTTCTCAAGAAGGATTTCGTCTTTTCCTCAAAAGAGTGATCGACCACTAGCCCTTTTCTCCTTAGGATATATTTTTGGGGAGGTTTGGATTGGGGATCATAAGCCAGATTTATCTCTGTCACAGGAGGAGGCCCTTCCTCGCAAATTACTTTGAAGGCGAGGACTATTGATCCCAAATTTTCGTTTGGGGGGGAGAATTCTTCGTCGCCTGAGTCAACTTCCTCTTCAAACTCTCCTAATTTCTAGTCTTCTAAGAGTTTATTCACCACTGCAGTCATACTATTAATCCATTGGGGGCAGGTCCTTTTAGAGTGGGAAGCTTGATGAAACGATCATAAGTTATCTTTTCCAATATCTTCTATGTTGAAGTGCACATTGGGCTTCGGCCGAGGGCAATTAGGAGTGATGTTTTTTTTCCTAAAGAAAGACTTTTGAGCTTTGATACCTGTGGCTGAGTCATTGTTATTTTTTTTCAAATCAGAGACTTCATTCGTTAATAGTTTTATGGATTTCGCGATGTTCTCGAAATCGAAAGGATCCTTGATTGGAATCACGATTTCCGTTAGACCAAAACCCACAGGGATTAGTCTCCACTACAATCGCCAGAGTTAGGATCCACGAGAGGTGGTTATTCCATGTCATGAAACACACAGGGAGTGTTGAACCCAATGTCCAACAATCTCCCCCCAAACGCGATCGGGGTGAGTTTCGAACTCGAGACCTGTCGCTCTGATACCACCTGTTGGAATCATGATTGCCATTAGACCAAAACCCATAAGCATTAGTCTCCGCTACAATCGCTAGAGTTAGGATCCACAAGAGGTAATTATTCCATGTCGTGAAACACATGGGGAGCGTTGAACCCAATTTCCAACATCCTTATCCTTGTCCTCAGATTTATTAGCTGAGATTTGTGTCCTTTTCCCGGCCAATGTTTGGTCATCCCGATTATCATGGTCTATGACCCATATTAAAAGTTTTCTTTCTCAATGATGAGGGCAGTGGTGAAATTTTCTTCTAGGGTGGCCCTGACCTTGCGCTTAAAGAACACAATGGTGTCTCTAGGCAGGGCTTTTGTGTAGTAATCTATAGTGATGGAATATTCAAGGGCCATGTTTGGGGGAAACTTGTTCAAGATGGTTGCAAAAAATTGGTTGAAATCCTTGACCTTATCCTTCTTTTGGCACTTCAAGGTGCTCAACTTCGTGAGAAGCATAGAAGAGGTCTTTTCCTCGGAGAACTTTTCAAGGAAGGTGTAGCGCAATTTCTCCCAAGTCGAAATGGAAGCGACAGGAAATGAAAGATACCAAGTAGAGGTTTTTTTTATAAGGTGTGCGGGAAGAATCACCATGCTATGTCATCAAACTGTACCCTAATCATCTGTAAGGCCAGGTAGAAATTACTAATTTGGTTTTCGACCAGCATTCCCTTCTCAGGATCTAACTTAGAGAGATGCTTCTCCAGGTGTCGGGGCATGTCGTGAAGAGGACCACGGAGGCCCAGAGGAGACTCTGCCATCCAAGCTAGGGGCTGGACCCGTCTGGCCCTATAATAGGGTGGGATGAAAAAATGCTCAGTCTCGTTTTCAAACTCACTCTCGGCGCTGGACTTGGAAGCTTCACCTTCATGTTGAGAGTGCATGTATTGGTTTCGGTTAACTCTAAGATCTTTACGGTTTCTATAATTCCTCAAGTTCGTGAAACCACTGAAGTTGCCATTGAAAAGGAAGGGTTGTCTGTTTTGGTTTCGATGGTGGTGACGAGTATGGTCTGTGTTTAGACCGTGCCCTCGACCTCTATTTCTCCAGACTCTTCCGACTCCTCACCCAGGTGGTTCATTCACTTGGGTGTTGTCATTCAAAGGATTATTGGGCTGGGTACCGGTGTTTGGTTGGGATGCAGTAAATTTTGGGCCTCCTCCGTCGACCCCTCGTGGACTGTTGGGAGGTTCGACTAAGAGCCGGTTGACCGTAGCTGCGTATTCTTCGAGCATTAGGCTTATAACTTGAGGCATGGAGTTGACTAGGACACCCTGGAAAGTATGATGCATTCCGGGAGTTCACAAATTGGTTAGGGAACTAGTGGTGGGGAGGTTTTGTAGACCTCTAACGAGATCGCGGGCCAGTGGGCAAAAAGAAATTAGTTGGTCTGACGTGACCTCATAGAAAGGTGGGTCCTCCTCAGGGGGGGTATTCTCAGGAGGTGGAGGACCAATGTTTTCAAATCAAATCTCTCCCTGTGGAGTGTGCACAGGAATATTACTTGCGTGGTGGGAGCCTGGCATCAAGCCCTCCTTCTAGCACCAAATTTGTTGGGAGGGGAAAATGCCTTGCCACCAGTAAGGGGATCTCCCGGGTATAAAGCCCCAAATAGACTCTAGACCATTTTTGATAGGGATATTGTCTGGTATGTAGACCTGGCTGCTGTTAAAATGATGAGATATATCCCCTTTCTTAGATGGAGGTGGATTTCAGAATCATAAGAATGAATGGCTACTTGAATGATACGAAATGAATGGTCGACAGGTTCTCTTGAAAATGAAACATTATGAATAGTAGAGCGAGATTCAAAGCATGCAACCAAAAGACGTATTGTTAGAAAAACATCATTAGGGCCATGCTCATACAGAGGCTTGTTTGACCAGAAGAGAAACAGTTCACTATGGTCGAAACACCCTTCAATTCATTAAGTTCATTTCCAAAATATTAATACAATATCAACTACTAAGTTATCAATACATCCCTGTGCTAAACATTAGTATACCATTAATACATCCAAACAACTTAAACTTATAAATGATGCACAAACATAAACACAGATTAACTAGCTACAAATGACACCAAGTACATGAGAACATAATATTCATAATGTCAACACACATAAGTTTCCATCGGATCCAATAATGGAGTCAAAAAATTCATTTGTATTCATTCTCAGAATCATACATTAAATGTTGTATAGTTTTCTCTCTCTCCTTGTGGAGTCCAAAAAAGGTCCTTAAATTATCCCCTGAGGGAGTACATATACAATAAAAAATGACCCTTGGGTTGCCCTGCCCTTTCTTCTTCTCGACTATTGGCATGGTCTGCGACCTAGGAGGATTTGCAACTTGCGACTTGTCTTAGGTCGTGACCTGCAACTGAGAAAAATTTGTGACCTGTGACCTGCCTTTACCTGCTACCTGTAAAATCAGTCTTTTCAGGGAAGCAACTGTGTGATGGAGAGGTATGGGGTCTCTACCTGTTGTTGTTCTTTAAGATAGGTCTACCATGTTAGGTAGTCGTTGGCTACTAGAAAACATTATAGAGCTTCTAGAACTAAAATTTACCTCTTCATATTTATTTGATTGGACAGAGAGGCCAGCTTAGTGTAGATCTAGACTGGTGTAAAAATGTACTAGTCAATGTTCTCCTTAGAGGTTGGGAGGTCCTATGAAGTGATTACCTGTTTGATGGGTTCTAAGAATGCCTGGATGTCTTACATTACCTCTTCCCTCATCCTCTCCTTTGCCAGTGTCCCTAAAGAAGGGATGTGGTGCGCTTCTGGCATCGAATCTATGCCACTAATGTGGTGTTCATAGGCATACATTATCCTCTCTACATCCTTTATGAGCTTGTCCCTGGACTGCAGCTTCATCTATATCTGTACCTTATCATTATGAGTGCGGATCCAGTCCTTCTTTGGCATGGTGTGAGGAGCCTGTGGGTACCATTCGAGCCATTCAAGTATGCTATCTAGTGTTGCAGAGGCTTCCTTTAGTTGTGCAACCCTTTTCCTAGTTTCTGCCTGGGCTCCTAGCAAAGGAGAGACTGTCTATTTTATAGTTATCATCTGTTTTATAGTTATGAGCTTGTCCCTGGACTGCAACTTCATCTATATCTGTACCTTATCATTATGAGTGCGGATCCAGTCCTTCTTTGGCATGGTGTGAGGAGCCTGTGGGTACCATTCGAACCATTCAAGTATGCTATCTAGTGTTGCGGAGGCTTCCTTTAGTTGCGCAACCCTTTTCCAAGTTTCTGCCTGGGCTCCTAGAAAAGGAGAGACTGTCTGTTTTATAGTTATCATAGGTAGACATTACCCTCTCTACATCCTTTATGAGCTTGTCCCTGGACTGCAGCTTCATCTATATCTGTACCTTATCATTATGAGTGCGGATCCAATCCTTCTTTGGCAGGGTGTGAGGAGGCTGTGGGTCCCATTCAAACCATTCAAGTATGCTATCTAGTGTTGTAGAGGCTTCCTTTAGTTGCACAACCCTTTTCCTAGTTTTTGCCTGGGCTCCTAGCAAAGGAGAGACTGTCTGTTTTATAGTTATCCCTGAATGGTGGTCTGTAGTCCGCTGGCCTAAGTGAGTGCAAGTTGGAGCCTTTGATTTTCTGTTTCTAGGGCCTTCTTTTCTGCCTTTGCTTGAGTCGTCCTTTGCTCGGACGCATTGAGTATGCTCTGTAGAAACAAGATTTCTCTGCTCACCTTACTGAAATTATCTTTTGTGGTAGCTGCAAAATCAGTTATGTTCGACACTATCATTATGGGGTTAGTCCTAGTGTCCAGGACTATGTCTTTCTCTGTGGTGACTGCAAGAGGCTCGGCTAGATTCTGTGTAAGGAATTTTCTCCTCTCTTGCTTGATTTTATGAGTGTACTGGTCATAATATAGTCTTTTCATATCCAATACATCATCCTCATGTTCCTCCGGGACGCCGAGTTCTGAGAGTGGGAGGTGTCCTCCTGTCATGGGAGTTTTCAGGGACACGTCAATGTGTGGCAGGTCTGTTTGCTTCCCGGTTTTCGAGGGTTGTGACCCACTTCCCTCTGCCTCCTTGGAAGTATCTTGTTGTAGCTTCTGAGATTATTCTTCCTTTTTCTTCTTCTCTGCTTATTCCTTGTCCTACTCCTTCTTCATCCTATGCTCAGCCTCCCTTTTTTGTCGTTCCTCTTCTTCCTTTTATAGTAAGCCTCTTATGCTTTCTTCTTTTTCCATTCTTCTATCTGTTGTTTCTTCTATTGTTCTTCTACTCACTTCCTTTGCTTCTCTTCTTCTTGTTTCTGCGCCAGGGCATCTTGGGATTTCTTGAGTTCTTCCTCTTTCCGCTTTTTCTCGACTTCTGGTTGTGTTTCAGCTCCATTTTCCCCTCCTTCCTGTTGATATTTGGGGGGATCAGTGCTTGTAGTATTCTTCGGCTTTTTGGATTGGGAGGTTGATGCTCCTCTTGAGGGGTCCTTCTATTTCAAAGTGTCTACTCTTTCTTGTAGGTTTTGGTTGTCCTCGCACTAACCATATTGATCTCCATCGAAGTTGACTTGTCCTTCGGGAGTTGCTGCCATGTTAGCATTATACAAGTTTTTTACTTGGTCTTCCACAGGACACTCTATGTGTTGGTAGGTCTAGTTAAATTTGGCCCGCTTGTAGTGTGCAAGGACGATCCTGTCAGGGTCATACGACCTATGGGATAAGTCCACGAAGTGAAAGCCCTTGATGTATTCTGCTTCCACTTCCACTTCTTTGAAGTCTTTGACTGTATAGGCACCAATATTAAGTGAGATGGTAGGCCATGGCTTCTTCTTAGCCTTGCTAAGCGTCTTAGAGAACCCGCTTGTCATTTTATAGCACACCTCTTGTAATAGTAGCTTGTCAGTGATGAACTTGGGCAATGCATGAGGTGCCTTGAATGACCCAAAGACTCTAATGAAAGTACCTTCCATGATGGGAAACCAATGGGCTACCTTAATCACCGTCTCCATGGCCCTTTTGGACATGCAGGGAGGATCCTCATTAAAGAGGCATTGGTAGAGCACGGTGATGAAATTGTCTAAGATTGGGTCAATGTTCTGTTTTTACCTAGTGGCCCAGAATATGTTTAGATACTTTTGGATAGGTCCACCATGTGTTGCATCCCAGTTGTATGTCCAATCA
>CM076580.1:72268346-72424011 GCA_034641835.2 Pinus albicaulis
AAAAAAAAAAAAAAATATGTTTTAATTTGTTAGGGCTTTATGATCAAAAGTTTTCAAAAACCTTCATGGCAGCCCAAAATATCATTCCATTCGAGTTCAAGGGGTTCGTGCTCCGTGTGCTAGTTTCTTCAACTTGTTATAATATCTTTGTCAAGCTCCCATCTAGGAAGTTATAGCACATTAGGGTTTTATCCTCAGATCTGGTTCACAACCTAAAGCTTTATTTAGAGCTCTGAGTGAGTATCCACTTAGACATGTAACACTTTCTTTTTCAAGGTAAGCAACTAGATGATGCTACTCCTCTATCAGTTTACAACGTTAGTAAAGATGACACATTTTTATGGTTCTTTATCTATGAGGGGGGATTGGAGATAAGCCTTCCTCCTCTTAGAACTTTTCTTAGAAATATGTCCTCCATGTTCAACCCCCTGCTAAGGAATATTAGGCTTAGACAACACCCGTGTCGTTTTTGGTGGAAAATTTTGAGGAAGTTAACTCCATAGAAATATCTCACTCAAATTTGGAGGATATTCACCAAGCATATTTAGAGGAATCCCTAATATGTGGTTTTAATGGATTTTGGCCCCACACGGTTGATTTCTACCAATGAATCCATTCTATATGGACTAAGAATTGTAAGGTTATTTTATGATCAAGAGGCTTCTTCATTGGGTTATTTGAGGAACTTGAATATTACCAGAAAGAGTTATCTAAAGGGCCTTAGTTAGGGAAATGCTAGATTGTTTTTAACACCTTGGTTCCTATATTTTCAACCTTCCACCGTTTTCATTACCAATATGCCAATATGGGTTAGGATTCCTAATCTTCTAGCTCACCTCTGGAACTACACAATATTTTAGGGCATTGGAGACTCTCTGGGTCGTTATCTTACTACAAATGTCTCTCGTAGGAAACTTGGTGTATACATCTATGGAAGAATTTGTGTTGAAATCGATATCACTAAAGGGATGCCCGACCAGTTCAATTTATGGTGATTTTCACTGGATTCAAGGTATGGATTATGAGAATACATCTTTTAGTTTCTGCTTTTTTCATCAAACAATCCATTTACAGAAATCTTGTTTGGTGTTTAATTTTCAACAAAAGTGGAACATATGCAATTCCAGATCTAAAATTTGGAAGCCCTGTAACGCTTCTCCTATGGATGGAAAGGTTATAACCACCCTCCCCACATTTATCCACGTTCAAAAGCTCTCCAAGGTAAACATGAGATGAGTTTCATGATGACATGACCTGACCTCCAAGTTCTAGTTAAGGAAGTGGGGCCTACAATTGAACACATATTGACATCCTATATGGACTACATATCATTGAGGAGCTGAAAAGCCACCCAAGGTAATCAATCCCTGAGATGGAACCATTTTTCTATGACCTAGCACCCCAATCTCATGCACAACAGGAAAGGGTGCTTTTATAGGCCTCTAAGCGCACGCACAAGCCTCCTTCCATGCGGTTTTAGTCTAAATCCTTCAGATTTGAACAAGCGGTCCAGAGATTTTTTCCACCTTTTTAGGCCAGCCTCCAGACCACTACCCAAAATTGCCTAAAACTTTCTAAAATTGTGATTTACATTATGACAATGCCAAATATTCAAATTCGAAGCAATAAATTGACCTATACTGCCTAGTTCATAACAAAAAAATTTCAAACACATGGAAAATACGTAAGATACAAGTCATGAATGCACATATGATCATAAATTGATAGTCTTCATATGAGAATCATCAAGAAGGCTCTAAAATATGTCTATCTAGCTGTAATAACACATGTTAGTCTATGCATTCATCAACAATACCATAACTTATCGAAACATGTAAAGAGCCATAGATACATTAAATCATATAACCAACAAATAACTGACATAGAAACCATGGAAAATCAGCCATAATGTCAACATGATAACCAATACAAGTTCTCATAGATCACAATAGAAAAATAACTCTTATTAACATATGAAAATTCCAACCAAGTGAGGGACTTCCACGTACCACATGACGACATATTGGATTGAACCAAATCTCTCTTTCATCCAATCACCCCTATGCCATATTCCAAGAATGAATGTGGGATCTCATGGAATAAACCAAACTAGGGCTTCTAGAGGCCAAACCACTTCAACCCTCATCCACATTGATTCCGCCTCTACGACCTGGAAATCACTAACATCAACCACATTGGTCTCTACCCAATATTTCCAGGGTTCTAGGAACTAGTAACTCAACCCACAACCTTCTAAGCCTCCAGACTGTTCTAATTGCAGCTCCAGGGAGTAGTAACTCAACCCACCAAGGTATCCAAATTGTTTGTCCCAACCTATGGCTCCAGGAACTAGTAATTCAACCCAAGTTTTTCTAGGGCTTACATAGCATTTTTTCAAAGCCAAACCATAGAGAACATGAGCACTTATCAGAAAAATAACAAGTGGGAAACCCACAACACCATGATTATGTAGGAAATGGAAAGGAAATTATAAAACCACTTTAAATATGTGCAAATATTCATGCCAATGACAACAAATAACCAAAGAATCAAATGTATATACCATGCATCCAAAAATAAACAAAGAAATCACACATGCAACCTATTACTTGCAAATCAATCTAGTTGTAGTTTTTGATCCAATTGTTTCATTGCACTCCCTGCCTTCCTTTGCCTTATTTCTCCAATCCAAATGAATACTAGAGTGCTCCAAGCATACTTGAAGATGCTCTAAGTGTGCAAGAGTATGAGAGAATGAATGAGGGAGATAAAAATTGAATTGAAAAAAGGGTAGAAATTGATCCTCTAAATAATTTTATCATTGATGCCTTTATTTTATTCATTTTCCTTCATTTTCCCTCTAATTTCCCTTGCATGCAAATCTATGTCTCTTCAACTTCATAAATAAAATTTCAATTATTGCCTCTTTTCCTTTGTTAATTCCTTTTCCAATTTTCATAACCAGTAATTAATTACAAGTGATGCACATCGCTATGTTTTTCACAACATTCATCTTGGATTACGTGTCCCATGACATTGGTCTTATTTTTTTTACATGGAAAATCGACGAGGGGTTGTTACAAACCCCTCCACCACGGAGGAACACCTTCCTCGATTTTCAATGAAGCTTATAACCATTAAACACATGATTCCCATGGAGCGTTATAACACAACTCGATGCAACACTTACAACATACAAACTGTTGAAAACATGAACACCACTTTGCTTATTGGAGTTTTATAACACAACTCATTGCAGTATACAAAATACACATATGTAGAATCATAAACCAAAATAAATACATCAAACACATCTCCTAAAGAAGAAAATAAAGAAGGATGTATAGCTTGCATTTGATCAACCATCTCCCATGTAGCTTCATTGGGCCCAAAGTGCTTTCATTGCACTTTAACCTGCTCAATTGCTCGGTTCTGGAGCATGAGTTGTTTCTGTTGAAAATACACTGAGATTTTGGTTGGAATTCTCCCTCTGTCTCCACCTGTAATACATATCAATCAATCACATGATCATCACCATGGACATACTTCTTAAGAAATTAAACATAGAAAACATCATAGAATTTCACTGTTGACGATAGTGCAAGTCGGTAGGCCACTAGTCCAATCTTCTTGAGGGTCTTGAAAGGCTGGAAATACTGAGGTGCCATCTTGGCACATGATCCAATCCTTAAGGATATTCTCTTTGGTTTGATGCGCAAGTACACATGCTCCCCAACTTGAAACTCCTTGAATGCTCTATGTTGATCTGTATAACTCTTCTTCCTATCATGTGTTGCCTTCAAATTCATTTTAATAACCTACATTTCTTGTTCCATCTCAGCCAACATATTTAGTCCAATCAACACCATGTTCATTATATCACTCTAGTTGATAGGAGTATTACAAATCTGCCCATAGATAGCCTCAAATTGACTCATCATCAAGGATTATTGATACCCATTATTATGTGTAGACTCCAACAGTGGAAGATACTCCTCCCACTTCCTCTACTAATTCATGGCATACATCCTCAACATGTCCTCAAGAATACTATTGAACCTATCTGTCTTTCCATATAGTTGCGGATGATAAGATATATTGAAAGCTAACTTTGTCCCCAAAATTGCAAACAACTCCTTCCAAAACCTAGAAGTGAACTTCCCATCTCTATCTTATATAATCTTCTTGGGAACACCATGCAACCTTACTATCCCCTTGATGAAAATCTGAGCTACCTCACTAGTTGAATTATTAGAATTAACTGCAGTGAAGTGAGCTACCTTACTTAACTTGTCAACAATAGTCCTGATGAAATCATGTTGGTTTGATGTGCTCAGTAAACATGTCATGAAGTCCATGGAAATGACCTCCCATTTCCACTCTACAATCAGAATTGGTTGTAACAAACCAGTTGGATGCTTACACTTTTCTTGTACGTGATAACAATCCAAACATATAGCAACAAACTCAACCACATCTTTCTTAAAATTTGGCCAATGATAGAACTTCTTATTTTCTCTCAATGTCTTCTGATATCCCATATGACCTGAATACGACTTGACATGAAACTCCCTCAAGATAAGTTTCTTGAGCTCACTGCTATCTAACACATAAATCATGTTCTTGAATCTAACCAAACCATATGTAGTGAGGTGATACTCCTCATCCCTGTCACCTTCACCTTGGTATTGTAACCTGTGCTTCAGCTGCTAATACCTGTCATCATGTTATCCTGCCTACAATATCTTCTCCTACAAATCTGTCATATAAGAACTTACTATTTCAATATGAGTCACCTACACTCTTATACTAAGAGCATATGAAACCCTGATCTCCTTTACCTTAATGTACCTGATTTCAAAGTCAAACTCACTGAGAGTAGCCAACCATCTAGCTTGAAAAGGTTTTAGATTGGGTTGGCTAAACAAGTACCTCAGTCCACTATGATAGCTCATCAATACGAACCTCCTTCCAAGAAGATAATGTCTCCACATCTTCAATGCATGAGTGATAGCTTCCAACTTAAGATCACGAGTCACATAGTTCTGCTCGTGCTCATACAATTTCCTTGACTCATAACATACGACTTGCCCTTCTTGCATCAAGACTTCACCAAGTGCTTCCTTGCAAGAATTTATACATACCACTAACTCCTTATCAGGATCTGCAATCATAAAAACCAGAGCATTTGTAAGAAAATTATTCAACTACTCAAAACTAGTTGCACGCTCCTCAGTCCATTCAAACTTCTGTCCTTTTCTTTGCAAAGATGTAATGGGATAATGAATCTGTGAGTAGTTCCTGATGAACCGCTTGTAATAACCTGCTAGTCCCATGAATGATCTAGGGCCTCATCACATTCCTAGGAGCTCGCCACTCCATGATAGCTCTAATATTTTCTAGGTCCACTGCTATACCTTCCTTGGAAACAACATGCCCCAAGTAATGAGATTCAATTTGAAAGAAACTACACCTGTTAAGCTTGGCATACAACTAATTCTCTATCAAAAATATTAACATTGTTTCCAGGGGCCCTACATGCTCTTCCTCATTCTTATAATATTTCAATATATCATCAATAAATACTGTCACAAACTTGTGCAGATAAGGACACAACACATTTTTCATCAAACACATGAAAGTAGTTAGAGAATTATTAAGACCAAAAGGAACCAACACAAAATCACAATGCCCATACCTAGTATGGAATGGGGTCTTGTAAATTTCTTCTTCTTTGATGTGCACCTGATAATATCTTGATCTCAAGTCAATATTCGATAACACCGCTACTCCCTTTGACTGATCAAACAAGTCATCAATCCACATCAAAGGATACTTTTTATTGATAGTCACCTTGTTCAATTGCCTATAATCAATGCACAATATAAGAGTACGATCCTTATTCCTTACAAACAATATTGGTGCACCCCAAGGTGACATACTTGGCCTTATGTATCCCTTATCAAGAATTTCATTAAGCTACAACTTCAATTATACCGACTCTAGGGTACTCATCCTGTACAATGCCTTTGATGTTGATGCTTCTCCTTACCTCAACTTAATAGAAAAGTCTACTTACCTATGAGGAGGAAAATCTGAAATATATGTTCGAAATACATCCTAAAACTGTTACAAAACATGAGACCTCTTCAATGTTAGGCAAATTGACTCGGGATTAGAGTCAGGTTTTACCGAGTTAAACAATTATTGTTTTGGGGCACATGGTATTGTGCACCCATGGTTTTCAGCTCATTGGTATTGCATGTAATGGAGCCTATAAAAGGTTCAGAGGACTTCATTGTAATGTAGGCCTAGATGTGAGTGGTGAAAGCTCACTTGGCTGGATTGGCCATGATTTTGGCCAAGGCTAATGAAATTTCATTAGGATGGGTTTTCCCCGGAGTTTGGGGTTTTCCCTGGTTAAACATCTGTGTTTATGTTTATGATTTGTTGCTGGTTATGTTTAATTATTCATCTTAGTAATTATTTATGTTCTTCGACAAATGTTTCTTCATTTGGTATCAGAGCCATATTTGGCTTCAGAGGGATGCTTTTGTAGCCAAGGGTTTTATTGGCCTATGAATGGAGATATGATTTGTTGCATGAGCTTGATCTGGTGTGGACCTACAATCAAGAGCAATGAGGTTGCATGTGAAGAAGTCAGATCTAATCAGATCTGGTGTAGAGCTATGGATGAAAAAGAGTCAAGCATGGGGAAACCATGAAACTACGCAAAAGAGAAGGAGGCGGGGAGCAGGCACTGACACTACAAGAGGGACAACACACCTAGCTACATGATTTTCTTTGGGAGCCACTAGAACAGTCGCCTGAAGATCGAGGCGGAGGGGGGAAAGCATGGTGAACGTGGCAGGGCTCGGGCTTTGTTCCTCATTGGACTTCCAAAGCTTCTGGATCAGCAAGAATGATTCAATTGGGTTTCGTGAATCTGAGCTATGAAGTCTTAGGGTTGGAGAAGATTTAAAGGCGGGTTCAAAGAGATCCAAGGATCTATCCTCGAGTAGTTTTACTGAAGAAATTCTAGATCGTGCCGAGACGGCTTCCTGAGCCTTGCCATCTAAGAATCAACGAAACTGGTTTGAAATCATCAGCAATGACACCACAACGATTATTTGGTTGTGGCATACAAAGGTAGAAAGATGAGCTGAAAAGTTTTTCAAAGGTCCTGGAAATCCCTTGAGGGCAGTGAATACAATGCCAAGAGTGAAGCATATGGCGGCAAGGGCAGTTGAGGATCTCAAAGCGGTAATCAAAGCCACAACTGTGCACAAATAAGAATGCATGAGGAGAGTTGTTGCAGCGGCAAAAGAGAAACTATAACCAAAATAATGTGTTGAATTCAAGGTTTATGTAATTGACAGGATGTTGTGGGCCAGGAAATGCTGGCGGTGGTGCAAGTACGGGTGTAAAAGGAAGACGCGGGGCATGGATGTGAGCAGGCACAAACTAAAATTGTGAATTTGGATCGGTAATTCTTCACAACACGAACAGGAGGAAAAGGAAACACTCGGTTTCATGAGAGCCATGTAGAAGAGTAAAATCATGGATCATGGTCGATGGTGGAGAAGGGAAACTCCACCAAGCAGATAATCACAATGGCCCAACAGAAGTCTAGAGGGAATAGTTGCAATCATGTTCGTGGATCATGCAACGATGAAGTTGCAAAGGAAAATTTTAGCATGATCGAGCCATGAGATGGGATGTGCATAGGTCAACATCCATTGATAGTTCAAGGAGAGCATGTGCATGAAAAGGTTCACAAATTGCATGTGCAAGAGAGGATGTGTTAAAATAGCGACAATTAAAAATAATATATATTTATTATAATTGAGTTAATTTTTGCATGTAAATGGACATACTGCTGTAAGACCTGGTATGGCATGCGTATCCATGGGTAATCACTACTAAAGTCTGGGTTAGACTTAGGTGATAGGGGGGATTCCAAGCTAACAACTACCTTGGGTAAAATATTTGAAGGGGGGAAAGGGCTACAATGAGCGGGGTTGTCTCACTTAGCAGTTTTGGTTGGATTTAGTCAATAATCCCCAAGTCAAGTTTAAGGGGAGAATTTTAGGTAAATTGACTTGGGATTAGAGTCAAGTTTGACTGAGTTAAAAAATGATGGTTTTGGGGCACATGGTATTGTGCACCCATGGTTTTCAGCTCATGGTATTGCATGTAATGGAGCCTATAAAAGGCTTGGAGGACTTCATTGTAATGTAGGCCTGGATGTGAGTGGTAAAGGCTCACTTGGCTGGATTGGCCAGGAGTTTGGCCAACGCTAATGAAATTTCATTAGGATGGGTTTTCCCTGGAGTTTGGGGTTTTTCCCGATTAAACATCTGTGTTTATGTTTATGATTTGTTGCTGGTTATGTTTAATTATTCCTCTCCGTAATTATTTATGTTCTCCGGTAAATGTTTCTTCATTCAAGACTTCAACATCCTCAACATCCTTCCCTTCATCACTAGAAATATGAACTGCAAATAATACACATCCCCTTATGCAACCATGTTTTTCCTGCATAGTTGTAACCATTCTCACTAATGTAGGATTCTTCTTTCCCTATAAAAATCTTCTCTCTCCACCATCATCCAGACACTCAATATCCTTATCATAGAAATCTACCTTAGTCCTGTGAATGTACAACATATCCATGCCCAAAATAATATTGTATGAACCCAAAGGAATCATATTTAGATGTGTTAATGTAGACATACCATTGATATCAAATGTACACTATCTCACCAAATAATGAACTTTGTTCTTGCTCCATCTAGATAGCTGCACCAACCAAGACTCTGCATGCACTTCTTTATTCAAGAAACACTTATCCACCGGGTTAGGAATAATATAAATATAGTTAGATAGAGGATCAATCAAAATGGAAACAACTTGATCAAAAACCTTACATTCCATCTCTATAATAGAAGCCTAATGATCAGCCTGCATATTATCTGATGTTGCGTAAATATGAGGAATTATCTATCCAACATATCCAACTATTTGTGCCTTCTGAGCACTATAGATCTAAGGTTTTCCACACTGATGTTATGGAAAATCTCTCCTGTGATGCTCTCCACCATAATTCCAAAATTGCAAATGATTTTTTCCGTCACCCTTATTTTGATCCTCAGGTTGAGACCCATTTCCTTTGTCAACTGCATTGAACTTATTGTAAGCCACATTTTTCTTGTTGTCTGCACCCTGAGGTATTCCTCGATTCTTATCCCATTTTACCTTAGCCTTTTCATTACCTTTCCAATCTTGTTTTTGCTCAGCCTTATGCTTAGAATATTCATAGCAACGCTTCAAATTTCCAATAACTTCCTCCAATGACCTAGGCTCATCATACTCAATCTGATCCTTGAATTTTAAAGGCAACCCATTAATGTATCTTTTTGAACCCTCATCTTCTCATCCTTAAGATATGGTACATATCTCAAAAACTCTAGAAACTTGGTCATGTACTTTTCATTTTTGATACACCCCATCTTCAACTCATAGAAATCCTTATCTTTTTCATCATAATGTTTCTCTAACAAGTACTTGTAACACCCTCCTCCCACATTTACCCAAGCTAACCAGTCCATTAGGGTAAACATGTGATGAAGAGTTACCATGATATGATTCAATTGCCCAAGTATAGTTAAGGAAGTGCAATCTACAAACCAAAACCAAATTGACCTTCTTTAGGAGCTACATGACCCCTAAGGGCTAACCAATCACTTAATGTGACAAACCGCTGAGTTAACTCACTTTTTGACTGAACTAGACCCCCATTGACACCCATGACAAGCCCTCCATGCGAGTGAAACACTCCATTCAGATGCACAACAAGGGCATCCATGCGACTGCATACTTTTCCAGGTAGTGCTATGCCAATGAACCTGGATTCTGAGCTATTTTTTCAGGACTAGGACTCATGCCTCTACCCAGAAATTGATGAAACAATAAAAAAGGATAAATAACAATATGACAAGGCCTCTAATGAAAAAATTGAACAAGGAACTGACCTAACAAGGCCTAGAAATGACATGCATTTTGTCAAACACATGATGAACATGAAATCTACAAGTTATAAATACACATATGAACATAAGGACTCGATACTTATCTTAGAATATTCAAGAAGGTATGATCCCTGATAGCTATAATATCATCTATTAGGTATTACATTCATTTTTCATTCATTTACTAATAAAAACATGATGAGAGCCATAACTCAAGTCTGTCATAAACCATGATTATAACCAACATATCAATAATGATAGAAGAACCATTATAATCACATAATAACAAACACATTTACTCATCAAATAAAAGAGGAAAATATCTATTAGTAACATATGAAAAATATAAATTCTCCTTCAAACGATGCTCTAGCTGACCGACCTAAGGTTGCTACTTTGACCTAACCTAACGCTGCGCACAACTTTGTTCAGCGGCTGCGGCCCTTGCCGCCGCAGGACCTGCATGATCTCACCATGGTCTCCCTCTATGGATCAGGATGGAGAATCACTGGCTCCATCCTATAGATATCTCATTGTAGGTAAATCTTCAAAAGACAACGTATCCTTCTTCACCCGCCTAACCTCCAGCTCTGCTTTTGCTCGCCCGACCCCTACTCTTGCTTCTGTGGCTTCTCTATAGAGACGAGGAAAGGATGCAATGGAAACTTTAGCAACATCCACACTGAATAACCAAACTCCTCTCCCATCGGCTACTGCTGGAGGGGAAGCGAATGGAGAGACAACCTCTAAATAAGTAACGAAGAAACAGAATGCATGCAATCCAAAAGCTACGAAAACTCCAGAAATAATTATCTAGGACCCTGATGTGGTAGTGTACAGAAATTATATGTAGGAGCATGCGATCATCTGCAAATTTATGGGCATCTGGCCCATGGAACGTGCCCTAAAGGGATGGATCCATGCCAAATGGAACCCAAAGGAGAGATTGATCTAAAACTAGGATCCAAGGGCTTCTTCACAGTAGTATTTTCCCTCCTGGAAGACCGTGATATAATATTTGAAGGAGCACCCTACTTCTTCAACTTGGCTGGTCTGTATATGAGATTTTGGAAGGAAAATTTCACCCCAGACAAAGAAGACTTTGCAAGGGTCCCAATTTGGATTCGACTGTATTCTCTGCCAACAGATTATCAGACACCATCTTTTATGAAGGCCATAGGAGATGAGTTAGGAGAGTATATAAAAATGTTAGAGGGCACCAAGAACAGGCACTACATTTCCTATGCTAGGATTTGTGCATATATAGATGTCTGAGGGGCTTTACCAGAAGTGATAAGATTAATCAACAGGGACAAAATCTGGTCTCAAAACATCGACTATGAGAGCATACCTTTTAGATGTAGGAAATGCCATGAGCATGGACATCTCTTTCGAGACTTCCCCCAAAACAAAGCTCCAACAAAAGAAGATCAAGTAGGAAAAAAATATGAACAAGGATACACTAGGGCAGGAAATAAAACAAACACAAAGAAATACCCTCGCAAAAAAATAAGTTTGAAGTTCTAAATACAATCCAAGAGGATCAAGGCCATCAAAGCACAAGGGAAGAAGCACACAGGAAGCAAGAAAACTCCACAGAAAAAAACATCATGGAAATCATGAGAGAAATCAGACAACACCAGGAAGATACAGGAATGGAGCAAGTACAAGATGCACCTACCCTAGAGGAAATTGATATTGAAGAATTACTAATGGGAATGGAACAAAAATAGAATATAGGCCATTCCTCAGGAGCAAATAAAAAAAATTCAAGAGGCCTTCCTGATATAGGAAGGAATGCATTGGAACCAAGAGCACCAAAACAAGGAAAAAGGCGCAAAAAATGGAATAATGGTCAACTTAAATGCTGGGAAACACTTTCAAAAATGGAAAAATAGAAAAAGAGGCTAGAAGTCCACCTGCCAACTCCTCCAGGAGCTAGGATCTTACCTCGTCAATGAAGGAAAGGTAAGATAAATCACCTTGCCCCCCAAAATTTATTAAATATTTGTAAATATTGGAACATTAGAGGACTGAATAGTCCTGGTAATAAAATAATTCTAAAATCTAGAATAGCCTTTGATAAACCGGACATTTTTATGCTCCAAGAAACCAAGACTGATCTAAAATCAATGGAATTAATACAACAATCCTGCTTCAAAAATAAATATAACCACGTAGCTATCTCAGCCTCAGGCATTGTGGGAGGGCTTTCCATCTTTTGGAAGGAATCTCGCTTTCACCTCTCTAAATCAAAAACTTCCAAATTCACCCTTACCACTGTTCTTCAAAACACCAGAACCACAGAAAATATTTGTGTCACCAATTTTTATGTTCCTCATTTAGTCATCGAAAGACTTGCTTGGTTAATCAGCTTAAAAAAGCATATCAGCTCTTTCAACCATCCCCTCAGTATCTTGGCTGGAGACTTCAACATGATAATCAATATTTGGGAGAAGAGAGGTGGACTTAGAAAACTATACAAAGACTCAACAACCTTTCAGGCCTTTATTGATGCTCTTAGACTCATAGACATCCCCACCAAAAATGGCTCTTTCAATTGGAATAATAGAAGAGGTGGTGACAGGCAGATAGCCTCCAGGCTTGCTAGATTCCTTCTCTCTGAGGACCTATACCTTAGCTCCTTGGAAACTGAGGCAAGCATCGCCCCCAGGTGGGCTCCGATCACTAGCCCATTTTTCTAAAAATCTAGTTACTAGAAGGACCCAAAAATAAACCCTTCAGGTTTGAGGCCTTTTGGATCAATCATCCTAACTTCATGGAAAAAATGAAATAATGATGGCACACCCCCAACCCACCCAAGGAAAAAAAATTTACAAATTGCAGCAGAAACCGCAATTCATCAAATCTGAACTCAGACGCTGGAATAAGACCACCTTTGGAGACATCATTGTGGAAAAGAAATTTCTAGAACTCAAAATGGAAAATTTACAACAGAAAATCATCAACAATGGGCTTACTAAGAAAATAAAGCAAGAGGAGTTAAAGCTACAAAAAATTTGGGAAGAAAGGGTTGCCCAAGAGGAAACATTATGGTGCCAAAAATCAGGGTAAGATGGTTAAAAGAGGGGGAGAAGAACACAGCATTCTTTCACCGCTCTATGATCCAACATAGGAAACACAATATAATACTAAGCCTAAAAAATCAGCACAGATATATCATTAGCACTCACAAATAAATAGAAGAGGAGCTCAACTAGTACTTTGGATATCTCCTCATTGAGCCCAACAATGCCAATAGGGAGGCAATAAAGAATATTACCAAAAACATCCCAACTACCCTAGCGAATGAGCACAAAAAAATGCTCATAAGGAAAGCTTCTCTGCATGAGGTTGAAGAGGCGGTCAGGACCATGCCCAATGGCAAAGTGCCAAGACCAGATGGATTCACCATTAACTTCTTTAAAGCTTGCTGGCCACTGCTAAAGGAGGAGGTTCACGACCTTGTGGAGGAATCCCGCATCCAAAAGTCTATCTTAAAGGCCCTTAATGCCACTTTCCTCACCCTCATCCCCAAATCAGAAATTGCTGACTCCCCTGATCAATTCCGGCCCATTTCACTTTGTAATGTTATTTACAAAATAATCTCCAAGGTTTTGACAAATCACATCAAAAATATTCTGCCCCTCCTTATCTCCCCTCAACAATCTAGCTATGTCGAAGGCAGACAAATTTTGGACAACATTATCCTCTCACAGGAAATCATTCATTATCTGAAGGAGCAAAAGAAACCAGGAATTCTCATTCAGCTGGAACTATATCAAGAAAGTGCTAGAAGCTTTCGGTTTTAGCAAAGATTGCATAAAATGGATAATGGCCATGGTTTCAGGAGCCTTCTTCTCCATTCTTATTAATAGTTCTCCCTCCTCCATCATCAGTCCATCCAGACTAATTAGGCAAGGAGGCCCCCTCTCTCCTTTCCTTTTTTTCATAATGGCGGAAGGTCTCAGTCATTCTATAATGGCTGCCTCTTCAAGTGGCAGCATATCCGGAATAAAAATCTACCCCTCCACTCCCTCTTCCACTCACCAACAATTCGTTGATGACACTCTACTCATGGGTTCTCCCAATGTTAAAGAAGCCCTAGTCTTTTAGGCCATCCTCTCTGATTTTTCTCAAGCCTTTGGAACTTCCATCAATGTGGCCAAAACCAAACTCTTCTTCTTGAATACCTCTTTTCCCATTCGACACAAAATTGCAAAAATTCCTGGATTCAAGTTCAACTCCTTCCCTTCCAAATACCTTGGAGTTCCCCTAACTGACAGACCTCTTGCAAAGGAAAATTGGGAATCTCTAGTAACCAAAATGAAGAAGAATATTTCCAATTGGACCTTCAGGTCCCTGCATCTTGCTGGTCACTTAGTCCTTGTCAAATATGTACTCCAAGCTATCTCACAATACCAATACTCTGCCATTGCCGCACCCAAATCAATCTCCATTAAACTCAAGACCATTCAAAGAAATTTATTATGGAAAGGCAAATAAAATAAAGGAAAATGGGCCCTTGTGGCTTGGGAAAAAATTTGCAGACCCAAAAATGAAGGAGGATTGGGCCTCAGAGACCTAGACATGTTGGGCCAAATGCTAGGTGCCAAAACTTGGTGGCAATAGACCACTCATCCTCAAATCTCTTGGGCTATGCTCTAGAGCTCAAAGTATGCCCTGTCTCACTACCAAGAGACTCTCATCAAGCTTAGTGGCAACATCAAAGGCTCCGCAGTATGGAACCAAGCATGGGGGAATAAAGAAACAATACAAAATCATTGCTTCTGGGAAATAGGAAATGGAGGAACAACCTTGTTCTAGGAAGATGAATGCCAGCAAAGCCCCAAACTCAATCAATACCAATTCAAACAAATTAAAATACACATGGAAAACCAAAATAAAAGGCTAGTAAAATATTTCTGGAAAAATAATGAGAACATAGGATGGAGAGAATGGCAAGAGGCCCCAGAATGGGTTCAACAAAATCACCCTCTGGAATGGAAGAATCTAGCTGAAGAGTTAGAAAAAAGATAGATACAATCGGAAGAAGAAAAGGACAAGTTAAGATGGGGCACAAATGTTTCTGGCCATTTCAACATAAAAAAGGCCTATGGATATATCGTCCCCTCCAACCCCACCCCCACTGAAAGAAAATGATGCACTCTTTGGAATCACAAAAACTGGCCCAAAATCTCACTCTTTCTATGGCTAGTGATGGAAAGAAAAATTCTGACCTAGGATAATCTAATCAAGAGAGGCTTCATCGGCCCTTCCATTTGTATGCTCTGCAAAAGGGAAGGATAATCTACAAGTCATCTATTAAATGAATTCCATTTCGCTTCCAACATCTGGAATTTGACCTTCCTGGTCTTCAATTCCATGAATAGGGACCCCTCCTCTATTCTCATCTCCTTGGATCAATAATAAATCATCAAATCATCCACTAATAAATCTCGCTTGGAACCTTCTGCTGGGAATCATCTGTTGGGCCATTTGGAAAGAATGAAATGCAAAAATTTTCAGAGAACAGGAAAAAAAGGAGGAACAAATTATTCATTCCATAAAACAAACTCTCCGTGAATCTGCTACCATAGCCATTTTTCCTGATCCTACCACCCCCCCCCCCCCACACCTGGGAGGATCTTCGCATCTTATCTCTATTAGAATTATCCCTCCACAACACCCCTTTGAAAAAAAATGTTCCCCTGGCTCCTTCGTTTGATCCCAAGTGGAAGCCTCCTGATTCCAACTATATCAAATTAAACTATGATGGGGCATCAAAAGATAACCTAGGCAAGGCAGGATTCAGAGGTGTTTTTAGATATCATTCATGCCAAATAATCTGGATTTACTATGGAAATCTTGGACACTCCAACAATAATGTGGCAGAGCTTCAGGCCTTGGTTCATGGAATGGCCATTGCCAGGGAACAAAACTTTTGTCCTTTATTCGTTGAAGGGGATTCCATGGTAGCTACCCAAGATTGTAAAAAGCTCCAGCAAGGTAGAAGTACTATCCAGGTCTCAGACAACTGGAGACTCAATAAAATCCTTCAAAGAATTGAGCTCCACATCTGCCTTGACAAAGGTGTCACCTTCCAGGCTATTAGACACAAGGCCAACCAACTAGCAGATTTGTTGGCAAACGTGGGAGTTAATGGTAAAACCCGCCTCCTATCCAAATCATGGGAAGCCTTCAATTAACTAGATGTCAGAAAATCCTGTTCTAGCATCATGGACAATGAAATGACAATTGAGGCACAACTTATCCCCATCGAATCATTACCCCTCCCCCGAGGCAATCATGACTCAAACCTCCCTTAACCTCGTTTCTCTCCATATGTATGAGGGCGCCTATGGCTTAGCCTTTTTCAGACGCCTAAATGACCTCTCCAACTATCGCATTTATTTCCCACTGCCGTGATCCGGCCTAGACATCTTTTCTCCCCATCGTACCTCTCGTCTCACCTCTCTCCCTCAAGCCTATATAATACATGCCCTCCCCACCTCTGTCTTATTCCATTTTGAGTTCCTTTACCCCTGTCTCCATATTCCCTGGCTACCCTATTCTTTCCTTTCCTCTGCACTCGACCACCATTGCCTCCCTCTGCGGCTTGATTCTCTCGCCTTGTACCTACAGCTCAGTGCTGCTCTTATGGCTTCCTGGAGATCTACCGCCCTCTCCAGGCCAGAGGTGGAAGAGGCCAAGGTTCCCGCTAGGAAATCCCTAATCGACCCCTGGTTACGCGGGCGGAAGTTATTGCTAGGAATGCGACCATGGAATATATTGAAGAAACCAACCAAGAGATGAAAGATCAAATTGAAAAAACTAGGGATAAGGTAAAGTATGCCCGCAGAAGAACCCCAACTGAGACAGTAAATGAGGCCTTCAAGTGGATTCCCAACCCTGCCCTCACCATAGCCAAGGAAAACCTATTTAGTCGGGTCATTGAGCTCCATTGGCATACCAAGATAATGCTTGCACTGGCTTTGCAAGATCAACATGACTGCAATAATATCCTAGAGAGGAAAATCAACTCTCTTACAGAGAAATTATTCATGTATGTCAGAGAGGTGCACCACCATAGGTTCATAGAAAAGATCTCCCCTCACTATGCTCTCCTAAAGTGTTGGACCACGACTTGCTAGCTCCACCCAGTGACCAAGGCTGAGGGTGTCGATCCATCTGTTACTCAAAAATTCTCTGTGCATGTTAGCCCTGTAGGTACTGGACCTTCTTCCAGCAGAAAGTTGTAGCATGGTTCCAACGAAGGAAGCACACCGAAGTGCCCCATCAGTGTTTATGACTTCCAGAGGGAATACGTGGCTTAACCCTGCCCCTGGCCCTCTGCATTTCAGGTTCAAAGTTCTATAGTTTTTGTGAATGTTATTTTCAGTTTAATTTCAAATGCGAGGCCAAAAGGCATTTTTTCTTTGGAAATAATCCCCTGTTTTGGTTACAAATCTACCTCCCTCTATATCTTTCCCTGTAATATCATTCCCAGAGGGAAAAATTATAGTCGAGAGTGACATATGTAGCAAGACAATCGTTTGGATACATGTCTGGTATTGATACTGATGTAAATATTTGTTTCCTATGTGAATAAAACATATGAAAAATCTAACCAATTCAGGGACTTCCACGTACCACCCAACCATAGATTGGGATGAACCAAATATTTCTTTCATCCAATCACCACTGTGCCATATTCCAAGAATGAATGTGGGACTTACAATAAAACAACCAGGGCATCCTCAGGATTTAATGCAATCCACCAAGGGATTCCTAGTGCCAATCCCTCATCTATACAACCAGGATTTACCGCAATCCCACCAAGGGATTCCTAGTACCAAACAAGAATCATAAACTACCAGGATTTAACACAATCCCACCACATACCAGTCCTGGGATCACTAGGCCTATACAACCATGGATGCCTCTGGATATCTCCACCTAAAATATGAGGATTTTATCTGTATCCACCTCTAAGATTTACCATATATCTTTCCATTCATCGATCAAGAATTCATAGGCCCGACAAGGGTATACACAATCAATATTTACCGCAATCCCTCCTTCACTGGTCCATGCATTCCCAGGCATTGTGTTTCTTCCTGAGACCACTCCACTTAGTTTGGAAACCATTCAGAAATCTAGATCAACCAAATAAGAGAAACCCCATCACACCATGGCTATCCGGGAATGAAAATGCAAGGGTGAAAACCACTGTCACACCTGGAAAAACCCATGTCAATGATAGAAACACACATATACCATGTAGGCCAAAACTATCAAGGAAATCATACATGAAACTTGATACCTAGTAGAAGTAATCTCATTGTAGCCGCTTGATCAAACTCTTCCTTACTTCATCTTTGCTTCCCTTTTCCTTCTTTTTCCTTCCTTTTCTTTCCTTCATCCAATGCTAGAGTGCACCAAGAAAACTTTGTGTCCAAGAGTATGAGAGAGAGAGAATAGAGAGAGAGCTCCAAAACTAAACTAACAAAAGTTGTGCACTGATCCTCAGAAGCCTTTTTATTAAAGAGGCCTCTATTTTATTCATTTTCCATTATTTTCCTTCATTTTCCTCCTCACATGCAACCTATTACCTTTCACCTTCATTTTATCCTAATTTCTGTTATTTTCATAAATAAAATGCCAATAAATGCCTATTTTCCTTTTCAATGTATTTTCCATTTCCTTTTCCAATTTCCCTTAGCCATAATAAACCAAATGAACACCCACCAGGATGTTTTTCCCAACATTCAACTTGGAATACATGTCCCATGACCTTGGTATTATTTTTCCTGTATTAATTTTTTTACATGTATTTTTAACCTGAGGCTATTAAAAACCCTCCCCCTTAGGGGAACAACGTCCTCAATGTTCAATGACACCTACAACCAGAAATACCGCTAAAAAGAAAAACATACTGCCCATATAGCTTTATAACTTAGCGTGATGCAATATTTATAATGAAAAACATGTTTAAGATAAACGCCAACATGAAAAAACATCATCGTACATGACACCCATACCTCTTATTGGAGTTTTATAACACAACTCATGGAAATATTTACATCCATATACATATATAGATATACCAAAATTACTTTGCCTCAACTGGAAAACAAGGAAGTATATATATCACGCATTTGATCAACCATCTCCCATGTATCTTCACCGGGCCCGCAGTGCTTCCACTGCACTTTAACCTACTCGATTGCTCGGTTCCAGAGCATGAGAATATTTTTCTGAAAAGCACACTGAGGTTCTAGATAGAATTATCCTTCTGGTTCCACCTGCAATAAAAACCAATCAATAACATGATCAACATCATTTATATATATTTTAAGCAATGAAACGTGGAAAAAATCATGGAATTTTGTTGTCGAAGGTAGTGCAAGTCTGTAGGCCATTGGTCCAATCCTCTCAAGGATCTCGAAAGGCCCACAATACCGAGGTGATAACTTTGCAACATGACCCAATCCTCGAGGAGCTCTTCGTGGACTTGATGCACAAGTACACATGTTCCCCAACCTGAAACTCTTTAAACAACCTGTGTTGATCTACATAAAATGTTTTCCTGTTCTGTGTTTCCTTTAGATTCTTCTTGATAACCTACACTTCTTGTTCCATATCTACCAACGTATCTGGTCCTATTAGCACCATGTTCACTAGATCACTCCAACTAATGGGAGTATTACAACTTCGCCCATAGAGGGCCTCAAATAAACTCATCCTTAGTGACCCATAATACCCATGATTGTAAGTAAACTCAACCAGAGGTAGATACTCTTCCCACTTCCATTGTTGATGCATCACATACATTCTCAACATGCCCTCAAAAATACTATTTACCCTCTATGTTTTTCCATCTATCTACGGATGATAAGTTGTGTTGAAGGCCAAATCTGTACCCAAACTTGCAAATAACTCTTTCCAGAACCTGGAAGTGAACTTGGAATCTTTGTCTAACAAAATATTCTTCAAAATACCATGCAACCTCACTATATCTCTGATGAATACATGTGCTACATCATTATCTGAATAAGTAGACTTTATTGGAATGAAGTTCACTACCTTTGTTAACTTGTCCACGACTGCCATAATGGAATCATGCTGCCTATATGTCCTCAAAAAACATGTGATGAAATCCATATATATGAACTCCCATTTCCATTATGGAATTGTAATCGGTTGTAGTAAACCTCCTGGATGCTTACACTCTGCTTTTACCTATTGACAATACAATCATCTTGCCACAAACTCTACCACTTCCTTCTTGAGATTCAACCAATAGTATAACTTCTTCACTAATGTCAATATCTTCTGATATCAAGGGTGACTTGAATACAACTTAGCATCAAATTATCTCAAGAAAATATTCTTGATATCATAGTTCTACGGAACATATATCTTGTCCCTAAATATGATCAAACCATCTGTTGTAAGACAATAGTCCACATCCTAATCATGTCCCTAAATATTATCAAACAATCTGTTGTAGTATGATAGTTCACATCCTGATCACCTGTACCCTACTGTAACCTGTGAATAATATCCATGTACTTGTCATCCTGCTGTCCTTCCTGTAATACCTAATCCTGTAAATATGTCCCATAAGAACTCATAGATGCTACGTGATGCATCTGCACTCTTCTGCTAAGAGCATCTGCAACCTTGTTCTCTTTTCCCTTGACGTACCTGATCTCAAATTTGAACTCAATGATCGTCACCAACCATATATATTTCCTGGAATTCAGATTTGATTGCTCAAATAGGTATCTAAATCCATTTTGGTCGCTCATCAATGAAAACCTCCTGCCCAGAAGATAGTGCCTTCACATCTTTAAAGCATGAATGATCACTACCAAATCAATATCATGCATCACATAATTCTACTCATGCTCATTAAATGTCCTTGATTTGTAACATACCACATGTCCCTCTTACATAAGGACTCCACCAAGCCCTCCCTTGAAAGCATTTGTGCACACCAAAAACTCTTTATCCCGATCTACAATCTTTAAAACTAGAGCATTTATCAACAACTACTTCAATTGCTCAAAACTTGTTGCACTTTCTGCTGTCTATTAAAATTTATCTCCTTTCCTTTGCAATGATGTGATATGATAGGAAACCCAAAATAAGTTCCTAATAAACATACTATAATAACTTTCCAACCCCATAAATGAACTTACCTCATCCACATTCCTAGGAGCTACCCACTCCATGATAGTCTTTATCTTTTATGAATCCACTGTTATGCCTTTCTTGGAGAAAAAATTCCCCAAGTAATGTACTTTTTTCTATAAGAAGTTTCATTTGCTAAGCTTGACCTATAGTTGATGATCTCTTAGAAACATTAGTACTACTACTGAATTTTCGACATGTTCTTCCTCATTATTAGAATATATCAATATATCATCAATGAACACAATAACAAACTTGTCCAGATAAGGACACAACACACTATTTGTAGAAATTATATGCAATATGCATGCATATGTCCAAGATTCTCTTGATCACACACTATTTTAAATTCATGCATAATACATAATCTATTCCACCATTGATCATTACATGCAGAAATTAAATCAATTACATGCACACATTGAAACCATAAAAATTCACACACATTAACACAATTGTTTTAATGGGAAAGCCTAAAGCTGAAAACCCCAACTATCTGTATATAATATATGTCATAGAGATCATGTAAAAATCCTCATACAAAGCTTATCACAAGCTCTCAGTACAATCCAATCGCTACACACTAATCAGGCCCGATCCTGCAAATCCGTGCACTGATCTTTTCCAGCCTTTACCTTGCCTCTAATGTGCAATCCCTGCTGAAGAATGGCTCTGGATGAACTCAAATTTATCCAGCCTTGCTCATGCAATCCTTAAAGGCATCTCCACTAAATTTGTGGTGAAAACAATGCAACACTATAGTCACAACTGATAGTCACACTTGCTCTTTCACCTACCTCTCCACTGGTACCGTTCATGCATCGTAGTTAACTGGATGTATTATCTACCAGATTAATGAGTTATTATTTAGTGAATTATTATTAATTAATTCACACCACTCTCACTAAAAATAATCATTAGACTATGATACAATCTACTCAACTGTGTCTAATTGAGCAACCGAACACAACTCACCAAACTTCCCTGCCACATGAGTTCTAACCGAAGTCCTCCATGAAATAGCTCTCAAGAACTCAATGCAATAGTTTTTACCTCTTTAGCCTCAGGATACATCCGTGCACTTAAATGAAGTGCTCCAAGAGAATAAGATAATGTTTAGAGTCCAAATATTATTAAGAGCTAATAATATTCGACATATCTATTTTTAGACTAGCAATCTAAAAATAGATTCCACCCAATATGTCTCAAAATAGAAGTCCATCTATTTTTCCAACTTGACCAACCATCCACAAATAGCATCCTGCAACTCATAGAATATGATCGACATGTCTAAAAATAGACATAGTCTAAAAATAGACTTTGCGCCAAAAATCACCTGTGTGGGCCCCACCTAGTTTAGGTGATTACTTTCCAACTAGGATCAGGAATGATGTTTCAGGATGCCTCCTTCACTATTTCTTGTTGCAATCTTCAACATTCCCTCTCAACAAGAAAGGACTGTCTTTTCATGCGACATGCAACTCCATGCATTTGCCCTGCAACCTTTACAAGCGCCATGCAACTCCATGCATCTGCTCTGCAACTCTTCCAAAACTAAATAGGCTCCAAAAAACTCAATAAATATGATGCATCTATCATCAAAGTCTTCGACTTCTGCTTAGTTACTGCACATGTCTTCAGGAACCACTGCGCTGTTGAACTCTACACCCATGCACTCTGCACTTGCTGTCAACTCTGAACTGCACTCCAGTATCCAACACTGTCACTTTGATCTGCCTGCATCAATCCAACTGATCATGCTACTGCTACTCTATGGGCACCTCGTATCCAGGTTCAATTCATGAGATCCACACCATCTCCATGAATCCTGCCCAGAAATCTCCTCTTGGGATTACTCATGCATGTCGCCCCACCTCTTACCTAGTGGTATAGTTGCATGCACTCCCTCTGCCCATATGGCTCGAAATTTCTCTGCATGAGTGGTTTCTCCCACTCCATGATCCTCATCTTGTGGCTACTCCACATCCTGAGATTCTCTCTTACCTGCATGTAAAACTTGCTCCCTCTCAAGCATCAATTGCATGCCTTTCTCACACTTCCCAATAGTAGGAAGCTCCGTAGAAATCCCATCTACTTCAAGTCTGTAGAGATTCTTTGAATCCCAACCTTCCTGAATTGTCCTGTTTCTTTGTACCGAAGGAAAAATTTTCCTTCACTAAAGACAACATCATAGCCTTTATCCTCTAACATTGCGACTAAGATTAAATTCTTCTTTAAACCTGGAACATGCACAACATCTTGTAAAAGAATGAGTTTACCTGACTCCCTATGAAAGGTAATGGTACCAATTTCGGTCACATTGTATCTTCCATTGTCGCCCAAATCAACATGCAACTGGAGATCTTTCTCCACCAAGTCACTGAAAAGGTTCACATCTCCCGTCATGTGCAAGGAAGCGCCACTATCAAAATACTACCCCGATCCCAATGCACTAGACACCATGCATGCAATCAATGAGAAGTCCAGCTCAAATTGCGAGGCAAGAGCCTCACCAGCTGCAGCTCCAGCAGCCTTCTTGTTCTTCTTCTTCTGTGGACAATGTGTGGTGAAATGCTCATGTTCGTGACAGTGAAAGCACTTCACTCTGGAAATGTCACGCTCTTTGCCATCTGCACCGGATTAAGAAGGATTTTTATTTCCCTTCCCTTTCCTTGCTTTGGCATCCAAAGTGCAATCCTCTTCATCATCATTCTTTGATGAAGAGCCATCCCTGGTACTCCGCCTTATCTCCTCCTGCACAAGATCCGACCAAAGTCGCTTCCATCCTGGCAGTTTCTCCCGACCATTGATAGAGTCCTCGTAGCTATGCCAACTCTTCAGAAGCCCAAGGAGAGCCAAGCTCACCAAGTCTTCTTCATCCACACTAACTCCTACACTCCCAAGCTCATCCCTGCAGTGGAAAAACTTTGTTAAGTATACCAGAATAGTGTCATTCTTCTCCATTTTTATTTTCCTAAGCTTGTCTTTAAGCGCCAACTTCCTCTGGTCACTTCTGGTTTGGAACAATTCTGTCAAAGCCTTCCACATCAAGAATGGAGTGGCTTTACCATGAAGTCTGGACACTATGTGATCCTTCACACCTTCCAAAAGAATCCTTTGACACCTTTCTACCTTCTTTTGCCATGCGTCAAGTGCGGCTGCATCGCTAGAACCCAGTTTAGGTATTTCAGCATCTATGAACTCCTTCAACCCATTATCCTCCAGCACCGCCTCCATCCTGTCCTTCCATGAAATATAATTCAAGCTTCCCTCAAGGGCATAATACAATCGCAATCTGTTGAAAGACATTTCAATGAATGCTCAACTTCAACACCAAGAAAACACTGTAGTAATTTCGAATTCCACCAGCACAAAACTAAATTGTTTCAATAATTGCAATTGCTCCAATGATCAACGCTCTGATACCATGTAGAAATTATATGCAATATGCATGCATATGTCCAATATTCTCCCGATCACACACAATTTTAACTTCATGCACAATACAAAATCTATTCCACCATTGATCATCACATGCGGAAATTAAATCAATTGCATGCACACATTGAAACCATAAAAAATCACACACATTAACATAGTTGTTTTAATGGGAAAGCCTGAAGCTGAAAACCCCAACTATCTGTATATAATATATGTCATATAGATCATGTAACAATCCTCATACAAAGCTTATCACAAGTTCTCAGTACAATCCAATCGCTACACACTAGTCAGGCCCGATCTTGCAAATCCATGCATCGATCTTTGCCAGCCTTTAGCCTGCCTCTACTGCGTAATCCCTGCTGAAGAATGGCTCTGTATGAACTCAAATTTCTCCATCCTTTCTCACACAATCCTTAAAGGCATCTCCACTAAATTTTTGGTGCGAAGAATGCAACACTATAGTCACAACTGATAGTCACACTTGCTCTTTCACCTACCTCTCCACTGGTCTCCACTGAACTGTCCATGCACTGTAGTTAACTGATGTATTACTTAGTTGATTAATGAGTTATTATTTAGTGAATTAATTATTAATTAATTCACACCACTCTCACTAGTGTATCAATCAGTTAGACTAGATACAACTAGATCAACTGTGTCTAACTGAGTTAAACTGAACACAACTCCACCAACTACTTCTACAACTCCACCAAACTCTGTCACATGAGTTCTAATTGAAGTCCTCCACACAATAGCTCCAGTAAACCCTTAGGAATAAAATAATTCCTTCTGTCAGCTCTTGTTCCACATCTGTGCACTTAACTAAAGTGATCCAAGAGAATAAGATAATATTTAGAGTCCAAATATTATTAAGAGCTAATAATATTCGACATATCTATTTTTAGACTAGAAATATAAAAATAGATTCCGCCCAATATGTCTAAAAATAGAAGTCCATATATTTTTCCAACTTGATCAACCATCCAAAAATAGCATCCCGCAACTTATAGAATATGATCGACATGTATAAAAATAGACATAGTCTAAAAATAAACTTTGCGCCAAAAATCACCTGTGTGGGCCCCACCTAGTTTAGGTGATTACTTTCCAACTAGGATCAGGAATGATGTTTCAGGATGCCTCCTTCACTATTTATTGTTGCAATCTTCAACACTCCCTCTCAACAAGAAAGGATTGTCTTTGCATGCGATATGCAACTCCATGCATTCACCTTGCAACCTTTACAAGCGCCATGCAACTCCATGCATCTGCTCTACAACTCTTCCGAAATTGAATAGGATCCAAAAAAATCAATCAATATGATGCATCTATCATCAAATTCTTTTACTTCTGCTTAGCTACTACACATGTCTTCAGGAACTACTGCGCTGTTGAACTCTGCACCCATACACTCTGCACTTGCTGTTAACTCTGAACCGCACTCCAGTATCCAACACTGTCACTTTGATCTGCCTGCATCAATCCAACTGATCATGCTACTGATGCTCTATGGGCACCTCGTAGCCAGGTTCAATTCATGAGATCCACACCATCTCCATGAATCCTGCCCAGAAATATCCTCTTGGGATTACTCATGCATGTTGCCCCACCTCTTACCTGGTGGTATAGTTGCATGCACTCCCTCTGCCCATCTAGCTCGAAATTTATCTGCATGAGTGGTTTCTCCCACTCCATGATCCTCATCTTGTGACTTCTCCACATCCCAAGATTCTCTCTTACTTGCATGCAAAACTTTCTCCCTCTCAAGCATCAATTGCATGGCTTTCTCACACTTCCCAACAGTAGGAAGATCCATAGAAATCCCATCTACTTCAAGTCTGTAGAGATTCTTCGCTCGAATCCCAACCTGATTGACTAGTCCTTTTGCTTTGTACTGAAGGAAAAATTTTCCTTCACTAAAGACAACATCATAGCCTTTATCCTCTAACATTGCGACTAAGATTAAATTCTTCTTTAAACCTGGAACATGCACAACATCTTGTAAAAGAATGAGTTTACCTGAATCCCTCTGAAAGGTAATGGTACCAATGCCAGTCACATTATATGTCCATTGTCACCCAACTCAACATGCAACTTGAGATCTTTCTCCACCAAGTCACTGAAAAGGTTCACATCTCCCGTTATGTGAAAGGAAGCGCCACTATCAAAATACCACCCCGATCCCAATGCACTAGACACCATGCATGCGATCAATGAGAAGTCCAGCTCAAATTGTGAGGCAAGAGCCTCACCAGCTATAGTTGCAACATCCTTCTTGTTCTTCTTCTTCTGTGGACAATGTGTGGCGAAATGCCCATGTTCGTGACAATGAAAACACTTCACTTTGGACATTTCACGCTCTTTGCCATCTGCATCGGATTGAGAAGGATTTTTCTTCCCCTTCCCTTTCCTTGCTTTGGTAGCCAAAGAAAAATCCTCTTCATCATCATTCTTTGATGAAGAGCCATCCCTGGTACTCCGCCTTATCTCCTCCTACACAAGATCCGACCAAAGTCGCTCCCATCCTGGCAGTTTCTCCCGACCATTGATAGAGTCCTCGTAGCTATGCCAACTCTTCAGAAGCCCAAGGAGAGCCAATCTCACCAAGTATTCTTCATCCACACTAACTCCTACACTCCCAAGCTCATCCCTACAGTGGACAAACTTTGATAAGTATACCGAAATAGTGTCATTCTTCTCCATTTTTATTTTCCTGAGCTTGTCTTTAAGCGCCAACTTCCTCTGGACACTTCTTCTTTGAAACAATTCTGTCAAAGCCTTCCACATAAAGAATGTAGTGGATTTACCGTGAAGGCTGGACACTATGTGATCCTTCACACCTTCCAACAGAATCCTTCGACACCTTGCTACCTTCTTTTGCCATGCGTCAAGTGCAGCTGCATCGCTAGAACCCAGTTTAGGAATTTCAGCATCTATGAACTCCTTCAACCCATTATCCTCTAGCACCGCCTCCATCCTGTCCTTCCATGCAATATAATTCGAGCTTCCCTCAAGGGAATACTCCAATCGAAATTCGTTGAAAGACATTTCAATGAATGCTCAACTTCAACACCAAGAAAACACTGCAGCAATTTCGAATTCCACCAGCACAAAACTAAATTGTTTCAATAATTGCAATTGCTCCAATGATCAACGCTCTGATACCATGTAGAAATTATATGAAATATGCATGCATATGTCCAAGATTCTCCTGATCACACACTATTTTAACTTCATGCACAATACAAAATCTATTCCACCATTGATCATCACATGCGAAAATTGAATCAATTGCATGCACACATTGAAACCATAAAAATTCACACACATTAACATAGTTTTTTTAATGGGAAAGCCTGAAGCTGAAAACCCCAAATATCTGTATATAATATATGTCATAGAGATAATGTAACAATCATCTTACAAATCTTATCACAAGCTCTCAATACAATCCAATCGCTACACACTAATCAAGCCCGATCTTGCAAATCCATGCACCGATCTTTGCCAGCGTTTAGCCTGCCTCTACTACGCAATCCGTGCTGAAGAATGGCTTTGGATGAACTCAAATTTCTCCAGCCTTGCTCACACAATCCTTAAAGGAATCTCCACGAAATTTGTGGTGCAAACAATGCAACACTATAGTCACAATTGATATTCACACTTGCTCTTTCACCTACCTCTCCACTGGTCTCCATCGAACTGTCCATGCACTGTATTTAACTGATGTATTCTTCAGTTGATTAATGAGTTATTATTTAGTGAATTAATTATTCACACCACTCACTAGTGTATCAATCGCTTCGATACAACTAGCTCAACCGTGTCAACTAAGTTAAACTCAACACACCCACCAACTACTTCTACAACTCCACTAAACTCTGTCACATGAGTTCTAACTGAAGTCCTCCATGCAATAGCTCCAGTAAACCCTTAGGAATAGTGTAATTCCTTCTGTCAGCTCCTGTGCCACATTTGTGCACTTAACTGAAGTGCTCCAAGAGAATAAGATAATGTTTAGAATCCAAATATTATTAAGAGCTAATAATATTTGACATATTTATTTTTAGACTGGCAATCTAAAAATAGATTCCGCCCAATATGTCTAAAAATAGAAGTCCATCTCTTTTTCCAACTTGATCCACCATCCACAAATAGCATCCTGCAACTTATAGAATATGATCGACATGTCTAAAAATAAACATAGTCTAAAAATAGACTTTGCGCAAAAAATCACCTGTGTGGGCCCCACCTAGTTTAGGTGATTACTTTCCAACTAGGATCAAGAATGATGTTTCAGGATGCCTCCTTCACTGTGTCTTGTTTCAATCTTCGACACTATTCATCAAGAACATAAAATTAGTTGGAGCATTAGTTAGACCAAGAGGAACCACAACAAACTCATAATTTCCATACCTGATCCTAAAAGCAGTCTTGTCTATGTCCTCTTATTTTATGTGTACTTGATGGTATCATGATCTTAGATCAATCTTCGATAACACCGCTTCTCCCTTCAGTTGATCAAAAAAGTCATCGATCCTCAACAACTGATATTTGTTCTTGATGCTTACCTTGTTCAAATTCCTATAGTCAATACATATCCTGAGAGTACCATAATTATTCTTTACAAACAACACTGGTGCACCCCAAGGCGATACGCTTGGTCTAATGTATCCCTTGTGAAGAATTTCCTTCAACTACAACTTCAACTCTACTAACTATGGTGTGATCATCTTGTATGATGCCTTTGATGTTGGTGCCTCCCTTGGTACCAAATCAATGCAAAAGTACACTTCTCTATGAGGAGGAAACTCTAAAATATCTGCGGGAAACACATATTGAAACTATTGTAAAACCGGGTATTTTCTCAATAAATCTGCATCCTTAACATCCTTACCTTTATCACTAGAAATATGCACTACAAATAACACACAACATTTTCTATGATTGCATTTTTCCTGCAGAGTTCTAACCATTCTAACTGATTTTTCCTTCTTCTTACCCTACAAGATTCTCTATTCTCCATTTTCATCCAAGCATTCAATAACCTTTTCAAAGCAATCCACCTTGGTCCTATGAAGATACGTTCAATCCATACCCAAAATCATACTATACAGTCCTAATGGAAGCACATTCAAATGCATTGATGTAGGCAAATATTCAACTCAAATACACAATATCTTACCCAATGATGTGCTCTTTTCTTTATACCTATAGCCAACTTCACCAACCAATATTATTTATGCACTTATTTATTCAAACCACACTTATCCACTAGGTCAGGATTAACATAAATATAATTAGATCTAGGGTCAATCAAAATAGAAAAAAAATCGATCACAAATCTTACCATCCATCTCGATAATAGATACCTGGTGATTCTCCTGCATGTTATCCAATGTTGCATAGATACGAGGAATGCTCTACCAAACATCCCTAACAATATGCACCTCCTATGCACTGTAGATATGAGGTATGCCACCTTGATTCTGCGAACAATCCTTCTTGAGATTCTCCTTACCACATGTCCAATGCTACAACTATCTCCTACCATAATCTCTATTATGTTGTTCTTCGGGCTGAGGCCCATTAAAATTCTCGTAAGGTGCAATATTCTCTTTCTCACCTGCATCTTAGGGTCTTGTCATCTTCGACTTCCGTTTACATTTAGCCTTGTATTTCCCTTTCCAACCTTGCTGAGACTTTGTCTTGTGCTTTTATTTCTCATAAGAGTGCTTCGACTTACCAATGAATTCTTCAAGAGACCGAGGCTTATGATACTAAATCTGATCTCTAAATTCTAATGGTGATCCACTGAAAAATCTCCGAACTTTGGCTTTCTCATCCTTAAGATATGGTACATACCTCAAAAATTCCAGGAACTTGGTCATATACTCTTCATCTGTCATCAATCGCATATTTATCTCATAGAACTCCTTGGCCTTACTATTGTAGTACCTCTCTAAAAAGTACTTCCAGAAAATTCTCTTGAATTCATGCAAACTAAACTATTTTGTCCTGATGTCTCTAACCCACTTCACATATTCCCACTAGATGTCTACTTTCCCTTTGAGACTAAAGATAAGTATTTTGGCTTTCATGTTCTTTGTGTAATCATGCAGATCAAATAATTTTTTTCATCCCAAGTAACCATGCCTCTGCATCTTCTGGTTTCTTCAAATCTCCATCAAAGGTAGGTGTCTTAGATTTCTTGATCTCATTTGGAAAATATCCCATGTCACTTCTCATATAAGGATGATAACGATAATTACCATGGTACTTGTCAGAACCAGAACTAGAATAGAACCTGTGTCCATTACATATCCTATCCAGTGTGTCTAAGAACCTTCTATCCCTGATCATGTCATCCCTATCCGACCTGTGACCGCCATGAGACCGTCTTCCATATGCTCCATTAGTCATGTCCTCTTGTCCATGAATGGTCCTAGGCAGTCCATGTATTTGTAGATCTGATAAAATTTGAAGGATAATTGCATTAACCTCTAATTGTTTCTCCTGTGCTTGAATGATAATGTCATTGTATGCCTTGCAACTTCTTATTTCTACCTTCAAACTTCTCAAAGTGTCTGATATATTAGGGGAGTACCTATCACCATGTTGCTCATCTGATATATAGGGAGAATATCGTGAACTATAGTCTACCATCTTGCTAGTCATCTTTGATCTTCTTCCTGCAAGTATACCATGTCATCTAAACCAAAATATAAACATAATCAACATACCTCAGTATAGTTCAGGGGAGGATATCTCATTTGCAAGATCAACCAAATTAGCATGGTACATGTATAACCATAATCATAACAATATATCAACATTATGAATGACAACACCAACTGCATACCATGACCTTATGCATGATAGTCATAACCATGACACTACATGCATATATCCTAATGCAAGAGCATCCTGCTTGATTTTTTTTAAATATGTAATTAGGGGGGTGATGTCTTTTTGATTATTTTATAAATTATTATGCTTATTTTTAATAAATTAAGAGAGAAAAATTAAGTGTGAGGATTATTGTAAATATTCTTTTAATAAATTAAGGATATGAGTGGAGTTGAATTAGGTAGATAATCTAGGGATTAGGAATTCCTTAAACGGGACTTAGTTGAGTCCAAAAAAGGGATAAATCTATTTTAGATTTTGGTTGAGATTTGTGTGGAGCAAATCATGGATTGGAGTTAATTCATAATTATGTATAAATGTGAGGATGGTGTGAGGATGAAGGACAATGAGGAATACAGAGAGAGAGAGTGGAAGGGTGTGAGAGTTTTGAAAAGGACAAGAGCCAAGAGGCCCACAAATGTGATATTCGAGAAATTAGTTTGTATCTATAATTTTCTGGTTATTCTTGTATGCCATTATTGGTTTGTGTTGGGTCTCTTTTCTTTATGTATATTTGACCTGAAACAAATGTAGTTTTAATGAAGAATTAAACTCAGAATTTTCATATTGAACGAATACACACTCTATTATATGTAGGGATCTGTTTTATAGCAGAATCCTAGCATCATTTGGTATCAGAGCGTAGTTTGGAGAAGAATGTGTGGGATTTGATTAGTTTTCAAATTCATATTCTATTTAGAGTCGACTTTGTGAAGATCTGTTGTGAGTGTGAACTAGATTTCTAACACAGTTAAAATGGTTGTTTCGAATTTGTTTTAAACCACATGAATGGTGGCAACCTTAACGCACTGCCATGATTACTATGTTGTAGTGGAGTGCGGCCAAGTCAAGCGTTGGTGTGGACGCATGTAAAGACACCACAAGCAACATGTGATGCATTGGAGGCATTGGAACGTGCGGTATTAACGAAGGTCATGTAAGGGTGGCCGTAACACCTTGCAGTAGTGGCGTGCGACAGAGATTACAAGCACAACGAAGGTTGAAGATCGCGGATTGTATGTACACAGCCTCATACTATGGTTAGGTGTGCGGCTTCAGTTCTTGGAGTCTGTGTGAAGGTTAAACACAGACCCATGGCATATGGTATAAGCAGGGTCCATATGATATACACAGACCGTGGAGGTATGGTGCAAGCAATGTGCGACATATATGAGTGATGTATATATACAATTCGTTGACATCATATACTTTGATTGAAATTTCTTTGCTTCTTGTATGAAAATTTTGGATTGAAATATTATTTGAGTGACTGGTGAGCATCGATGACTATCTAGGCTGCAGATCAAATCATTTTGATCTCAGCGATACAGCCATTAGCGGCCTTGTAATTCTGGCTAGAGATGTGTATTTGCGTGAGGAGTGTTGGTCGAGAAGAAAATCCTTCGTCATACAATGTTTCTGAAGCATGGTCCATGGAGCTGTGGTGACTGTGGGATAGTCGTGTTGATGTGTGGTACCCAAGAGAATTAGCAACAACCTATCATTTTGCATGTTGTGTGAAGTCAAGTTAAACAAAAGGTCGAGCATCGTTGGAGCTGTGAGCAATAACACAACACTGTGGTTTGGTGTGCAGAATTAGTTCCTGTGTGACTGCATGAGGAACGAACGTAGTTCCCGTGGAGTCATGATGACGAGTAGCATTCGATTTCTGTGTTAACAGACAACGCCATTCCGATATGCCTGTACAGTCGGTTGATGTCATATTATCCAATTGCTATTTGTTTGATTTCTTGTGTGATAAGTTGTATTTGCAGCAAAGAACTTCATCAGCATTCAATGTATGTGCTATAGATAGCGTATTCCATTATGAATACAACAAGTTTGAAATTGTGTTACCTGGGTGAAATTACTTTTATTTCTTTGCGATGATTTATATTTGCAGCAGCTTCAAAAATAATGCAACGCTTGTTCCCTAAACGATGTTCCAAAATTGGCGGCTTTGAAGTCATATTTAGTTACATTTGTTTTGATATGCCTGTGTGAATGGCTCGTGTTGGCAGTGCTTGCAATAGCGCAACATTTTTTTCTTCCAAATGCATTGTCCCATGTTGGTAAATGGTGAAGTTGGGTGAATGGAATTTGCGTGAAGTTGAGAAAATGAAATTTGGGTGAATGGAATTTGCGTGAAGTTGAGAGAATGACATTTGCGTGAATGTCATATGCGTGAATTTGGGTGAATGGAAATTGCGTTGGAAAATGGTGATTTCCAAAGATATTATTATATTGTGCATACCTTGAATGTTTCCAATATTATTTGTTGGGAAAATATTTATGTTAGAAAATTGTTGGGATGAGATTGTTAGAAAATTGACATTGCATATTCAAAACTGGATGATGGGGTGGAGTCAAAGCTTAGGTGGAGTTTGGAGTTGGATATATGGGAGTCTGCAAGAGACAAAGTCTGTAGTGGCTTGAATATATTACTAAATGAATATGAGAGAGAGGGGTTGGATCATTTGAACCACAAGAAGATTCAAGGTAAGTGCTCATTGAATGGATCAATATTCATTGATTAAAGGTATTTTAAAATTTGGATGATTTAATTTCCCTTTCCATATTTGAGAAGTTAAGTTTTTGTAAGAGTTATGAAAGAATGAAATCAATCCATACGTTTAAGGAATGGAATTGGAGTACATCTCAGAAATTGGTGTGCGAGAATGGTTTGTATTTGTTGCTGTGGATAAATATGGTAATGCCACCATGTTAAAAGAAAGTTTTGAGAAATTCTCGTGAATGAATTTTTTTGTGCACTGAGGAGATACGGTGTTGCATGCGAACCGTCACTGCAAAGAATGAGTTGCATAGAAGTGCAGGAAAATTTCCTGCTTACGATGGTAAGCGTGTTGAAAAGACTATGGTATGAAGGAAATGTGAATATTCATAGTGATAAAGATGGCATAGAAGAGTGAAGACCAGAGAGTTGAAATTGCAAAGAGAAGATTTGTTAAATAACCTTGAAGGGAATATAAGGTATGATACATCATTTCAAAAAGGTATTTTAATGTGAAAATTAAATGATTTATTTTATTTTAAATAAATCTTGGGAAAATTGGATTGCATTTAAATTAAAGGCTAAAGTATCATGTGATTAAATGATAATGGGAGATGATGTAACTGGTGACTTGTGATATTTTCTGAAGAATGGAGTATGAGAGAGAGTGAATATTTTACATGATGAATGTATTAAAGGTGGATATTCATGGGTGTGTTGTATAACTTGAATTAGAGTCAAAGTATCCACTATTGTAATTATTAGGTCAAGCTTTGAAGTTAAGTCAAATGAAAATTTGGATAGCTTGAGTTAAGATTGAGTTATTTTACAAGAGGGTGCATTTTTCATCCAAGATGAAGAGTTGATGTAAAGTATGGAGTCAAAGAGTCATATGCCAAGTCAAAGATTTGAATGTAATTGGGTGCATTATCGGTGGAGCCTGACACCCAAAGAGTTGGTCACTATAACACATCAAATACTGCAGTTGTTGTTGCAGCAAAGAAGAGCAAGAGATTTTCCAGAAGATGATTCCAAGATAGAGAACCAAAAGAGTTCAAGCACAGGAGGAGAGCTTGCATTTTTGAATGGAAAGTAGGAAGGCTTGGCGAAAATGGGATTGAATGAAATCCACATGTGAACAAATGAAGTTCACAAAGGAGGAGAAGATGACTGGTGATAGTCATGTCAGAGGTTTTGAGAAAGACCTCAACCGAAGAAAGAAGAAGGAAAATTCCAAGGCAAATGGCATATGTAAGCAGTTGACTGATGAAGATTATGAGCGGGAGAAAGATGAGATAATAGTTCACCTTGATTTATTGATGGAATTGTTGCGGAGAAATACAAAATACTAGAGACATGGTTGGACCATGAGGAAGAAAGTGAAGTGGCAGAGGCTACACACAAAGAGGGAAAAACAGGTAAACATACAATTGATAAAAGAGCTAAGGAAGCTTGAGCAGATGATGAGTGTGCAGTTGAAATGTGAAGAACTCAGATAGGATGAGTTAAAAATGGAAGTTTCCATTTGTGGCCCAGAATCAAGTGAAATTTAGGGTGACGAGATCAATGAGGAAGATCGCATGGACTATTGGAATAGTTCAGAAGAATTGGAAGATATGTTGACCAGAGAAGCAGATGAGGCTATGAAGCCTTGTATTTTTAAATCTCATAGTTTGTGTATGTTTGCAGGATGTGTGAAAGATGGTGGATAGTATGGTGAAACTATCACAGAGATGAAAAAAGCTCTTAAGGTGAAGTATGATGAGGAATGCCTTTCAGAGGAGGAAGGTACTAATTTATTGCAGCAGTAAGAAATCATAAATGAGTTCTTGTTTGGTGTAAGTTAGCCAGTTGAAGTTGTTATGGAGCAGAAGCATAATGAAAATTCCGAAGTGATGTTCCAAGGAGGTAAACAAATGAATTTGTTTAATGAAATTGTTGACAGAATTTTGCAATGTGATGATACAGAAACCAGGATAACTCAGGAAGAAATCAATGACTATAGTTGTGGTCAAGAATAAATTCTTGATTATTCTTTGCTTCAGAAAGTTGAATGTCCAGCTCAGTTGGAGACAAAAGCATCAACCAAAGAGGAACTACTCTAAGGAATTGGCGAAATAAATTGTTGGAAAGGCCGATAGAATCCGATTGACAGAGTGAGTGATGAATTACCAAACGTAGTTGATACTTTAAAGGACCAGAAACAGAACAAAGTTTGGAATCCTAGAGGGAGCAAGTCATCAAGACTTTTGGTTGTCGCATTATTACAAGAAAGAAACATGCCTCATAGACAGGAGTCTATGGAAACTTATCTACATGGGGAGTCTGATGCAAGAGCACCCTGCTTGATTTTTATTTAAATATGTGTAATTAAGGGGGTGATGTATTTTTAATTATTTTATAAATTATTATGCTCATTTTTAATAAATTAAGAGAGAAAAATATAAGTGTGAGGATTATTGTAAATATTCTTTTAATAAATTAAGGATATGAGTGGAGTTGAATTAGGTAGATAATCTAGGGATTAGGAATTCCTTAAACGAGACTTAGTTGATTCCAAAAAGGGATAAATCTATTTTATATTTTGGTTGAGATTTGTGTGGAGAAAATCATGGATTGGAGTTAATTCATAATTATGTATAAATGTGAGGATTATGTGAGGATAAAGGACAATGAGAAATACAGAGAAAGAGAGAGTGGAATGGTGTGAGTTTTGATAAGGCCAAGAGCCGAGAGGCCCACAAATGTAATATTTAGGCAATTAGTTTGTATCTATAATTTTCTGGTCATTCTTGTATGCCAGTATTGGTTTGTGTTGGGTCTCTTTTCTTTATGTATATTTGAGCTGAATCAAATGTAGTTTTAATGAAGAATTAGATGAGAATTTTCATACTGAACGAATACACACTCTATTATATGCAAGGATCTGTTTTATAGCAGAATCCTGGCATCATATCCACATAGAAAACAATCATTCACACCAAATTGATATTCAACCAACATTCATTCACAATGAACACATCCTGAAAACAACATCATCAAATTTTATAGGACAACACAATTGTAACCATGACTACCTCCATGCACACATGACAAATACATATACCACAAGTATAATGAACACATATGCAACTGACATGCATGCTCAAAAAACACATTTCTTACATCCAATCCAAAGTGTGAACTCTTCTCTGAGACCACTCTGTAACACCCTCCTCCCAAATTTACCCAAGCTAACCAGTCCATCGGGGTAAACATGTGACGAAGCGTTACTATGATATGATTCAACTCCCCAAGTAAATTTAAGGAAGTGGGATCGACAAACCAAAACAAAACTGACCTTCCTTAGGAGCTAGAGGACCCTCAGGGGCTAACCAACCATTTTAGATTCCAAACCCTTGAGTTAACATGCTTTATGAATGAACTAGACCCCCAGTCACACCCATGACAAGCCCTCCATGCGGATAAAACCCTCCACTCGCATGCACAAAAAGGGAATCCATGTGACTGCAGAATTTTCCAAGTAGTTCTATGCCAATGACTCTAGATTCTGAGCCATTTTTTCAGGGCTAGGACTTAGGCCTCTTCCCAAAACTTGATGAAACTCTCAGACAAGATAAATAACAATGTGACAATGCCTCTAATACAAAACTTGAACAAGGACCTTACCTAACAAGGCCTAGCCATGAAAAACATTCTGTCAAACACATGATGAACATGAAATCTATAGGTCATAAATACACATATGAACACAAGGACTCCATACTTATCTTAGAATTGTTAAGAAGGTATGATTCCCTCTCACCATAAATGCAATATCATCTATTAGGTCTTACATTCATTGTTTATTCATTTACTAATCAAAACATGATGATAGCCATAACTCAAGTCTATCATAAACCATTCTTATAACCAACATATAACTAGCAAATCAATAATGATAGAGCAACCATTATAATCACATAATAACAAACATATTTACTCATCAAATACAAGAGTAAAAGAGCTCTTATTAACATATGAAAATTCCAACCAATTTAGGGACTTCCATGTACCACTCGACCATAAATTAGGCTAACAAAATTATTTCTTTCAGCTAATCACCCCCATGCCATATTCCAAGAATGAATGTGGTACTTACAACAAAAAAACTAGGGGTTACTCAGGATTTACCTCCATCCACTGAGGGATTCCTAGGCCTAATCCCTCATCTATACAACCAGGATTTAATGCAATTTCACTAAGGGACTCCTAGGCCCAAATAGGAAAAATACATTATCAGGCTTTACCGCAATCCCACCACATACCGGTCCAAGGTTTAATAGGCCTATAAAAACATGGATGCATCTGGATCTCCCACCTAAACTGTGAGGATTTTATATGTATCCTCCCTATAAGATTTACCATATATCATATAATTCACTGGTCGAGGATTCCTAGGCCCAACAATAGTATACATAATTAGGTTTTACTGCAATCCCACCTTCACTGGTCCAGGGATTGCTAGGCCTTGTGTTTCTTCCTGTGACCACCCCACTTAGTTTTGAAACCATTCGAAAAATATAGCTCAATCAAATAATAGAAACCCCATCACACCATGGTTATCCAGAAATGGAAAGGCAAGGCTGAAAACCACTATCACACCTGAAAAAACCCATGCCAATGACAACAAGAGAACCAAATACACATATGCATATACCATGCATGCAAAAAATAGCAAGGAAATCATACATGCAACTAAATTCCTGTAAGTAATCTCATTGTAACCACTTGATCCAAATATTCCTTGCTTGATATTTTATTCCTTGATCCAATTCTAGAGTGCTCCAAGAAAACTCTAAGTGTCCAAGAGTATGAGAGAGAGAGCTCTAAAAATGAACTGAAAAAAATCGTGTACTGATCCTCATAAGACTTTTTATTAATGAGGCCTCTATTTTCTTCTTCCTCCTCACATGCAACCTATGACCCTTCACCTTCATTTTCTCCTAATTTCCATTATTTTCATAAATAAAATGCCAATAAATGCCTCTTTGCCTCTTATATGCCTTTGACACTTCCTTTGCCAATTTCCCTATTCCATAATAAACCAAATGAACACCCACTAGGATATTTTTCCGAAAATTCAACTTGGAATACATGTCCCATGACCTTGGTCTTATTTTGCCTTTAATAACTTTATTACATGGATTTTTAACCGAGGGATGTTACAATACTTCTTTATGAAAAGTCTCTGTTGACGGTGCTAGAAATCTGTCAACCAAAGGGGTCTTCCCGATGTGAAGTCCCAATTATACCTCACACCATTTGGAATAGGAGCCCCATCCAAAATATTAACCTGAATACCATATATTCTTATATATTTTCCTTTGCTACAAAGTTCAACACAATAGAGTAATGCACAGGTAATCTCAGATCAACAAGTGAGTATATCAGGTGAGTGTCCGGTTGTATGTGTGTCAAGATTATTATACTGTGGAGGGAAAGGAAATTGAGCCTCTAGGAGAGAAGTAATAGCACCACCCTAGTAGAGACACACAGACATAGGAAATATCCATCTAACATCCATTGAAATAGTCCACAAAGATGCAACGATCATTGCAACCATTATAAACAACAAGGATATGTCTAAAATCCAATGTAATAGTCCACAAATATGTGACAATCATCACAACCGTGACAACACATTCTCAATAAGATAAGCACAAAAATAACCGAAATAGTTCAACTACTTTAGCACTGGTGAAAATCAAGCATGAGTTAAAAAAATTCACAGAACAATCTTACAAATATTAATAATCCATGCATGAGGACATGTTGGTCATCAGGCTTAAGATATTAAGTAAACTTCCCAAGGTGCATGTATACAACGAACACCACTAGCTCCAATAGCATAGAGTTGAAGCCACTCCTTGCTCCCCAAAAGGACTAGCTTGTCTCTCTAATGCCTTGAGGGAGGATCCAAGGTGAAAAGTCCTTTGCTCATACAATGAGGGTGTATATATAACTAATAGGGTGATGCTTCACCTCCCTTGTAACTCTTTTACTACCCTTATAATTGTTTGAATTTCTATGGATTTTCAACTTTACATGACTCTTCATATTTTGTACATGTCCTTTGGACTTCCACTTTAAAATACATTTCAAGAATGTAGTGGCATATGACGACTCATGACATGGCATGACATGACACTGTTGACATGGACTTCTTGATGACATGGAAATTTCAAGCCATTCTTGTTTCTCTTTGCGATGTGTCTTCTTGGGAATGCTCTTCTCTCCACCTCCATATGGCTTAGAGGTAAGGAGTCTTCGGTGATATTGGGTCTTGAGCTGCAGCTGCAAACTGGTGTCCTTTTTATTTCCCTTGATTGATCAACTTGCATAATCAACTACAAATATGTATTTTATCATGTTTACCTTCTCCATATCCTTCTTCATCATCCTGTCATGGTATGATAAAGAACCTACATATGAAATTCACTCATGACAAGATAACCTGATAAATCCCTAGTCTAAGATGTTTCATGTTGATCCACTGACTAATTAAGAATGGGTGGCAAGTTGACAGAGAGGCTCAGTGATTATGCAATTGTGCAGCTCGGGAAGTCAGGAGTGAAGCTTGAGCCTTAATACTGAGCAATGCATAGTCTAGGCTAGACCTAGGAAGAAAATTGCGTAGTTTGGGAGCTCAGTGAGCCAGGATGAGTGGTTGAACATTGATTCATCCTATTGCGCAGTTCTAGAAGGTAGAGGAGGTTGAGTGACTATGCAATTTCACAGATCAGGAGCTCAAGGGCTGAGCTTTAGGTCTGATATTGTGCAATATGCATTTGAATCCACAATGGAGGATTGAATTGTGTAGTTTTGGAGGCCAAGTCTGGTCTTGAGCATTGGAACTACGTAGTGCGTAGTCTCGGGACACAGGAACTGCGCATTAAGCAGTATCAAGAGGAAATGTTGCAAGTAGAGGGCTAAGTCTACATAATGAAAAATTCAAGAGGGCTAGATGGTGTTGAAAAGTGTAACTAGGTCAATCTTCATGTTGATTATGTAATTAGGTAAAAGAAGAAGTCAAATTAATATATATATTTTTTGTATGTGCTTCATGGGTTTCATAAGCATGATTTATTAAATAGAAGGACTTCTTCTTGATGTCCATTAGGTTTAAGATATAGTATTTTTCATATGCTCCAAGACCTTGTATATCGTTAAAGAAAAACTCCATGATATAGTAAAGTCAACCTTCAACGACGCTGAAGAAATACACCACGAAATTATTGAAGAAATTACAGTCATGTCGGTCTACATAAGTCGGCCTATATTACAGTTGATGGCCAGCCTATATTATAGTTGATGGTCGGCCTAAAATTAAGATCAGTTCACTATATATAAACCAATACTGCAGATCATTTGGGAGGGTAAGTAATGTAGACAAAACTGAATCTACTACAGGAAGAAATTGTCACTACTACATTTGGCGGAAATTCCAACACTTGGTTTCGACGCTTTTGACCAAATGTGTGAAATTTCCCCAAATTTTTTCCATCCCGCCTGAAACCGTCGCTATACTGACGTTTATAGAAAAGTGTCACAATACTGACACTTAGACAAAGTGTCGCAATTGCGATGTTTGGAGGAAGATGTCGCAATTGTGACACTATGGCCCAAAGCGTCGCTATTGCGACGGCTGCCTCCAAACGTCGCAAGTACGACACAACGTCTAAGTGTCGCAATTGCGACGTTTGGAGGTAGCCGTCCCAGTAGCGACACTTTTTCCGCCGTTGGTATAATGACACTTATATGTGTGCTACATAAAAATACAAAACTTATATGCGCACTACATAAAAATACAAAACTTATATGCTCACTACATAAAAATACAAAACTTATATGCGCGCTACATAAAAATGATTTTATTGTTTCGTATCTGTCGCAATAGCTACATTAATGTTTGATATCATGCCTGCATTCACCCTCCACCCTTGAAGAACAGCATTCGCCCTCAGCTCTTGCCGAACAACATTCGCCCTCACCTCTTGCAAAATGGTAAGTTGTTACTGCAGGCCCTTCCTCCTATAGTAGGGTTGACTCTATTTAGGTTTTTTTGGTCAATTCCATTGGATTGTGTTAGGTTGTAGGGTTCTCTCTAGATGTCAAGAATCAAGATTCAATACCCTCTATTATCTTCATCACCCAATACAAGATTTAAATTTTTCCCAAAGAAACGCTTATTAATTTGGCAGCCATTATTTCTCCCTGCTTTAAAAACCCTACATTTAAATGAAAACAAGCATTGCATTTCAACTACAAAATTCTATTAGTGTTCAAATGTACATGTGTGCTACATCAACGTCTGATATCACGCGCGCATTCGCCCTCCGCTCTTGCAGAACAGCATTCGCCCTCAGCTCTTGCAGAACAGCATTCGCCCTCAGCATTCACCCTGAGCTCTTGCAGAACAGCATTCACCCTGCATTCGCCCTCAGCTCTTGTAGAATAGCATTCGCCCTACATTCGCCCTTAGCTCTTTCAAAACAACATTCGCCCTCAGCTCTTGCAAAATGGTAAGTTCTTACTGCAGGCCCTTCCTCCTATAATAGGGTTGACTCTATTTGGGTTTTTTTGGTCAATTCCATTGGATTGTGTTAGGTTGTAGGGTTCTCTCTAGATGTCAAGAATCAAGATTAAATACCCTCTATTATCTTCATCACCCAATACAAGATTTAATTTTTTCCCAAAGAAACGCTTATTAATTTGGCAGCCATTATTTCTCCCTGCTTTAAAACCCCTACATTTAAATGAAAACAAGCATTGCATTTCAACTACAAAAATCTATTAGTGTTCAAATGTACATGTGTGCATCACTTGTGTAGGGTATTCCTTTTCCACTTTCACATTATCCAAGAATGTGTGCAGTATAGTTCATATTTTTTTTTGTTTAGATTATCTTGAAAAAGGAAAGGTAAATTATTTCCCATTGAAAAAGAAGGTTTTCCCTTTTTATAGGTTGTTTGGACTTACGTGGAAAAATTTATGGTATGCCTTTCATATTATGTAGTTTAAATTTGAATTAACAGATTATTCTACATGAAAATATAATTACCTATGTGATGTCCTTCATCACTAATTAAAATTATAGGGTTTCAATTTCCCAGACTCTAACTCATCTGATGCTAAATTCTAGGTTCTCATTGGTGGATCACTCTTCCATTGATTTCCTTTCCCTCTGGATCTTGTCATACTTTAAAATTCATCAATGATACATATATTATTTTAGGTATCCCAAAAGGCTTTATAGTAGAACATATTGTGAAGTTTTTTTGACACTTGAGGATTCTTTTTAGAACTGCAACGCGGTCTATGCTATCGAGTTATATACCAAGCAACTCGTCCTTAATAACCACACTATGAGGTAGGTTCAACCAGTTTAAACTTGTTGGGACATAGCATATGAAGTTGTGTGATGAGTCCATATCACAGGTCTATTATGGTGACAAAAGTGAAGACACGTAATGATAGTTATTATGTTAACATTACTAGAAACATTTTCAAAATTATCCATGCTATCAAGATGTCAAAATTCCAGGCATTAGGTGTCAATACTCATAGCTAATAGATAATAATAATATAAAAGAATCACAACTTTATTCTTGAAATATGATTGTTACACATTGGTAACCTAGTTCATGAGTTACTATCACCCAAAGACTGCAAAACAAACTTAAAATATAAATTAAACCAACATGAGAATCCAACTAAGGGTTTCTCGACAAAATCATGCCATAACCTGGCATTTTGAAACCTAAATTTGAATCCATCATAAGTAATACAATGCAAACTCAGATGGATTTTCAATGCATGTTTGCATGCTACACTTATTCTCTGTCTAGATATCATTTTTTAAATGGAACCATTAGTCAAGCCCACAGTCCTTTTTATGTGAAAAATTTCAGCTCTATTTGAGCTCTTTTTGCTCCACCACCTCCATAAACATATGCAAACATATATCATGATCTTGGAATTCCATTACATATGTATGTGCCAATGTTCCATAATCATGCCCCATCATCAATTTAAGAAATTTCCATTGAATATCAAATTATGGAGGGGGGGGAATTTTTGCTGCAACATTTGGCTCAAAATCAAGGACCATCTCCGTATGAGGTGAATGAGAACTATAGATATTTGAAGAAGTAGATTAGTGCCTTTTCCTCTGGCCATGGAGTCATATACAGTCATCCATCAAAAAAAATTGTCTTTGTTCATTCTCACTTTGAAAGTTGAAAAAATTCATGCCCTAATTGAAACGACACTAAATTTGAAAGATATAATAAAAATGCAAGCTAGAAGTGCCCCATTAATACAAAGGGGAAAAATTCCTACCTACCCTAACTGAGATGAATTTTGATTGAATAGGAAACACGATATTGCCAATGGAGTTGATCCAACAACTTGTTAAATGTATGGGACTAAATCATGCATTTGATTTCCAGGGAAACATGCGCATGAAGAGAAAAAGTGCAGAATTAATGGAAAATCCATACATGCCACTTATGAAAACTACACCGAAAGGTCAAAAAATACTTAAGGCATTAACTTAATTTGAATCCAAAAATGACAAAATAGGATTAGTGAAAACACGAGAGTGGTGTGGGTGAACAACATAAATAAAAAGTGAAGATACCTTTCCCCAAGATGCCTTTGTCATCATTGTATGAAAACATGTTTTCCTTTCCCTTTATACATGCAAGTGAATGCATTATAGGTATGGTGTTTTCCTAGAATAGGAGAAGCCTACTTAAATATATCATTCGTGGAGTGAATGTTTCCTTGACCTAGAACCTCATAGAAACTTATCACTGAATTTGATGTTGGGATGGGATTGTAAAGATAACAACCTCTTCATTCCTACAAACTAGATTCCTTCCTGGAGTTAGGACATAGAGTATTGAATCAAAGTTGTAGTTTCTAACTTCTTGTATTGGTTCATCAATCTTGAAATTTAGACATTGCATGTCTTCATTGCTTCATGTTTGAATAATTTGCATCATATCGTACAATAGGAAATTAGGAATTATGATTATTATTACTTTATGGATCTGTTAAGTTACTTTTAAGTTTGCATGGTTTAGTGTGAAATTATTCTAGTGTGCCCGTAGGCCCATGTGAAGGAATGCCAAGGATTGAGAACCCTAGTTTTTAAATGGTATTGTTTCTTATACCCAAAAACCCCTCAACGTCACTTCTTATTAGTTCTTAACAATAGTGTTGTAAACAATTTGAGAATTGATATAGCAAAATCTCGCACTTCTCAAGATAAAGTCCTAAAGCTAAAGTGTGATACCATGTGTAATTCAATAGCCCCATTGTCACCTCACCAACCTCTTTTCACTCCAGTCTAGATCTCCTCCAACTCAAGGGGGGTTCTCCCTATTATATGTTAAGGATCTAATGGCCCAACCAAACTAAGTCAAGAGCCCCTAACTCTCTATGTTTACTACTATCAATCAAAATATTGAACAATAGGGTCAGACATGCATCCTGAAGATAAAATTGCCAGGGTATTTTTGGGTAATTTCAAAGGGAAAGTCCCCAAAAACATATAATCAAGGAGTTATAACGTGATTTCAAACATTAAATATCAACAAAATCGTTTAAATGATATTGAAAGGAAAAAGGTGATGTAAGATAGAAAGTGCCTTACTTAAATGCTCTAAGGATTTTTCAATAGTTGCTCCAAAAGCTTCACTTCAAGGCCCTTCAAGATCGTCTCCAACAATGCTATACCATCAACTTCAACAATGTTGCTCCAAAAATGTCCTTAAGGTCTTCACAACAAGTTTACTAGAAGTTTCTCCAACAATATATTCAATAAGGTCTTCATTGTCAACTCGTCTCTTGTTTGGGTGCCTTAATGTGCAATGACATGTTTCCAAGACTGAATTCAATGCAAGGCATATTTGAAACTCTAACTCTGTCTTCCGGTGTCTTATTAGAAATTATTTCAGTTTTCATTTTGTGTTTTCAAGTTAGATATTTTTTTCAAGTTTTTACATTTATAATTTTATTTCAATGTGGCAGACTGATCAGGGCAGTACAGGAACAACCCTGAGACGGGATGATCGCGGAAAGAGGCCAGCGGAAGAACATGTAAAGTGCCAGCATTTCTCTATCTTCAGGTATTTTAGTTATTTACATAATTGAAATAATATTAATTTTGTTCAAATATGCAGACACCTAGCCATGGTACGCCTGATGATTCCCTCTTTGAGGAAGAGCTTTCTTCATCCCTATCTCCAGTGTTCTTGTTGCGAAAAAAGGCACGAGATGCAAGGTCAGAATTTAATACTTTGATAGACGCGCCTCAAACACCTGAAACAAAAGAGAGGATAAAACAACTTATGAGCCAGCTAGAAACATATCAGGTAATAATAAAAAGTCAAAAGGATATTTTTTTTGTTCTGCATGAGATGAATTGTGATAGTTTGATTTTTATTTTTTACATTGACTAAACTAACAAAAATTTCTTTTGTATGTAGCGTTTTCTGGCACTTGCTGAACCCGGTGTTGGTGGTAGTGGGACACAAGGGCAAGATATTGCCCAACAACCCTCTCGTACACCTTCTACTCCTTTAGGTGCCAGCCAAGAAACACACCCTGCCCAAGCAGACACCCAACCAACCGTTGAACGTGTTGGCAATGATGAGGCTGATATGGCCAACTACATTATTGCGTTTCCTGGAGCTACACGTGTCAGCTCCACAGGGACCATTAATGGCACGTTGTTGGTGAACGATGAAGGTGTCCCTATAAAGCATGTACAACTCCAAGGTAAATTTTAATATTTTAACTATTTCATGTACTTTATCTAAAACATATTTATCATGATTTTTATTTTTAAATTAATGATAATATCTTTTTTTTGTGTAGGAAACAATGAGTTCTACATTTTTCTGGAGAGCCATGCATTGGTAATTTTTGGCCCAACCATACGCATAGGGTGGAATTCCCAGAATTCCAACCTGAAAAAAGAACTTCTAGATTATCTAGAAGCCCTTTTTGGGGTCGGCACATTTGACAGAACAGCGGTGGCTCGGGTAGCCGGCAAATATTTGAAATATACTAGGGACACCTATAGGACGCAATTGCAATTTAACCCTAGATATGAGCGTCCTCTCACAGTTCCAGAGAGTGAGTGGAGAGCACTCATCCATGACGGAAAAGAGAAAAGAGAAAAGAAAGAAGGAAAAATGCCAACTGGACCCGCAAGGTAAATTACAACTTTAATTCAATAGCTTTAATTTTCTCTATGTCTAAAATAAAAGTGTGCTACGTCATATCTGACTTCAATCTTTTGATGCTAGGTTGCCTGACACCTCAAAGGCAACCAAAGCTAGGATTGAAAAAAAGGGCCATCACAAACTAGGCCAGGGCGGCTACTTGAAATTAGCTGCAAGAATTGTAATTAAGTAGCTAAACATCTTATAATTAATTGTATCGCCTTCCAACGTTTTTGTAATCCTATCAAATATGATTAAAAATACACAATCATATGTAATGTAGGGTGATGACTTCGGAACATAAACTATAGAGGAAGATAAAAATATCTCTTTCCATTTCGGCTATCAAGCTGTAGTTGAATGTCGCAGAAGCTTGGGGCAGGTCCCAAGATCCAGAATGCCTGATAAGGTAAAATATTAACCTTTCAATATGTTTGTTTTCGTCCATAAATTTAATGTCTAACAACTTTGTTTAAATCAGGGGAGCAGCACTACCGACGAGGAAAATAACCCAGTTTTAGAGCCAGATGTAGATAATCCTCACGTGCAACCTGATCATTGTAGTGGGGACCAGGCCGACAATGCTACTATCAGTGAGGGCCATGACGGTAACTAATTTCCACTTATAATTTTTTCTAATTATACCTTGATGGTTGTCCTTATAACGTTTTTTGTTTAAATAACAGAGAATGTTTCCCTTGAGGATCTTACCACCAAAGAGGAAGACAGGGCAACAGTCCCAACGACGACAACTAGTGCACCAGGTAAATAATCTCATTGCAATTTTTTTTATTAATATTACCGAAATAGTTCAATGATATTTAAAAACTGACAATTAAAATTTAATATTATCTGTTTTTCTAGGCAATGCCCCGTCACTGGATGAGACCAGACATCGTGACTACGCAACTAGGTTAGCGGCGACAACTGGTGCACCGGGTAAATAATCTCATTGCAATTTTTTTTATTAATATTACCGAACTAGTTCAATGATATTTAAAGAATGACAATTAAAATTTAATATTATCTGTTTTTGTAGGCGATGCCTCGTCACTGGATGAGACTGTAGAAATTTGATGAATAATGATTAATTATCCACCGAGACTATCCTGATCACATACAATTCGAATTTATATGCAACACATAATCTCTTCCACTCAGATCATCACACATGCGGAAATAAAACAAGCGATAGCACATCAAATCATCATACACATTAACACAGTATGTATGGGGAAAGCTTATAGCTGAAAACCCTGCAGCTATTGCGTATATTATAATGGAGAAATCATGTAACAAACTCAGTACAATACTCCTCACAAGTACTCAGTACTTTCTCATGAAGTTACACACAAACTAGCTCTGTTTTGAACAGGTTACTGGTTCAAAACTCACCGCTAATTGCCTTGCCTCTATTGCGCAATCCAGGCCTGTCTATATAGAGATCCAAGGTTCGAATCTCCTTGGCTTGACAGCGCAATCATCATGGGAAATTCCTCCAAGTGTGGTGCAAATCTCATGCACAACTGATGTCGCCACTGATAGCCAACTCAACCCTTTCATCTACCTCTTTCACTGGTCTCCACTGAACTGTCCATGCACTGTAGTGAACTGATGTGTTCTTGAGTTGAATAATGAGTTACTAATTAATGAATTAAACAATATTTAATTCACTCCACTCATAACTAGTTGATTAGCTAGTTAAACTAATCTCAACCAGTTCAACTAAATTAAACCGAACACAACTCCACTAGCTGCCTCATTAACTCCACCAAACTTCTGCCACTGAAGTCCTAACTGAAGTCAACCATGCATGATGCCATCAAACCCTTGGGAATAGCGTAATTTTCCGTCGTAGCGATGAAATTTTTCCAAGGCTCGACCAAGTGTTCCAAGAGAGTAACCTGAAAGTTTATAGTTCAAATATTATTAAGGGTAACAATATTTTGACTTCCCTATTTTTAGGATAAAAGGGCCTAAAATGTACATCGACCTATAGGTCGTACTGTAGGTCCATCTATTTTTACCAACATGACCAATACTCCAAGAATAACATACCAACCCCCGGACCATGCTCCATAAAATTAAAAACAGACTTTGCGCCGTAACTTGCCCTGCGCCCACTTAGTGAAGGCGAATTCATTTCATCAAGCTCCATCATCTTGCTGTATTTTCAACTGAGACCGTACATCGTGACTACTTAACCAGGTGCCTCTATAGTGCGGGTCAAAAGGCACGAAACAGGAGTAGAGCACGATGATATTGATGATGTAATTAGAAGCTTTAGAAATAGGAAGAAGAAAAAGAAAATTTGATAATGTAAAATATTGTATTATTATAAGAAAAAAATTACCATACTTGGAACGTTTTTTGTGTTATATAAAAAACTCATTTATCATACTATTTATTTTGTTTTTTGTAATACTAATACTCATGGCAGCGTGTTTCCTTGCGTACTTTTTGTTGAATTGTTTTTTTATTAGTTATTGAATATTTTTTTATGCTCATGAAAGTAAAAAATGAAATATAGATTGGGTATTGGGGAATTGAGAGTGATGTGAGGGGGGGGGAGGGGCCATAAGAGCTTCCACCTTCACGTGGTTGGCCCTGTTTAATAGAGAATAATTTATTGGAGTGATTTAATCTTGGAGCAAACCTCCCTTGATCCAGCGTAGCAACAAAAAAGTCACTGTTGACTTAGTTGCTACTCTTTCAGATCGTGGGAGGCTTGTTCCAAGTTCATGCGACTCCAATAAATTGTTCTTGAAACGAAGAGGAGCTTATTCAGGTATGTTTTGACATTTTCAATATATGTTCTAACATTATCATAAGAATGCATCTTAGAGTAAAAAATACTACATCAATTACTTGTATTTATTGTATAGATAATGATGGATTTTGATTGACTTGGCAGTGCAGGTACAAATCCTCTTGCATCATGAGCAATAAAACTTGTCAACCAGGGTCATGTCCAGGATATTTTTGCTTGTGCGCTTGACTAGGTTCGTAATGTCACATTTTGTAAGTTCCTTTACAGTTCATAATTCAATATTAAGTTTGTTCATGATTATTATCTAGGTTTTTTGTATGTGTTTTTTCATCTATTTGATTGTAAGCAACTCTGCATGTTTCCTGTTGTTCACTATGATTTCTCCCATTACCACTCCCAGGATGAATCCGACTTTATTGTTACATAGGTTACTTTATTATTACTATGATTTCTCCATTTACGATTTCATAGGTTACATCATGTAAATTTGTCAATCTCAGGTTGGTGATGAGCTTTAGTTCTCCAGATTTGGGGCTTTTCTGATATTTTCTCCCTCATGTCATTCCTGCATCACCTCGTTGTTTGAGCATGCCAATTGTCTACCACTAGTACCAATTGGCACATGTCAATCTCTGAGTGGTGCCACATTTCACCTATTTTCAGTGAGAGTTTAGGGTTTCTCTAACATAGCTTCAGAAATCCGATTCGGTGCTTGCTTGAATATTTTCACATAATACTCATGGTTTGGATTGATGAGCATGTTCTGAATGGTTGGTTGATTCATAATAACCACCCATATAGTCATCTTGAGATATTTCAGAAGATTTCTCGGGTTTCCTTTTTCACCGTTTCTAGTGGGTGGGATGGTGTGGGGTGATCCATCAATACTGGTGCTCTTGTAGTAGGGAATTTGTTTTTGGGGATATAAAGGAGCATTTGATGTAGATATCCCATTGGATGCATTCATGGATGGGCACGAGAGGTCAAGAATTTAAATTAAAAATATGCAACCTCTAGCATGGCAACCTGAAGGCCGCGAGAGACACTGGTTAAAGATTGTTTTGTGCTGGCCTTAATATAGTCGTGATTTCTTTCTATTATCTTAATGCAAATATATAATCTGGTCTCATTAAAATGAGGATTGTGGTTGTATTTCTCTTTGGTTTTTTTTCTCTTAATGCTCCAAAAGTTGCCAAAAGTTGTGATAGTTGTTTAGTTTGCCTGTTACAACTTAAAAGTGGTTTTTAGTTTAATGGGAGTCATGTTTTTTAAGGTTCATACTAATATGAAGATCTTGTAATTATATATTTAGCATAAGAGAAGATGGCCTCTGCTTTGGACAGTATGACAACAATTGCCACACCTACCTCATTGGGTAACAATGGAAAGGGGAAGAAGTTGGGTGCAATGTTTGATAATTATGGCAGACAATTGTCTTCTCTTTCAGTTTTTTCACCCATTTCCTTTAATCTCTCAAGAAGAAGAGGGACTTTGAGATTACGTGACAGAGAGAAGGTAGTTAATACAAGAGCTATGGAAAAGGAGTTGTACTTCAACAAGGATGGCTCAGTGACAAAAAAATTGCAGGTCAGAGAAAAAATTATGTTTAAAGGAAGGTCACCTGCTCGTGAAACTTCACTGTGGTGGATCTTTCCTTGTCCACTTATATTCGATTTTAATGTGTTATTTTAATTTTTCATGGAGGGTTGTTTTGGCATATGGTCTGGCATTCAATTGCACACTTATTGAAAGCATTGTCAATTTGTCTTGCAGGCGGTGTGAAAAAACTTGCTGATCTTGTTGGAGTCACCCTTGGGGCGAGGGGCAAAATGTTGTCTTGGAGAGCAAGCATGGTTCTCCGAAAATAGTTAATGATGGTGTGACAGTAGCTAAGGAGGTAATTTGTAGATGTGTGCTCTGGTTTTCTTTTTAACGTTGTATTAGTTCCCCTCTTAAATGTCTTAGATTTGGTAGGCATAATTTGAAAACTCAAAGGTGAAAGGAAACATATTTGTTACCCAGTGGTCTACTTGGCCTATGGACTAGCCACATTAGAGTAATGCACAAAGCTTTTCACAACAATAAAAGGAAAGGGTTATGGCTGAGTCAAATTTTATTGTTATTGACAGTGTAATGAAATGTATCTCAATGCTATGGTTTTGGCCTTTTTATTGGTTGAATTAGAGGACCCAGTTGAAAATATTGGGGCCAAGTAGGCTGGTTTTCCTTTTTGTTGATGGTTTGGTGTATCTAATTGAATTAGTTGCCTAAGGTATTTTTGGTTGCAAACTCATTTTCATTTTTCATACAGTATTGGCCTTGTGGAATACATTTGATTGTGTGGTCTTGTTAGATCTACAACATTTGTAGTTGTTTAGTCTTATGGCCGAGGTGCACTTTTATTATGGAAACAGTTGATGCAATATTGTCATTTAATCCTTACTGCAGGGTAGCATGTTGAGAAGTTTCTTGTGAAACATTTGGTATTCAAAATGAAACTTGATCCTATACAGCATCATGCACTTGACTTCAAAATTCATATTCAAAGTGTGCTAGACAATTCTTGCAAAATTTCAAATATTTATGTTGTTTTAAAATATTATCTTTTTCATGTATTGGATACTGAAAATGTGAAAAAGACTTTGGTATGAAACCAACTGGTGAACAATTTCCAGCAAAACAACCACTTCCAAGACATGATTTAGAAGTAGAACATATGTACTTATGAAGCATAGAAAGATATCCTTGATGCATTGTCAATGTTTGGCTAGGGTTATTTTTGGAGAAAATAACTCCTTATTCCTAGAATAGTGATCTTCAATACAAGTAAAGGCCAGAGAAGAGAGATCATAGTGTGACGCAACAAAACTGAAATTGGACCCCTAAGGAGAGTTGGTGTGTCTACAATCGCTCTGTCGGCATTTTCCCTTGGTTTACCCCGTTCTTTTCCTCCAGCCTGAGTCTTAATTGACTTCTTCTTTCTTCGGGTTTATTTATCAAATTCGTAGAAATTCGTAGAATTTGATAAATAAATACTATCCACAATAGTTGGACTTTAATTTATATTCCCGACTTTATATTATCTCCAAGCCTTATAACCAATGTTTAGCTTTCAACACTTTGTATTTATACTCCATGTTTCTTTTTAAATAAATAACTTGTAATGAACTTTCGGCTCTATATTTCACCACCCAGCCTTACAACAATCACGCTCCAGACTTATGCTAATTATCTGCCAATTGTTTAACTAAACAATTTCATTATACTTCGGCTCCACCTATATATATCAATAACCAATCAAACACTCGTATCGTACCTGGCTATCCTCCACACACCTTAGTTAACCTCCAAGAAAGTTCAACGTGTGACCACCGTCCGATGGCCCTTCTCCAAATCAACGAATCTTGGCAATTTCGCTCGGCTTCCAACATCAGGATTTAACGTGCGATGGCGCGGGTGAAACGGTGGTTTTCCGGGGGTCACTTCGCCACGTGTTGCATTCCCTATGGAATTGCTCGCGAATAGGAAATACCGCCTACTCCGCAAAATCGGTGCGATATGGGCAACCCGCTTTTGTGATTCCGTTCGTGGTTTTGGTACAGGGCTTGACCATGGGTGCAAGTCTGGTTTCGCTATCCTTTTGTTTGTTAACTCATGTCCAATCCTCGGGTCAGGTTCTGAAAGCACAACAATTTTGTCTCTTTATTAAGCGAGATTTTTATATTTGAACAGTGTTCACGACCCCGGTTCTCTACACAGACCTCGCCTTCGGGTGGGGTGAGTTCACAGGGTTATCCAACGATTTACGGGAATTCAAAGACAGAAGAATGGAATTATCAGTACCCAATCGCCTCACAGTTAAACAATTCTTCACAATTAGCAGTTCGAGATAATTCAATGGCAAATAAGCTTGGAAATCATTTAACTGGAAACAATTGTTCACACACAGAGGTTTATTGCAGAAATCCCCTCTCTACTCTCCTCTTCCCTCTCTACTTTTATTCATCCGAGGAATTACAATTTATATACATAACATATGGCTCTTCGGTTCCTTTGAGAGGACCGTTATAGAAAGCAAAAGGTCTAATTATAATAATTCAACTAACTGAAACTGTTCGACTAATACAACTCTAACTAGTCTAAGTAATACAGTTAGCTGAGGTATTGACACCTAGCTATTACAACTCAAATGTTTTCGAACTCTCCTAGCCAAAACATGTGGAAAAAACCTTCTACATTGCTGGCTAGTGCCTAATGCCCCAGCATCATCGTCTGACATAAACCTATTAACAAAAGTGAACAGGGAATGATTATTAATTATGGCATACTAAGTTGCTTTTCTAAAGAGTAACATTGTAGATAACCTTAAAAACATTTGTTAACTATTTTTGTTTGACCATTTGATTGTGTTTGATATGTAGAACTCATGGCAACTAGTGTTTCTCCACTCATATTAAATAATTATTTCCAAAGTTTCTTGTTACTATTACTTTAGGAAAACCATGAAGACTATGAATTTCTTTCACAGACACTTTTGCCACTTGGCTTGTTCTTTATGTACTTTGAGCTCTACAAAAAAAATCTACAAAATTTGTCTATATAAATGACCACAAAATGTAATACTTACCTTTATATTTCAGTAACCCTGTAATAAAGTCTATTGATATATCTTCTAGTCTTTGAATATGTATGTGGAATGGTTAAGTAACCCTAGAGATTTTACTATCTCTCTTTTATTTATTATGCAAACCTGCCCTTCTCTTACAAAATTTTGAATATCTTTCTTCATTCCTTCCAAAAATATATTTTTTGATCCTTTGACATGTTTTAAGGAACCCTGCGTCCTACCATCAGAGAGACATGGGACTCCCTTAATATTTGTTTATTCAAATATGCTTGCGTGCATAAAAATATTCTACATTTGCACCAAAGTATATATCTCTTTCACTCCCAATGCTCCATAGAGTTCATCCCATCCTTTATAAATTTTAGTTTTGTTTAGTACTATTGTCATTTTTCCATTATGGAAAGCTTCTTCTAGCCACCTAGGAATAGAAAATGTAATTGGATATAAATTTGAGGCCTCTTCTATTTTAGAAAGAGCATCATGTACTAAATTTTCCTTACCCTTTTTGCAGATTATCTCAAAATTAAAACTTTGCATTTTTTCTCCTCATTTTTGTTTATCTTCCAATGAAATCCATAGCTTCAAAAAATACTTTATGCTATCATGGTATATATTGACTTTAAAGTACCTCCCAATGATATACTATCCCCATTTTTTATTGCATGTAATATTGCTTCCATTTATTTTTCATACGTAGATTTCACCAAATATTTTCTTTGAATTCCTTGATTTTAAAAGCCAATGATATCCCTTATTTTGTTAATGTTACGTAAATTCCTTGTCCTAGTGCCTCACACTCTACTATGAATGTTTTACCAAAAGTAGGTGCAACCGATGTTGGTGTAGAAGACATGGCATCCATTAAAAGAAAGAATGCCAAAGTAGCCTCATCATTCCATATAAATGATATTTTCTTCAAGAGATATGTGAGTGGACTTGAAATGCATGCATAATTCTTAACAAATGATCAATAATATCATGTAAGTCTAAAAAATCTTCTAGGAACCTTGATTTTCTTAGGAATAGGTCATTTTGTAATAGCTTGCATCTTTTGAGGCTCCAACTTCACTTCTTCCTTTAAAACAATATGAACCAAATACTCGAATTCTTATTTCCCAAAAGCGCATTTGGATATTTTTACATAAAAATGATTGTTCTCAATAATTTATATAACTTTTCCACATGTTTAGTGTGGTATTCCCATGATTTATTATAAATATGTGTATTATCAAAGAAAACCAACACAAATTTTATAAGATGGGATCAAACAAAATTGCTCTTAAGTCGAGCCCGCCGAACTTCAAACGGCGATAAACCATAATTAAAACCAAATTCGCGTTCCAAAATAGCCTGCTGACGTCGGCCAAAATTTTGACGCGAAAACCAAATGAATTCCGCCCTAATATTTTTCAGGTCCGAAGTTGGGCTGGCGTACAGAGGGAGAGTTGTGACGCGAATTTCTTATCAAATTCGCCCTAATATTTTTCAGGTCCAGATTTCCACTGCGCGAGCGGCCCAAACAAAGATCCACTCCAATCAATTTCTGCCACGTGTCCTCAATAAAAACTTGCCCTGCTCCCGGCTGTAGGTGCATTCGATGGCATTTAAGGCAATGGGACATGGATGTGGCGATTTCATATCAATCGAATTAAGATTTAATGCTGTTCAATTAAATTCCAAGGTTTTCACATCAAATCGCATTAAATTTTAACACTGTTCAAGATCGGATCTCCACTCCCGTTAGCGATTCTGCATGCTCCAATATGATCCGGCCTTCGGCTCTCATTAATGATCAGAGATTAATTATGACGAGCATCCTTTGATTGCATTGCATTGATAAAATGGCATTTTGATATGGTTTTTCAGACGAGCCGGTTGCTGGGTTACACTGCCTGCTCACTGTGACGAGAAGGAGAAGTGGCCAGCTGAACTGCTGCGTAGACCTTGCTGCATATCTTCATTTCTCTCAGTCTGGTCCTTGTCTGTCTTCCTCTGTTTCTTTGAATTCTGCTTCTCCGTCTCCTCTTGTGCCCACTACTAGTGAGACTGCACCCATGCCTCGTGTGCGTTAAAGGATGCGTTGCTGCAGGGGGAGCACTAGAGGTCAAATCCTGCGCGCTCCCTCCAGCCCCTCAACTGATTTGTCTTCCGACCAGTCCAGTGATTATGCAGGTCGTTATCCAAATACTAGGAGTGGGCGGGGTCGGGTTGTAGGATCTGGCCACCGTATGGGTTCACCTTCTCCCACGACGCGCACTGGGCAATTTTCCTTTAATTTCTCTCTCAACCGCCCACGAATTACAGCTTCAGTCACTGTGGTTTTCCGCGAGGAGGCCCAAACGGAGGAATAATGCACCCGTCCGGCAGGTCTAAGCTTGGAAAAAGCCGGCCAGCATTCGGGCCTTCAGGAGGGGAGCCGTGGCATGAATGTGGAGGTAGCACCTAGCGATCCTGGACCTTCCGAAGGATGGTGCCGAATCTTCGAGGAGCCGGAGGAGTAGTTTGGTTAATTTGTTTTTCTTGCTTCGCGGCCCACTTAATTGGGCTGCTTTTAGATTATTTTACTGTGCTAGACCTTTGTAATATTTTTGAATTCTGTAAATTAAACGTTCAAGACTGGTTTCCCCGTATGAGGGCAGTCTTCTTAATTTTTTGATTTTTTGATGACAAATTTGCCATGAGTCTGGGAAATGATTTTGACTTCGGTGTAATTTTATTCCCACTGTTAATAGATTAAATTTACTTAGAAAAAAAAATGTTGCCCTGTTTCTATTTTAAACCTATTTTTTGAAATACAGAGCCATGTTTATATGGTCTACGTATTATACTCTTTCTCTGTATATATACAGGAACCTTTTTGCTATAAACAGGGTGGATGCTGTAGCAGGCTACTAATGGAAACAAGCGAGCCTGAACCTTACATCTCAGATGCAACAGATGGTTACCAATTTTGGAATCAAGCGAGCCTGATCTTACAAGCGAGCCTGGGTTTCTACAAATGGTTATCACACTCCTCACATGATTAGCGTTTTTCTCTGTTCAAGGATTTTGGGTACTTTAATTTGTATTTGGAACAATGGACGTCGGTACTCTATCTATTGCTTTACTATTCTACATAATGCTATTTCACTTTCTTATAGATGCCTCGGGCATATTTGGATGCTTTCTCAGATTGTCGATAATCTCCATGTGGACCGTTACTTGGTTTTATATCAAGTCCCTGTATGTGACATGGGGTATTTTTCTATCACTGTCTGGGGTGGGACTTCCACTTTTCTGGATGGATATTTGGGTTCCAATCTTCGGATGTGAAAATGTAATGACTTCATGGACTGTTTTACTTCATATAATATATTCAAAACAACGTTTTTTCTCTTGTGAAAAAAAAATGATTAATGTTGATCACTCTGCCTTCAAAACTAGCGATGCTGGTCTATGTTGCTGGTTTATTGATATGGTCTCATGGTATTTTTATATTTTGGACATATCACACTCCTCACATGATTAGCGTTTTTCTCTGTTCAAGGATTTTGGGTACTTTAATTTGTATTTGGAACAATGGACGTCGGTACTCTATATGTTGCTTTACTATTCTACATACTGCTATTTCACTTTCTTATAGATGCCTCGGGCATATTTGGATGTTTTCTCAGATTGTCGATAATCTCCATGTGGACCGTTACTGGGTTTTATATCAAGTCCCTGTATGTGACATGGGGTATTTTTCTATCACTGTCTGGGGTGGGACTTCCACTTTTCTGGATGGATATTTGGGTTCCAATCTTCAGATGTAAAAATGTAATGACTTCATGGACTGTTTTACTTCATATAATATATTCAAAACAACGTTTTTTCTCTTGTGAAAAAAAATGATTAATGTTTATCACTCTGCCTTCAAAACTAGCGATGCTGGTCTATGTTGCTAGTTTATTGATATGGTCTCATGGTCTTTTTATATTTTTGGCATATCACACTCCTCACATGATTAGCATTTTTCTTTGTTCAAGGATTTTGGGTACTTTAATTTGTATTTGGAACAATGGATGTCGGTACTCTATCTGTTGGTTTACTATTCTACATACTCTATTTCACTTTATTATAGATGCCTCGGGCATATTTGGATGCTTTCTCAGATTTGTCGATAATCTCCATGTGGACCGTTACTGGGTTTTATATCAAGTCCCTGTATGTGACATGGGGTATTTTTCTATCACTGTCTGGGGTGGGACTTCCACTTTTCTGGATGGATATTTGGGTTCCAATATTCAGATGTGAAAATGTAATGACTTCATGGAATGTTTTATTTCATATAATATATTCAAAACAACGTTTTTTCTCTTGTGAAAAAAAAAATGATTAATGTTTGTCACTCTGCCTTCAAAACTAGTTATGCTGGTCTATGTTGTTGGTTTATTGATATGGTCTGATGGTATTTTTATATTTTGGACATATCACACTCCTCACATGATTAGCGTTTTTCTCTGTTCAAGGATTTTGGGTACTTTAATTTGTATTTGGAACAATGGACGTCGGTACTCTATATGTTGCTTTACTATTCTACATACTGCTATTTCACTTTCTTATAGATGCCTCGGGAATATTTGGATGCTTTCTCAGATTGTCGATAATCTCCATGTGGACCGTTATTGGGTTTTATATCATGTCCCTGTATGTGACATGGGGTATTTTTCTATCATTGTCTGGGGTGGGACTTCCACTTTTCTGGATGGATATTTGGGTTCCAATCTTCAGATGTGAAAATGTAATGACTTCATGGACTGTTTTACTTCATATAATATATTCAAAACAATGTTTTTCCTCTTTTAAAGTTTCATTTTTTTTTTTTAAATTGAACCTGCCGTCGCTATACCGACGCCTTGTAAGCGTCGGAATTGCGACAGATTAGAAACGTCGGAAGAGCGATAGTATAAAAACATCGGACGAGCGACGTTCAAAATGTCGAACCACATTTCGTCGGAATTGAGCCTGAAAAAGAATAAAATAATTCTATGGTACAATGGATTGAATGAGTATCAGGAAATAGGTGCACTAGTTCCTGGGGTAGGAACAATCCTATGCTCAATGCAAGGTGGCAGAAACTGGTAAGCGATACTCAAAGGAGTGTTCCATCCATGGGTAACAAGGGTGTCAAGTCACGATAGCTAAATGCTTTGCAATTTTTAACTTTGTACAGAGAGTCAATGTCAAAATATGGCTTAAACATCGAGTCCAAATGAAGCCGGCTAAAGGCCAAGATAAACAAGTAGTCAATATGCAATGCAGTGATGCAACTCAACAACACCAAGGAGCCTCTAGGGTAATAGCCGGTAAAATGATAATGAAGAAGAAGAAGAATGAAGCTTCAACATATAAGTCATGGCGGGACTAAAGAGGACTCTCGAGCCTACATAAAGTGCAGCATGGGCGATAAGTGATAGCGAGGAAATAACTAGGAAGCCCATGTAAAGGAAGGCTCTACCACCAAGTCATGATTAAATAATCGGCGAGTGAAATGGGTTAAGTACTCATGACATGATGGGATTGACCCTATGGTAAGTGATCAGAATGGAGGCTAGAATGTATAATGCATCGGAAAGTGGATTCCCTAACCTATATGCCAGTTATGAAAGTGGATTAATCTTCGTATGCTTTGTAGATGATTTTGGCATCTGAGGTATGGGCTCAACAGTGGGCCTCATAATATGAAGTGGTTAAGTACTATCAAGAGCACCCTTGGCTTTCGAAAACTCAGCTATACCATAATCATGAGATCTCGTAGTGATATTTGCGCGAGCACTCATCATATATATGTTTGATGGGGTTTCCCCTTCTTGGGTGCCTCTAAAGGAAGCCCTAGTATTTCAATCCATGCCAACAACTAACTGTTTCCCTTGGGGAAAAGGGTTTGTTAACACAGCCTAGGAACTTTAAGATCCCTATTGAGCTAACAAGCATTGCGCATCCTAAATTTTAGGGTAGAGGTGAGTAAGATGATCTCTAGTACATAGCTTGCATGGAAATTTCACTTTCTTTTTATCCTTCTGTCCCTCACCAACATGCTCATTAGATTTATTTGCATCGCCCTTCCCATCTTTTCCCTTCTTCCTATTATTATTTCATCCATTCTTCTTCCCCTTGGATTCTTGGTTTCCTTTGCGGTTTGAGGTCTGGACAGTATTTATTGACAAAGCTTGGGAAGAGTTTGGCACGAAAGGTACAACCTCACCTGAAGAAGCAGATTGTATGGAAAATTGCTACAATTGGCTAAGTAGGTTAGCTGTACCGCTATCGATTGACCCAATAAGTCAGTCTCCATGAGGACTAGGTTTAGCTTTGGACAAGTCCAATTTGGAGTGAGAAGCATCAGGGGAAATTTTATTGAGGACTCCAGACTGAGAATAAATTAGTTCTAATTGTTGGGCCCTAAAAATAGCCTATTCCTCGGAAAATACCCCAGACAGGGATACATCCAGCGAAATATCTAGCTGCAAGGATTTCAAAAATCATTCCAGAAGGAATTCATTTGGAATATAGGCTTCAATGAGCCTCTTCCTTCTCTGCCATTCCTGGATATGATCAGAAATGTGGGTTTCCTTGTCCTACTTACAATTAACCAAGAGTTCAATCCCGGCATCATAACGAACAGGCAACTAAAAATGATTTAAAAACATGGTAGCCAGATCTCCAAAAGTGGAAAACTGCCCCCAGTTAACTCAATATACCGCTTAGCTGCATTTCCAGTCAAGGTGTGCTGAAATAACCTCAACCTAATCGAATCATTGATTAGGGAGTTTGATGAACACCATAGATGAAAAGTGGTGATGTGATCTGCCAGATCCTCTCCATTCTTTCCTTCAAACATTGGAATGTCTGAAGGTAGTTTGGTGGGGACCGGAGGCCACCCCGGACTATATCGAATTGGATCATTAGTCAATTCCGAAAAATCCAACAAGTTTAACATTGCAGAAATGGTAAACAAGGAGGAGCCTGGGGATTCCATCCCTGATAGGATGAATTTCCCACATTCTGAAAAGAATATCCTGGATTTGATGAGGCACCAGGTTGCCAGAAAGAGTTCGTAGAAAAGGTTGGGCCATAGGAAAATCCTTGTGACTCAGCATTCGGAGAAGGACCCCCTCCCAACATGGATGTCTATAAACTAGAATAGTTCCCCCCATTGAAGTAGTGAATGAAGTAGAAACCCCCTGATAGGGGTTCCAAGCATTTTAAAAAGGATAAAAATCCTAATAAACACTAGACGAAGAGAAAAGAACATTCCCTTGGTGACCAGCGAGAAATTAATTCCCTGCCCCTACTGCTGTAAAGATAGGGTTCCAACCCATGAAGGTAGTAGAATTAGTCTGGGAAGTAAAAGGAAAAGACCCTAAGGAAGGATTTGAGTGAGGAATATGCCCACTTCCAAATGAGAACCCTTGAAAAGAAGCTGATCCACTAGCCATAGAAGAGATGGGTGTAGATGCAGCTGCAACATTATAAAAGGAAAATGGATGAATTCCACTAACGGACATTCCGAAACAAAGGGGACCAGATTGAGAAGCCTGTGCTTGGGTATAACCAGAGCCAAACACAACAACACTAGAAGCAATTGAAGATATAGCAATATTGCCTCCTTCTTCAACTTTAGAAGGATTCTGAATACCTGCAGCACTCACAGTTGAAGCTGCACTCCCAGTCGTGGCCATCGAAAGGTAAGAATATGATGGATAAGAACTCTCGAGTCTCTCAGACTCAGGTCTGATGTACTCGATGATAAATGGAAAACTAGAAGGAAGAGGAGATGGAATCGATTTAGGATATTTAGGTACTTCCTCTACTTTTGCTTCTTCCTCTGGAAATAAAACTCTCGAGGTGGGTGGAGTACTCCTCTCAGTACTGACACCAACACCAAAACCAGTTAAAGAAACTTCAAACCCTAATGGAGGATCTCTCTCCGTTGTGTCTGATAACACCAAGTGATAACCACCTTTTGAATTACTCCTACGCCTTCTTGGAAAAGGCTCAACACTCGCGGGAGATAACCCACAAAGTTGTCTCAATCGACGAATCGATTGGTCAGCCACTTTAAAATATTTATTAGACTCAAAAAATTATAAAGCTAAGCAAGCTAGGAGAAAAGAGCACTCACTACAAAGTCCCTAAGATCCAACCAAGCAAGTGGCTTTCAAGTATTTCCGCTCCGGGTGATTAGGACTGGACACCAAAATATAGGAAAGCGAAAAATAGAATCTCCCAAAAGTAGTCTGGGGAAATTATGATCCAGATCCACTAGCGAAGGTGACAGAAGTAGTTATGCTAACCTCCTAACAATAGCCTTTGCTAGTGCAAGTACCCAAGCATCACAAGGGCACCCTCCAGAAGTACTACTGGAAGTGATGCAACGTCTGCCTCAGGTACCACAAGTATTCCCCCCCGCAGTCACCTGTGTGATACCTAGGATGGGCAACTAAGGACACCAATCCATATCAGCAGCTGGGTGGAACGGTCTTAGGTCAAGATTCAACAAATCAAAGAGGGGTATCTCTCTTCTCTGCCTGCACTTTCCCTCGTGCTTGACTCTATGGAGGAGAGCTTTCCCAATCCACCTAATGGTGTTGGATTTTGCTCATTAATAAACTTCTATGTTTCAAAATCTGAGCGGCCTTGGAGAGTTAACTCTCCACTTACCTAATCCAAGGCCCTACAACCTAGCTAGTTGATGTATGACACTTAATACAAAAATAGCTAGTTGTTTTTAAATTATATCGCTTATTTTAATTGGCTGTTATTTTATGTCAAGGGCATATGGAAGTGAAAATGATGATTTTTGTATGATGCAACAAGAAACTAATGAAAACCAAACTATATGCAAATGCATTGATTTCCTTTCGATGAAGAGTGATTTCTACATAGGTTCTACAAGACTATATTTTTTTAACTTTTCTTTTTAGATAACCAGACTTCACACACGTCAAAAAGTTGTGAAAAATACTAAAAATGCTTACGTGCACCTAATGCAAATTACTAATGGCATGAAAATCCTAAGATGCTAGATCTAAGAAAGCAAAGAGAAATCTCTAATGATACCAAGGTTCAATCACTTTTTGGCAGTCAACAAATCTAGTTCCAAATCAGAAACTCAATGTATAAAGACGCCAAAATCATACTTGATATAACAAAATGAAATCAAAAGAATACTCCCTTCCTAATCACATCAAGAAAAGAAGGATAAATACTTCAACAAGGCTTCAAAATATGAAAAGAAAGCATTAACCAAAACAAAAGCAATGGGAAACAAAAAAGTTTTTTGGTTTTTGAGTTTTATGAAGAAAAGAGACTTCAAAGAGACCAAGAAACTATCCAATTACTGAGTGAAGCAAAATTTGAATTTCGAGAAAAACTTCAAGAAAATGCCCTAAGCCAACTGTGCTACTCTCGTAGTAGGACTTATATGAGCAAGAGGAAGACAAAAAACTCAACAAATCAACTTAGTACAATAGCATAAACTTGTGGCAAACTCAAACTCCAAAGAATCAAAAGAGACTCTTCGAAAATTGCAACAAGACCTAGTCAATGAAATCAAGAAAACCAAACGCAACAACAGGAAAAAATCAAGATGCAAAGCAACTCATAAAGTTAAGAAAGAGCAAATGAGCAAAATCTCTCTGTCCTGAATACTCAGAACAACCAAGAATCTTCAGAAAAAGATCTTGGTGCTCAGGCCAAAATTGCAAGCACAACAAACAAAGACTTCACCAACTGAGCCGTTATTCAGACAATTAAGAGAGAAACAAGTATAAAATCTCCTTAAACACAGTCTAGAGACTTCAAAGATATCACAAGAACAAGTCACCACAAGCAAACAAGACCAAAAAAGCTCAAAACCAAAAATTTCAAATTTCACTCAGGCATACGCACTTTAGCAGCTTTGCAACAAGCGTGCATACACAACTATGGTAAAGGAAACTCACATATACACGAGTTCATTTACAAAAAATAGCATATATACATGACTGTGCAAAATAAAAAATGTGTATGGAAAAGTAAATAAGGAAAAATAAAAAAGGTTAAGCCTGATCAAGAGACCAGGTCTTTAGTCTTACTGGAAAAAGATTTACTGAACTGGAAAAAGTGATTGAAACTATTGGGAACCTTCAAGACAGATGAAACAACCCAAAAGGGAAATCACAAGAATGTGATCCCCAGTGGAGTTGCCATTTCTATTTCAGGAAATAACTCCCTAAAGGTTTTTGGGTCGGAAACCTTCACAGATCAGGGGCATACCATTCAAGAAGGACTCACTTAACCTATCTTTTATGCTGATAACTAGATTTAATTAGTTGTGGAACTTACCCGAAAGTCCTACGTTTGATGTAAGTCCCATGAGGTTCAAACCCCAAGCAACCCCTCATGCTTTGTAACCTGGAAATCAAGAAATAACGTACATGAAACATTAGTTGTACATCATATATTGTTCCTATATGTCAGCATAAATCATGTATAATATCATATAAGCAATACTGAATTTTCAATTAACAATCGTTACACATATATAAAGAGATATAAACACGTGAATATTCAGAAACAAGATGGTTCTTCTCATTATAAATGGCATGTACAATAATAGAAAGTGGAGAGATCACCTGAATCCTTCCACGGCCTTCGAGTAGACCGTCCTCTGGATCCATCTAGACCTCACGTCGCTAGGATTATTCTAAGATGTGTGCACACAAGATGTCAGATAGGATGATGATAATCTTCAAGGAAACAAGGATTTCCTGAATATACCTGGGAAGTGCAAGAGGCATAGGAATATCAGACTTGAAATAGGGATCCAACAGAGTATAATATATATAAGTTTCTCTCTCCCTTAGGCCATACACATGAGGGGCTTTTATACTCCCTCAAAGTAGTTTCGGCAGTTGGAAACAGTTGGGCCATGGGCTGGGATGGTTGAATTATGGGAATAACCATCACCCTGCCTCGAAAATAAGGAATTTATATATTTTTTAATGATTTAAATGGCATAGGCGAAAAAGTATGAATGAACTCGCGTATATACATGGAAAAGTCTAGGCATATCGCATATGGGATTTTAGACACTATTTTTTATGAAGTCTGGGGGGAAATAGTTACCAAGGCCAAAGAGATAATCATTATTCACATAAGGGTGAAAAATGATGCTATAACAGAAACGAAATAGATTCTTTTTGCATTTAGTTGCATAATAGGATTCATGTGACATTCATTTTGAGCCAAAACTAAAACATAATCAATATCAACTTTAAAATTTATTCAATTAACCTTAAGGAGAATTTGAAATTAATGCACACATTTATAGGTCTAGGCTAAAGACATGTCCCAATGTCATTAGGCGTAGTAGCTGTCGCTAATAGTATGTGTTACATTCCGACGGTGAAACCCCATCTCACGTATGGAAGTATATAGGAATATGCTCCACGTATTAAAAGTATAAGGGGACGCTCTCATCATATGGTTACACATTAGACATCACTAATACAGACTTGACTCCCACATAATGTTGAGTGTATATGGGGAGACACCACTAGGTTGCAAGCGTGCCATAGGTAACCGAGTCGGCCGCCTTGTAGACGTGATACACTGAACACAACATTCGAGGAGATTGGATGTAGTACATTAAGTCCTTGGTAATTTCATCTATAATTTATGATCCAAGTGGATATTGGTGGCCACCCACCTATTCCACTTGGGGCCCCACCATTGCCTCTTTCAGTTTTTCAGTTTCTACACAACTTACTATTTTTAGCAGCTTTTCGGGTCCTGAACTTCCGAAGCCGTTTTGAGGCCCTAAACGACATTTTATAGGAATCACGCCTTTGGTAAAGAATTTTCTATTTTGGAATCAATATTCATGGTCAATAGTTGTAGTCCTAGGATATATCTTTCTAGCAATGTATCATGTGCAACAAACGGAGATAGTATGCCAAATTTACGACCCTAGGAAGTTGAAACACCAATTTACACAAACAGGGCCATTAGTTTTTGCGCTTCATCTCCTAGGGTTAGGTTTTTGGATGTTTAGGATTTTCGATTTCTTATATATAATAAATAGGCCCTTGAGCCTCATTGTAACATAGTTTAGAGGCTGGTAGCTGCCACATATCTTCTTAGAGATAAGTTGCCAGTGCCCTAGCTACTTTATTTCCATTCTGTCTGTAAGCAAATTTCAGTTCTTTGATATTAATGAAATGAAGCATTATTTCCACTGCATATTTGTATTTATGGTTATATGTGTATTCTGTTACGTTCCTGCATAAATCCAGATCAATTTATCACTAAGGTGTATATAGCAGTTCATGGATACCTAGTAATCCTTTATGCCTAGTTTCATCCTTTTTTATTTATTTTTGTGTTTAATTTCTAAAATTAACTGCCCACGATAACATCCTACCTATGTAGTTCTCCGACCTCATCCTACCTAGTTAATTATAAATCTTGATTGCTTGGAAAATTGATTCATCATTTTCCTTGGTTGATTTTTTTCTAAAAAGTCATAGTGGCTGAATCCTCAAATTCGCCTCATTCCTCTTCTGAAGGAACTCAAGATCCTCCTCCTGAGATTCCAAAATTTCCAATTGGACCCCTTGAAGCTCAAGGTGCTAAACTTGGAATTTTCATAAGTGTCCAGCCTTTCTCGTCTTGACCACCACCTGATGATTTCCTTTCGTCATCATCTGAGGATCCTGAGAGGGAAAGTCTTGAACCGTCTGCACAGTTTATGGTCTTTTCTCCTAATACGCTCCTTGATATTCTTGTGGTATCACCTCAAAGAGCATCCAATCCTTTTGACGATCCTGGTGTGCCCTTTCATTCTTCTCCTGTAGCATCTCCTACTACATTTTTCCAGTTTTTTCCTCCACAAATGGCATCAAATGTTGACGATGCTCCATTCATGAGTACTCCCCAAAGTACTTTATAGGAAACTACTGCAACTCATGTCCCAAAGGTAGACATCGAATATATGTTCTCTCTTGAAGGCTTTCCCTATGTCGCCACTCCTAATGATGTAGGAATTGGGACGATTATGACCTCCATTCAACTCATATCTATGCTTTCTCATGGGTGTACTTCTCTCGGGAGTCCTGTTTTAGGAGATTCAGGGGCTTCATATTTGTTTCATAATGTCATTTGGTAAAAATAATTTCCTCCCTCTTCAGTCCCATTTGTTTCAAATGATACTGCCACTTCTCAACCTGTAATGCAGCCTACAGTTACTGTAGGACAAATGATTGTTTCATTAGGAAAATCTATCCCCTTGGTACTATCTACAATCACTATGGTTCCACCCTTAAGTGGACAATAAAAGGTTTTGTATGTGCTTGGGGGGAAATCAAATAATCCATATGTACCTCCCCTTTCGAGTGGGGGAAATAGGAACTCTAGACCCATTTCAGGGGTGGACAACCTCATGCTAGTATAGGTGGAACATTGCTTTCACAACCAACGAGTATTGTCGTAGGAACCACTTTCCCAGGTGGTCAATCTACTTTAGGTCAACCTTTTTATCAAAAGCCCCATTTTCAATATTCTCAGGTTTAGAAACCCCACGTTCAACATCCTAACATACAATACCCGTATGTTCAATAGTCAAATGCTTAATATCAATATGTTCAGTAACCGAATGTATCTTATCCATATGTTCAACAACCGAACATCCCATATCAGTATGTTACTTGACCAAACGTCTCACAATAGTATGCCTAACAACCCCAAAATCCAATGGATGTTATTGTGACAAACTTTCAGTTTGGTCCTCAAACCAAAAATGGTCCAAATCCTCCTCTGGGTCAAGTTGGAACCTACCGTCATTAGCTTGGTACTCAATACCATCAAGTTCCTCAGGGTTGGTACCAACAACCCCAACATGGGCCTCAAGCTAGAACCTACCCTCATCATCCTCATAGTCAATACCATCAAATTCCTCAGGGTTAGTATCAACAAGCCCAATAGGGGCCTCAAACTGGCACCTACATCAATCAACCTAGTGGTAAACACCAGTATATTTTGTAAGGTTAGTACCAACATGCACAACTTGGACGTCAAACTGGACAATATTTCTAGCAAGGTCTGCAATTTCATACCCAACATGGGCTCTATCAACATCCCCAACAAGACCCTTATCAACATCCCCAGCAGGGCTCTTACATTCAACAATAGCTGCAACAAGGTCCTTACCAATAACAATCAGGACATTATGTGTATAAAGTTAAAAGCCCACCCCATTAGGGGAAGAATCCATATCAAACAGGTTGGAACCCATACATGGGTATCTTCTGTTGGCTCCCTATGATTTACAAGAATGGCAAGAATAAACGCTGCAGGGGGCCACATCAGAACCACTTTGGAATCCTAAGACCTAGCCTTCCTGGATTCAAAGAGGGATATCTCTATTAAGTGTTTTCAAATGATATATATTTATGCTTTTTTTATGATATTAGGCTAGTTATGAAGCTTACAGAACTTGTTTGTTTGGTTGGGATGGATCTCATTAACTGAAGAGGTCAGTTGAAGGGTGAAGGTGAGAGCAGATTGAAGAATGTTTCAGCTGAAAAGATAGGTCAAGAAATAGTATTAACCCATTGGGCTATGGAGTCACAAAAAGATTTAATTGTACAACAATTATTAAAGGGTTTCCATAGGGCAATTCATCTATATCAAAGGATATTTTAGATTGAATTGTGATACGAAACATTAAAATGTTGTGAAAGAAGCAAAGCTAAAACCAATTAAGAATCTAACTTCACTAAGACAAGAAAAGCCTTTCAAAGTAACTGTTTGAAGCAAGCCAAAGGACAGGGTGAACCATAGACTTCTTTGGACAAACTTTTATTAAAGCACACTTTTCATAAAACAATCCAATAATCCTAAGACTACTTTCAGAAAGGAGAAAACATATAAGAGAACAAGGAAAATAGCCTAAGATCATACATAAACTATGAATCTAGCCTGCTTTTGGCATACTCTCAAGGGATATTTCAAATAAAATCTTAAAGCCAGACTAGTGGATAGGGCTAACCATAAAATTCCCTGGTTTAGAATCTACTTAGAAAACTTTGAAAAGAACATTCAAAAACAATATCTCAAGTTGTACTCAGAAAGACATGGGCTCACCAACATTCCCTGGATATACTCTATTGAATCATTCTAAAAAAAACAAGTTGGATAAAACTAGAGGGCAATAAAGAATCCTCTAATACCTTAGCATAAGAAAACATAAAGATAAATCTTTCAGACAGAAATAGGGTACTTTGACAGTAAATCCTACACTAAATTTTATGTTCTTTATCAGAGAAAATGGACAGCATGTAAAACATAAGGAAAGACAAAAACAGTGAGGAATAACATCACCATTAATATAGACCAGGATCCCATGAATCAGCTTGTATTATTGATGTTCAAACCAGTTACATACTTCAGGTCCAACAGGTCTTTACAGCTCAAAACTTCTCTTCTCAGCCTAGTGTTCTTCAACTACTCAACAACACTTCAACAGCTGCAACAGCTATCTTATACTTCAACGATAATCCAACCAACAAAAAAAATGAACACCTCATACAATATTTATAGATAAATGAGGAGGTGGAGTGAAAGAAAGGGTTTCTAATTATTCATAAATGACAGAGTTTAATTTTTTTGACCTTAGAGACCATGCAAGGCCCAAGGAAAAATGTATTTAAGTTTAACTCTGCATTATATTAACTCTTTGAGCTACTTAGTTGCTTTTGTTGACTTTTAGGCTTTTTAGGTAGGCTTGTAATAACTTCTGAGTTGTCATTTGGGAATATCTCTGACTTGGAGTAACTTTATGTGTCTTTTGAGGAAAATTAGGCCTGTAGGTGGCATTTTGATTCTTTTGGAGAAGTAATTGCTTCTGTGGATGTGGCATCCGAAGCTCTTCTTCTGTTGATTTGTCAGTTTGGTGACTTTAACTCTGATTAGGCCTTCTTTAATCATCTTTTGCTTTCTATCCTTTGCTGACTATTTTAACTTTTATTTAATATGTCTTTAAGCCTTTGTCTTTTATCCTTAATCATTGATCTTCCTTTGTATTTTGTTTTTGTGTATAGGTGGCTTGGCTTCCGTATTGGAGGGTTTATTAATTAACCAATATTCATGAGGCACTAGTTAAACATTAAAACCGAACCCTGAATCTCACATTCGACATCTTTGAACCTAGGATTGTCATCCTGGGCCTTCTGCAACTTAACTTGATGTGGGAGGGTCTGTAACCTTTAGGCCACCATTAGACCTGCACAAAACTAAGAACATATTATAAAAACCTGCAGTTTTTGGATAAAATTCTTTCAGAGGCTCGGGGTGGGTGTTGGAGAATTTGCAGAGGAGGGGGATTATGCAGGGGAGGGGATATTCATGGCAGAATCATGAAGAACAGTGACAAATTTGAATTTTGGCACAAAATGAGGAAGGGTGGTTTTGCAGAAAACTAGGAATTTTTCGCGCTGACTCTGGGCGGTTAGTGGTTTTGAGTGAATCATACGCGATTCCACTTAGGGGATGACATGTTTCCCGGGGAAAACCACCCATTTCGCATCGAAATAGGGCGTTAAATCGTTTCGGCAAAATGTGAGTGAAAACGATCATGGGCCGTCAGATCTGGGGCAATCCAGATCTACGTTGGGAAAGGAGTGTGATCGAAAGAGTTGATTGGTCAACTGAGTTGGTGGGCCCAGCAGGTGACATCAGCAAATTTTTCGGGAGGTGAAATATTTATCGGGCGGGGTTGATGCGTTGGGAATAATGTTGATCATCAGATCCACAAGATCAACGAAGGAGATTTAATATGGGGGGAGTGGATAAGAGGTTTTTCAAAAGAAAGGATGATGAGGGGGGAAGCGATTACCATTGGATCGATGAGATCAATGGTTAAGATTCATCAAGGGGGAACATAATGCGGGAGATAAAATAAGAGATGGAGGGGCTAAACGAAGCGGAGAACATGGTCCTGTGGGGAAAGGAAAGGATTGGGTGCTAAGGTAAAAAAGGGACGAGGCTTGGCCAATGGTCATAGGTCTTGGTCGTATGAGCAAAGGGGCGGAGGTCTTAAGCCCGTGGGGGCTTAAGGCCTAACTTTTAAAAAAAGCGGTCGGAAAAAAGGCCTAAAAAGTCGGTTTTTTAGATTTGTTAGAGGTTCCTATAGGATAAAAAAGGGTGATAAAAACCATATAGAGGGGTTTTATAAGGTTTTAAAGGGTTCTTGGGGAAAATGAAGGGTAAAAATGGGTTTTTAGTGGAATAGATGAATGTTTAGGATAGGTGAGGATGAGTGACAAATGGAGGGCTTTTGGAGGACTTTATGAAGGTGAAATGGTAGGAGAGGGGCTTGAAAACAATTTTCATTTGAATTAGTGGGATAAATTGGAAGGGTTGATTGAAGTTTATCAGTGAATTGGTAAGTTTGAGATAATGAAGGCAGTGAGATTTCAAAAACTCACAAGTTTTTATAAATGTTGTTTTTGAAATCTGAAAGACTACTTAGCCATCATTAGGTATAAAAAAATTTATAGATCGCTAACAGTGGCTCCACTTGGGGAGGGAAGCTCCTTGGAGGTGTCAAGAACCTCAGAGACAAATATCTGGAAAGAAGATCAGTGCCTTGTCTTTGCTGCACCTTGACAATCCTTTTTTTGATGATCATGCTGCTTTAAAAGATGATTAGTATTTATCATAACCAAATGATTTTCTCCCAAACTTCTGCCTACACATCCTACTTTTGATAAAAAAAATTCTTCAGTGGGTGCACTTGGATTTGCAAACCGTTTCAACATCATTTTATTATTTTATTTGAAAGCAGTAAACTAATCTATTTCTACCCTTATATTTTCCATGAGTTTAGATTAAACAATTGAGCTCAATAATTCTCTACCTATTCTAACTATCTATCAAGGTTGAGCTGTTTGACATATTTTATTCTCTATTTTCTAAGATAGGAAATTTAAAACACATTCAAATCAGGATTAGACAGTCTGATTTGCTATGGGGGCTATGGCATTATGTACAAGCTGCACATAGACTTTATTTGCAGAAAGTTTTTAAAACAAAATTGTGAAGGCTTGAGATCTGAAATTTTCTAAGCACCCTTCCTTCTTTCTTTGGCTCAGGTTTTGATCTTTTGGGAGCCATTTCTCTTTTCTTTTCTTGGTTCAGATTTTAAGCTTGTTAGAACCATTCTTTCTCTATCCTAATCTTTTATACTGATAAGCCAAGATTACACTATTTGGAAAATATGTTTTCACTAATCTATCAGCATAAATTTAAATTTACTTAGTCATGATTAGGCTGTATGACTAAATAACAGTTCCTTTTTCAAGCAGTGGCATTTAGACTTGCACAATTTCAGATTTTTTCTCTTTTTTGTTATGGGGCTGTACCTTTCTTCTTTTTATCTACCCTCTTTTATCTTTTTCTAGTGTTTTTTGTATTTTTCAAACTTTCTTTCAAGCTATGTTATTTACAAAAAGCTTTGAACAAAGATTCTAACAACAATAATGTTTAAGAATCCTGCCATTGACAGGACCTCCAAAAATTTCATCTCCATCCATCTCTTGAAGAAAAAATGCATTGTTTCCTATAGTAGATTGAATGAGATAAGGGCCTTTCCATAAATTTTAAAAATTTCCATGTTTGCCCTTATCTTCTTTCCTAGAATCCCATTTTAGTACCTTGTCACCAATTTTAAAATCACTTGCCTTTTTTCTTTTATCAAATAGCTTCTTGATGTTTTCTTGTACTTGCTATGCTCTTTTGTAAACCTCTTCTCTAGTTTGTTGCAACTGTACAATATGGTTTATTCTCCTGCTCATATCATCTTCTTCAGATTATCATGACTGGCACTCTCAGAATGGTTGGAAATATTGCATCTGCTCCATAAACTAGTTGATAAGGGGACATTCCAATTGACTTTTTGACTCTCAACCTGTCTGCCCAAAGTGCATGTACTAGCTTATTGTGCCATGATTTTTTATTCTCTTCCAGCAACTTATTTATTATGTTTACCAAAATCTTGTTTGAGGATTCTGCCAGCCCATTACCTTGAGGGTAATAAGTTGTAGAATGGACCAATGTAATATGATATTTGTGACAGAAATCAACCATCTTTTTGCACCCAAAGGTAGCAGCATTATCGGTGGTAATTTTCCTAGGACAGCCAAATCTAGACAAGATATGATTTTCAATGAATGAAATGATGACTGAGTCTGTGGCATTCCTGGAAGTGATGGCTTCTATCCATTTGGTAAAGTAATCAGTAGCTGTGAGGATCCATTTGTGTTGGGTAGATGAGGCAGGATGGATTTCCCTAATGAAGTCTAGACCCCATTGTTGAAAATGAGCTTCAACAGTGATTGGTTGCAGATGTAAGGGAAGCAATTTCCTTTTGCCTTCAAAGATTTGACATTTATGACAGGCAATGACCATTTTGTGGATATCTTGAAAGAGGGTAGGACAGTAATAACCAGCTCTAAGGATTTTGTTCACAATAGTTTTCCAATAGAGGTGGCCTCCACATTCCCCTTCATATAACTCATGCTTGATCTTATCTGCATCATTCTAAGGAAAACATTAAAGAAATAATCCACTAGCATTTTTCCAATATAAACATTTATCTAAAATGAAGTAATTTACAACCTTTAACTTTAAAAACCTTGCCTTTGTTCTAGACAAACTAGGAGGAGCATTAAGATTAAGTAGCACATACAAAATATCAGCATACCAAGATGAATTCAGAAAATGATCTTCAATAAGTGGAGTTGCCAACTCCTCATGTTCATATAATGCATTAAACATGTTTATATCAAGAGCTTGAAAGTTGGATTCAACCATAAGTCTTGCTAGTCCTTGGCCTTTGATGAGCTTACTGGACTTGATTTCCAAGTCATATTCTAGTATTACAGCAATCCACTTTCCTCTTATGCCATCTAGATCTTGTGTTAAGATGTCTACTACCACTGAATGAGGCACAAATGCTATGACGTGTGAGTGTAAAATGTAAACTCTGAATTCTTTTAAGGCTTTTACCAAGGAAAAAGCTTGTTTTTCCATTATGTTGTACTTCAAAGGAGCATCTCTTAATGCCTTGCTGAAAAATGCAATAGGTTGTTCTTGTCCTTTAATGTTTTTCTGTAAAAGGATAGCAGCCACTGTGTGTTCTGATGCAAATGAAAATATGAAGAAATCTTTTGTAAAATCAGGACTAATGAGAACTGGTGTTTGGGTGAGTGCTTTTTTTTACCAACTCAAATGATTTCTTTACTTCTAAGGTCCATTTAACTCCTTCTCTTTTAAACATGTTTGTCATGTTTCTAAGGAGTTCAGCTAGGTTGGGTATGAACCTTCTCAAGAAATTAATCTTTCCAATGAAAGATTGAAGTTCCTTGATGTTTCTAGGATGATTTATTTGCAATATAGCTTCAATCCTCTTTGGGTATATCTTTATTCCCTCTTCAGATATGATATTTCCAAGAAGTTTACCTTCTTGGAGACCAAACAATGTTTTCTTGGGATTTAAGGATAAACCATATTTTCTGCATTTCTCAAAGACTTTTCTTAGGTGTATTAGGTGCTCTTCATCTGTTTTGGAATAGACTGTGATGTCATCTAAGTAAATCACAATGACGTAACCTATTTATTCTGAGAATGAAATATCCATGGCTCTCTCGAATGTGGCACCAGCATTCATTAAACCAAAAGGCATTTTCACATACATGAAAGTGCCCCAAGGTGTGGTGAAGGTTGTTTTAAGTTGATCATCAGGATGTACCAATACTTGGTTATATCTTGAGAAGCCATCTAGCAAAGAAATTCTTCTAGAACCTACCACCCTTTGTAAAATATGATCCATTTTGGGCAAGGGATAGTTGTCCTTTAATGAGGCTTTATTTAGGTTTCTGAAGTCAATACAAAGCCTTATTTCTCCTATTTTCTTCCTAACTGATACAAGATTGGATACCCATTCTGAGTATCCGACAGGGACAATAATTTCAGCATCAAACATTTTTCTACTTTCTTTCTCAACCAAAGGTAATTGAACATGGTTTATTCTGCACAATTTTTGTCTATAAGGCTTCTGGTTTTATTTGAGGGGTATCTTATGCTGAATTATTTCTATATCATATGATTTTAAATCTTCGTAACTCCATGCAAACACATTAGAAATTTCTCTAAACAGCTCAAGGTATTTCAGTTTGATGTGAGCTAGCAGTGTCTTGGATAATTTGATCATTTTAGGCTTTTCTTTACTTCCTATATTGCACTCTTCTACTTCAGCTTCAGTAGGTTCTATTTTTGGCCTTTTTGCAACATTATTAAAGTCAAATAATTCTTCTAGGGGTACCAGCCCCTTTGGCAAGCTTTCAGTTTTGGATTGCAACGTTTCTAGATCTTCTTTTATTGAATCTGTGTATTTTTCTGTTTTATGTTTGGGTTCTTTGGTTAACAGATTTATATCAGCAACCTCAAGAGACTCCTCTTCTTTAAAAAGTGATGTTTCCTCAGTAGGACAGTCTTTTTCATACTCTGAATCTGAGTTTGGCATTTCAAATTCATTTTTGGACTGTAGGAACTCTTCTATTTTTTTATCTCCTTCAAAAAATTGCCAGTATTTTTCATTGTCTAGAACTGCTAGTCTAAATTTGACTTGAACTGTATATTGTTTGCTTTCATAAGGTTTCAGACATGTACTAGCAGCAAAGGCTAATCCATTAGCAATAATATTTTGGTTTCTAGGGACAAAATTAAGTTGGAATTCAACAAATGATTTTAATAGGTCCATGGCATCATCCCTATAGGCTCTCAGTCTGGGATGTTTGGCAGTATATTCCCCATTTACTTGCCTAATTATCTATTCTAAATCTCCATGAACTGTTATCCTCTTGGCTCCTAGTTTTTTTAGCAAGTGTAATCCTAAGAGGAGTGCTTCATATTCTGCTATGTTGTTGGTGCACTGAAAGTTTAATATGTATGAATGACCTTCAACATGATTTTTCTTAGTGTTGTGCACCCATATGCCTGCCCCTGCACCAGTTTTAGTACAAGATCCATCAAAAATCATACTCCAAAGAGGATTTTTTTTGGATTCATCATTAATTTCCTTTCTGTCCTCTCTGTTTTGTTTATTTTGAATGCCACTATGTTATTTTTGAGGATCTGTACTATGTTTTTTTGTGTCTTGTTCCTCAAGGTATTCAATGTGTTGAGGAATTTCTCTTTGATTGTTATGATTGATGCTATGTTGATGACTTTTTTGATCCTCAAGGCCTTCATTTTGTTTGATGTGTTTTTCTGAATTAGAAAATTTTTTGGATGATTTTTCTCTCCCTTCCTCTTGTTCTATGGCTGCCACTATGTTGGTGGATGTTTCATTTTCTAATCCTTGCTCATTAGGAATCTCATCATTGTAAAGAATGAATGAGTCAAGGTCAGTATGTAGAGAATAAAGAGGAGAGTTTTCTATTCTTTCTTGGCTACTCACCATGTATCTCATGTGTGTTTCCTTATAGAGTCTTCTAGGTTGACTGAAGACAGGGATGGTGGCATAGGTCATATCCATCTGCATTGTGCCTTGTAATTTAGCACCCCAAGATATTGAAAGAAGCATGCCATATTTGGGGGGTATATCAGCCAAAACAATGTCCATTACTAAAATTTTGGCTGGGATTTGTGCTAAATTGACACAAAGATCTTTTATTAGGCCTAGGCATTGCTGGAATCAAAGGAGTATAAATCTTTATAAGGTCTGGTTACCTCAAGGCCTAATCTCTCAATTATTACTTTTGGCATGAGGTTATGTGATGCTCCTGAATAAAGCATGGCATTGTGCAGAATGTTATCATGGATGTTTAAGCTGACATAAAATGGAGGAACTCCACCTTCTTGAAATTTTCCTTCAATTTTTGGTCCAAATAGAAGCTCAGGTTTGTCATCATTTAAGTTAACAGAGTCGTTGTGATCTCCTATGTTCAAAGATTTTAAAAATTGAGACCTATATACATCTTGAGTGACTAACTCAGTGAGAGGGATAGAGATTTTTATCTTGGAAATTTCACACTCTATGCTGAAAGGAGTTTGAGTTTTGGAAATGTTTAATTTAGCCCTTTTAGTCACTATTATCTTAGCAAAATTAGTTTGTTGGTTTTATTATTTAGAGCAGTTAAAATGGTTTTTTTATGAGCATTAGCTGAGGTGCTAGTGCTACTAGGGTCACCACTATGTTTATCATGAATTTGGGTGTTTTTTCTCTTGTCTTTATCAGAACTTTCAGCCACTATGTTATTGTTTTTAGCTGTCTTTTTGGAAGTATTTGCAAGGCTGTTTTTAGAAGAATTTTCAGAGGTCTTCTTCTTGGGAGTGTCTTGGTTCTTTTTACTTCTCAAGTCATATTTTTTGTGAACTTCCATTATGGCATTTTCAAAGCCTAGTTTGTAATCTTTTGTTTCTAGGCTTTCTTCCTCATCAGGTATGTAATTGACTTGTTCTTCTTCATTGAGGAAAAAAATATCCTCATCATTTACTCCCAACATGTTCATGTGATTTTCCTCTGTTTATTCTATTATTCCTCCATCCTCATCAACATAATTTTCTTGGAAAGGAGGTCTAATATGTTGATAAGAGTCCCTTTCTCTATTTTGAGGTGGGTTTCTCCTAAAATTCTGATTTTGGTTTTGGGCTTGATTTCTGTTTTGAGGAGCAATTTGATTTTCTCTAGGATAAGCTCTCTCATTTACATTCATCCTATCCATCATCCTTTCCATGGTTTTTACTAAATTATCAAGTGTTGAATTAGATGTGGAAGGTTCAAATTCATCTCTATATGTCACCATTTTCTCATTTTTCATCCTAGCTCTTTTGGCAAGTAGATTTGCCTCAACACTTGTTGCCCCTCTCTGCATATCTTCTAAAGTGAGGGGTTCCCTTTCTCTCAGTTGATAGGCCATTTCAGGGTCAAATCCATTAGGGAATTTCATTAGAGATAGGCCTTGTGGTGGTTTCATATGAATTGGTAGGGCATTGTACACACTATTGAATCTAGTGCAATACTTTTGAACACCTTCTCCAGCATTCCTTTTAAGGTTCTCGTATTCTGAAAGAATCTGGAGAGGGTTATTTTTTACCTCCCATTTGTTTAAAAATAATTGATGAAAGGCAAGGAGATCATTTATACTATTAGGAGTTAAGCCTTTGAACCATTTTCTTGCTTCTCCCCCTAAGATTTGAGCAAAAATTCTAAGTTTCACAGTTTCATCATCTATTTCTTGTCTGTCAAAGTAGTCATCCATTTTGTCCACATGTTGTTGAGTAGTAGTAGAACTAATAGCATCATACAAAGGAATTTTGGACTGATAATCTTGTGGTAGGAAAACTAAAGGCAAAGGAAGGACTAGGGGAGCATATCATGTTGCCATGATTATGAAGTTGTGGGAGAAATGGGGGGTTTACAAGTGGAGGGAGGTGATGAAGTGGAGTGGTTTGAATAGTGGATATATGAGTGGGTGTAACAGAAGTGTTTGGATCAACTAAGAACTGTTGAGTAGATTTAGGATGAGAGAAACCAAAGTTATGAATGAAATGAAGATCAGGTGGAGTGGATGGGGAGGTTTCTCTGCTACTATTATGTTGTGAGTTTTCAGGCTCAAAGTCTATTTGATCTATACCACTAAGTGACTTGGTTCTAGATAGGTTTCTTATGAAAGGTAAGTCAACTTGGGTATCTTGCAACGCTATAAGGTTTTTAGGAACTGAAATTGCTTTGTGAATTGGTCTGACAATAGTTGGGTTCTTAGATGTAGGAGATTTCCTTAGAATGCTTTCAGGATTGTCAACTATTTCAGGAGGATTTGGGTTAGGATAGGCTCTAGTATGAATTATTTTAGAAGCCATGGTTTAGACCTAATGATGAGAAAATTTTGGCCAAGTATGATAGTCTTTGAAGGCAAACTAATCTGTGAAAGAAAACTTAATCCACAAAGTATTCTTAATTTGGTTTTTGTGATGTTTTAATGATAAAATGGGTTTTCCAGTGAGTCTTTGGAAAACCCAAGGGAATCAACAGGCCTACTGAAAACTAGTGGAGTCACCAGATGGAAGAATTTTACTTTTTTCTAGGTCTGGTTGTTGTCCACCAACAACAATCAGGTACCACTCTTGGCAGGCACTTGATTCATTTTAAGAATGGGATTTTCTTAGTGAAGTTATCTATTACTCAATTTCTTCCCCAGTATGCTCACCACTATGTTGGCTCCCTGTGATTTACAAGAATGGCAAGAATAAATGCTGCAGGGGGCCACATCAGAGCCACTTTGGAATCCTACGACCTAGCCTTCCTGGATTCAGAGAGGGATCTCTTTATTAAGTGTTTTCAAAGGATATATCTTTATGCTTTGTTTATGATATTAGGCTAGTTATGAAGCTCAAAGAACTTGTTTGTTTGGTTGGGATGGATATCATTAACTAAAGAGGTCAGTTGAAGGGTGAAGGTGAGAGCATATTGAAGAATGTTTCAGATGAAAAGATAGGTCAAGAAACAGTATTAACCCATTGGGATATGGAGTCACAAAAGGATTTAATTGTACAACAATTCTTCAAGGGTTTCCATAGGGCAAGTCATCTATATCAAAGGATCTTTTAGATTTAATTGTGATACGAAACATTAAAATGTTGTGAAAGAAGCAAATCTAAAACCAATTAAGAATCTAACTTCACTAAGACAAGAAAAGCCTTTCAAAGTAACTGTTTGAAGCAAGCCAAAGGACAGGGCGAACCATAGACTTCTTTGGACAAACTTTTATTAAAGCACACTTTTCAGACAACAATCCAATAATCCTAAGACTACTTTCAGAAAGGAGAAAACATATAAGAGAACAAGGAAAATAGCCTAAGATCAAACAGAAACTATGAATCTAGCCTGCTTTTGGCATACTCTCAAGGGATCTTTCAGAGAAACTGTTAAGTTAGACCAGAGGACAGGGCTAGCCATAAGATTCCCTGGTTTAGACTCTACTTAGAAAACCTTGAAAAGAACATTCAAAAACAATATCTCAAGTTGTACTCAGAAAGACATGGGCTCACCAACATTCCCTGGTTATACTCTATTGAATCATTCTCAAAACAACAAGCTGGATAAACCTAGAGGGCAATAAATAATCCTCTAAACATACCTTAGCAAAAGAAAACGTAAAGATAAAGCTTTCAGATAGAAATAGGGTACCTTGACAGTAAATCCTACTCTAAATTTTCTTCTCTTTATCAAATAAAATGGACAGTATGTAAAACATAAGGAAAGACAAAAATAGTGAGGAATAACATCACCATTAACATAGACTAGGATCCCATGAATCAACTTGTATTATTGATGTTCAAACCAGTTACATACTTCAGGTCCAACAGGTCTTTACGGCTCAAAACTTCTCTTCTCAGCCTAGTGTTCTTCAACTGCTCAATAGCACTTCAACAGCTTCAGCAACTATCTTATACTTCAATGATAATCCAACCAACAACAACAATGAACTCCTCATACAATATTTATAGATAAATGAGGAGGTGGAGTGAAAGAAAGGGTTTCTAATTGTTCATAAATGACAAGGTTTAATGTTTTTGACCTTATAGACCATGCAAGGCCCAAGGCAAAATGTATTTAAGTTTAACTCTGCGTTATATTAACTCTTTGAACTACTTAGTTGCTTTTGTTGACTTTTAGGCTTTTTAGGTAGACTTGTAATAACTTCTGAGCTATCATTTGGGAATATCTTTGACTTGGAGTAAATTTATGTGTCTTTTGAGGCAAATTAGGCCTGTAGGTGGCATTTTGATTCTTTTGGAGAAGTAATTGCTTCTGTGGATGTGGCATCTGAAGCTCTTCTTCTGTTGATCTGTCAGTTTGGTGACTTTAACTCTGATTAGGCCTTTTGATTTGGCTTTAGGCCTTCTTTAATCATCTTTTTCTTTCTATCCTTTACTGAATGTTTTAAATTTTATTTAATCTGTCCTTAAGCCTTTATCTTTTATCCTTAATCACTGATCTTCCTTTGTCTTTTTTTTTTGTGTACAGGTGGCTTGGCTTCCGCATTGGAGGGTTTATTAATTAACCAGTATTCGTGAGGCACTGGTTAAACATTAAAACTGAACCCTGAATCTCCCATTTGGCATCTTTGAACCTAGGATCGTCATCCTGGGCCTTTTGCAACTTAACTTGTTTTGGGAGGGTCTATAACCTTCAGGCTGTCATTAGACCTGCACAAAACTAAAAACATATTATAAAAACCTGAATTTTTTGGATAAACTTCTTTTAGAGGCTCGGGGTGGGTGTTGGAGCATTTGCAGAGGAGGGGGATTATGCAGGGGAGGGGATATTCATGGCAGAATCATGAAGAACATTGACGAATTTGAATTTGGGTGCAAAAAGAGGAAGGGTGGTCTTGCAGAAAACCAGGCGGTTTTGACGCTGACTCTAGGTGGTTAGTGGTTTTGAGTGAATCGGACGTGATTCCACTCAGGGGATGACGCGTGTCCCTGGGAAAACCACCCATTTCGCATAGAAATGGGGCATTACATCATTTCGGAAAAATGTGCACGAAAACGATCATGGGCCGTCAGATCTGGGGGGATCCAGATCTACGGTGGGAAAGGAGAGTGATCGGAAAAGTTGACCGGTCAACTGAGTTGGTGGGCCCAGCGGGTGACATCAGCAAATTTTTCGAGAGGTGAAATATTTATCGGGTAGGGTTGATGTGTTGGGAAGAATGTTGATCGTCAGATCCGTAAGATCAACGGAGGAGATTTAGTATGGGGGAGCAGATAAGAGGTTTTTCAGAGGAAAGGATGATGAGGGGGGAAGCGATTACCATTGGATTGATGAGATCAACAGTTAAGATTCATCAGGGGGGGACATAATGTGGGAGATAAAAATAAGAGATGGAGGGGCTAAACGAAGCAAAGAACATGGTCCTGTGGGGAAAGGAAAGGACTGGGTGCTAAGGTAAAAAAGGGATGAGGCTTGGGCAATGGTCATAGGTCTTGGTCGTATGAGCAAAGGGATGGGGGGCTTAAGCCTGCGGGGGCTTAAGGCCTAACTTTTAAAAAAAGGGGTTGGAAAAAAGGCCTAAAAAGTGGGTTTTTAAGATTTTTTAGAGGTTCTGATAGGATAAAAAAGGGTGATAAAAAACCATATAAAGGGGTTTTATAAGGTTTTAAAGGGTTCTTGGGGAAAATGAAGGGTAAAAATGGGTTTTTAGTGTAATAGATGAATGTTTAGGATAGGTGAGGATGAGTGACAAATGGAGGGATTTTGGAGGACTTTATGAAGATGAAATGGTAGGAGAGGGGCTTGAAAACATTTTTCATTTGAAGCAGCAGGATAACTTGGAAGGGTTGAGTGAATTTTATCAGTGATTAGGTAAGTTTGAGATAATGAAGGAAGTGAGATTTCAAAAACTCACAAGTTTCTATAAAAGTTTTTTTTTGAAATCTGAAAGACTACTTAGCCATCATTAGGTATAACAAAATTTATAGATGGCTAACAGCTTCCAACGACCCTTTTCTCCTCATCACTCTCCCTTTCCGTTTTTGGCTATGTTAGAGCTATCAGATGTGTCTAAGTTGAAAAATGACCCCAACCAGCACATGCTGAATGGCCTCTAGTTCCAATCAAAATTCCTAGTGATTTTCCAAATTTTGAAGGCAAGTCTTGGGAAGACCCCAAAGTCGATGTCATGACATACCATTTATGGTGCTCTTCCAATTCTTGGGTTGACGATTCAAATTTTCTTCATCTTTTTCAATGTATTTTGACAGGTGCCACTGCAAATGGTACATTGAACTTCCTTGTGATGTCGACTACGATTTCAATACCTTATCCATGGCCTTCCTCACCCACTTCCAGTTGCTCGTCTACTATGATACTAGCAATAATATTTTGACATCTTTGCAACAGTAAATTGCTACCCATATTTCAAATCATATTCACGAATGGAGGCACAGACGTCGCCTTATCAAATTTGAAATCCCTGATCAATTGTTGACTGAATGGTTCACCAAATATTTTTTTTTCAAAAATCGTCAAATATCTCGCTATGGGTGGTTGTGTGACGGAAAATAATTCATTTCCCAGGATCAGTATCTAGATCAATTCTATTCCCAATCTGGAACACTATATGAGCTTTTACCCAATGCATCACAACCTTCAATCGATCCGGCATCATCCAAATCTCTTGCTACACCTCTTGTTGATGGCATTATTGGGACAGTGGCCCACACTAATCATAGTACACCTAATGATTCTTGAAAGTCTAAGTCATTAGGGGAAATTTGAGGTCTAAAATGGGCCTCCTAAGGAAATTTAAAGGAATAGTGGAATTAATAAAATAAGATTTGATTACATCATTAAATTTTGGAGGGAAAAAAAGAAAAAAACTACTTTTTCAACTCATATTTTCAACTTATCTCCCAAATTTTTTACTCAAATTTCAAGCATGAGTACTCATTGGATGCAAAATTTATTTCCTCATCCAAGAAGTACCCATGTTGCATACTTTTGATAGATCCTACTACACGAAAAATGAGAAATACATGAAAAATGTGATTACAATCACATTTTTTCATGTATTTCTAGTTTTTTGTGTAGCAGGGTCCATCAAAAGTATGCAACATGTGTACTCCTTGGATGATGAATTAAAATTTTCATCCAACGAGTGCTCCCGCTTGAAATTTGAGTAAATTTTTTTATAGATAAGTTGAAAATACGAGTTGAAAAAGTAGTTTTATTATTTTTTAATCTTCTTACCCTTTTACTTAAAAAATGGTGAATCATTCCCCATGGTTGAAATCATCATCTTGAATCCTATTGGTTCTTATAAAGTTTATTTTGGTTGTACATTTTTCTTAGGAGGCCCATTTTAGACCTCAAAATTCCCTTAATGCTACTTATGTCGTTGCTGCCTCTGCTCCTTCGAATAATTTGAAGAATCCTAGTAAAACCGCATAGGTTAATTTTCTTCAATATACTGCAGTAGATGAGTCCTAAAAAGGTGAAAATAAGGGGAAAGGTAAATCCAAATCCGATAACCCCAAACAAGATTCCACTCAGTCGCCTTCCAACAATTCTTCCAAGTGTAAGCTTAAATATCCTTGCTTAATATATCATGATGACCGTCATACCAAGGATTTTCCTCGACGTGCCAAAGTTTCCCATCTCCTAAAGGGCGTATTCGGGACTCTAGCTATCTTGAAAGAACCCTTTCCTTTGCAACATATGCAAATGGTAGATCAACCCCAATATTCCAGAAGCTCCTAAGTCTTTATGGCTGGCATAGAACCTGTTTCTGTCACTACTTGATCGAAAGACTACTTGAATCCATTGAAATCTCCCATGGAAAAGGATGCTACAAATAACCCTTCCTCTTCCATTCCTCCTACCTCTAGCCCTCTCCATATTGAGAGACCTAATGGTGATTCCATCGTTCGACCACCTCCAAAACATGTTCTTTGGAAGTCATCTTATAATCTAAATGCACGGGTTGTTCAACACTATAAAATTGTAGAGGATTTATCTCAAGAGCCTTCAGAAATGTTGGCTTTGGAAGCCCTTCAGTCATGTCCATCACAACATGTAATATCCAAAAAGAGGGATTTTCTACAACAATGAGAATACCCTAACATATTCCAGAGTTGGAGATGTAGACCTATGAGAGATAATAGATTTTATAGTGCACATCCTTCAATGATATCATCAACAACAACCTTTACTTCACTTTTGGACTCAAAAGGGTGGGGAAAAGCGGTGATTTATGCCCTAAAATAAGTGTATTCAGAAATCTGCGTAAAAATAAGGGAAATGGTGGTAGTTTATTTTAGCTTAGATTGTTAGGGACTCCCATATCAAATTTCAGGTCAAAAAAATGATCCTAGCTATATTAAACAGTTCCTCCAATCCCGACTAGGCTTAAAAACCTTGATTTCCCATGACTTAACGTATGCAGAAGTTTATAAAGCTAAAGCAACGTAAATTTCTAAAGGTATTAGATGCAATATGTTCTGAACATCATGAAATTAGATCTGGGGTAAGACTTATGCATTTTCAAGATAAAAACATAGATTTTACATGGATAAACCCTCAAGATTGAGGTGCTGCAACACTGGAATTTACCAAGAAAGATAGACAGCGTAATTTTCTAAATACTAGAGCTCTAATTTATTATATCTTAGATCTAGAATAGATCTATGCATGAAAATGAAGATCTATTACATATCTAGAAGCAAAAGAGGCTATTTATTACACTCCCCTTGGGGATTTAAGAAATACATGAAAGCACAGGAGTAGATCTGAGTTTTACTGCAGCAGATCTGCAAAATTATTCAGAAAACCTAAAGCATATAATTTAGTGAATGAATCATATCTGAAACATACATGGATTGGTTGCCCAATCCATGGATCACCACAGTGCAAGGAGAGCTCCTTTACACCAGAGATCTTGTCTCCAAAACAATGCCAAAACCTTTGAAACACTGCTCCACAAAATTAACGCAGATCAAGGAGAGAAACTGAACTGTTGATGATAATATATACTTTGGCCTAATACCAAGATCTAAAACTGAAGCCCAAGCAATATATGCACTCTTCCAGGAGGTTAAATGACACACTCACTGAGAAGAGCCACCAATACAAGCTATATCTAAGTAGATATAGTCTCCACTTGCTGCAACTCACTTATACAATGAAACCCTCACTGGATTTACGCTTCCAAAGAGAGATGGATCTTGGCCATATGCCAGATAGTGGAAAATAAAGCACAAGTCTCCTCTAAGAGATGCTCAAGGAAGTAGGTGGGATTCCTGAACAGGAAGACCCAACAAGGGATGTCTGAGCAGACAATACCTTCAGAAAATAATAATCTTCAACAACCTTTCTCTTGAGCCTTCTCCTTCATTTTATAAGATGAGGATGTGAAAAACCCTAAACCACCTTGAATCAGTTAACCCCTTTCACATGAAGTCCTCCTTCTAGAACTGCGTTGTCCCTTTATGAGATACATTGAATCTAGACAGCGCTGTAGATTTGGTCAAGGTTGACCCAGTCTCACAGCTTAAACCCCTTTCACACCTGCAAGTGGATTTTATGTAAATGGCTCAGATATAGCTATGTTTACATTGAGCATTAATTTATTCACTGATCTAAAGAGTTTTACATGTCCTCCATTAGTCATTTATTCATAAAGATGAAAAGAAAAGTAAAACAAGGAAAAATTGAATATTCCTATTAGCTTGGGCTAATTTAGGAATATTACAGTCCTCCCCTCCCCAATGTTTATTGTCCTCAAGCAACTGCAAGGATAGAATTGAAGGATGTCCCCTCCCCCTACTGTAGCATCCACATATGAAGATCTCCTCCAAATAATGAGATGTTGTGTCAACAATGAATCTCCATATTGCCTCTCCTAAGCATGCAAGTTAGCTGAATAGCTATCATCATGAATAAGTAGAGTACTCAAGAAGGCAATAAGGTGCTTCCTAGAGGCTCCCTTGAGGCACGAGATCTGAAATGTATTGGGAAACAACATTCCCATGTGGATCCTCCATCCCCAAGAAATCATCCACACAAAATGAGTCACCTCCCAACATGGTAACTCCTGAAAATGTTCCTCCACCTTAAGCTCCTGCAAAATAGGTGGGCTGAAAATCTGCACATGGTAGACAAGATAGCCTACCCCATGCTGTTCTCCTCTCCACTTAAGATAAGTGTAGAGTGCAAAATGATCTTGGGCTACGAGGATATTGCCCTCAAGTGGCATCATGAAGATTAGATTTGCAAATATCCTCCCTCCAACGTTGTAAAACTAGTTAGCCCAAAATGTTTCATATGTGATGGATAGAATAGTATCATCATAAGGTATCCCATCACACACATGTCTCACCTCCAAGAGAAACAAGTGTTTGGTTATGGTGGCCACAACTCTTCCCATGTTCCCATTAGAACATGTACTGTAGAAAATGTGGAAACCTACTTCCCAAAAGGACACATCCAAACCATGTGCCTCACTCAGCATCATGTCTCCCATCAAGATAAAAGCAATATCAGCCATTGAAAACATGATTATCACCATCATGAAGGAAATAATAAAGGTCTTATGTGATGCAAGAGAGTACCAACAGTTCCCCAAGTATTCACAATGCAGTTTTACAAACTACTGCTTCCGAAGAATACATGGCAAATTGTTTCCTGTTACATGGTTAATCATATGAATCAAATGAACATACATGTAAGAAAAACATCTTTGCCCAAGGCCACTTAAGAGATGGTTGTCTCCATCGTATAATTTGGCCCAATGTAGACCATGGAGCTCAATGAATAGCTTGCCCTCTTGTGGAGCAATGCACTGCCAAAATATGGTAAGAGGATGCAAGCAAAAGCTCTCACCATATGTTGGAAGCAAGAAGATACATGGATCCATGAATGAATCCTCAATAATAGTTTGGCACACTCCCATGAAGGGGGATGAACCAAGTGCTACATGAAAGTCCTTCTCCTCATGCTTGGAAACCCAAGTCAAGAAAAGCACACCACAGTAATAGATGTCTCCATCTAACACTTCATCTTCTTCACCTCATCTTTGCTTACCAAGTGCATCGAATGAGAAGTGATCCTGGGAATACTCCATCAGTAAATCCTAGCTCCAAAGTGACAACACTGTTGGCCTATTGAAATAGGCTCCCATCAACACATAGCTCCAATATTTGACATGCAAAATGTCAAAGGCATCTCCCATAATGATGCTACATATGAGAATTCCTTCCCATGAAGAAAGTCCTTGAACATCTAAGGCCAAGGAGTAACCCCTTTGCACTATGATAGTGCCATATTCTACTCCTACAACATCATGAATACTGTGAGAGCAAATCTGCCCTTGCTCGCTCAAGAACATCCCAAGCAACAAAATCTTTTGTTTCCTCCTCATACTTCCATCATCCAAATCATGTAGTGACAACATGGTGCTTGACATGAAGAACGTTATGCCAACACAATGTGCCCATACTCTTTGCTGCCCCATGATGCAAGTATCCCTCCACATACCCTTAGAAAGAGAGTGGTGACCAAACTCTTTCAAGAGCAACCAACGCAGCCAAGCCTCCTGCTGCCCGGTGTCATAGATCTGCAAGTAGCTTTCCAGCTTCTTGCCCTCCATCCACATCCACTCAACCAATTTTGGATGTCTCCTTCCATCCTCTATCTTGGTACTCCTCCCATGAGGGCTACCATCATCCCAAATCAGATTCCTGCACTCCATGGGATTTTGAAATGCAATCTTCTCAAGGATCAATTTGATCCCATAAGGATCCAAATAGGTGGTAGGCAAAAACCTCCCATCATGATGTGTATGGCTCAAGGAGTGTCCAACACACACATGAGAGATTTTATCCATTCGAAGATGTCCTCCATCATCTATATGTTCCTCCTTGAATCTATGAAGATCCAAGTGTGAGAAGGGAAGATCCTCCTCAAACTGTTGAAGAAATTTGCACTCCATGATGTGTTGAAGTGCACCTCCAATGAATTCTTCCCATGAGGTCTTCTCCTCATGCATGACCTTCCAAAACCAAAGGGGCCTTGGATTTTCTACAAGTATAATTCTCTCTTTGAGAAGGGGTGTGCTCATTGAGAAAGGGTCATCTAGAAAGGAGAAAGGGTTTCTCACTTCAAGATGTCTACCATCCATCATTCCATCCTCTATTGCTTCATGAATGAAGCTTCCATGTGAATGATATAATGAGGAATGGTTCCTCTCTTCTTCCTTATTACCTTTGCACATTGCAGTGCAACTCTGTTGCTCTAAATCAGCAGCATGCAAAGATGTAGATCACTTCATACAATGTGCTGAAATGACAATAGATGGATTTTTATTCATACCTTGGTGAGATGTAGAAGCAAGAGCTTCCTCCTCAATTGTGTTGTCCTCCTCCATTGAACATGAAGGCTGCTCCTCCAAGGTTGTGCCAGCGCTGGTACAAGTCTCCTCCCATTCAAACTCCTTGAGGTCTTCTTCAATACCTCTCATAGTTTGGAAAAGAAGTAGGGAAATCTCCTCTTCCGTCATTCTTCCAAGTGGTGGAGTCATGCTTTTGTTTTCTAAGTACAATCCTTATTCTTTTTGTGGGTAGGAAGTGCATGGGTCTTCCTCTCCTTCTTGAAACCTTCTATAGGTCTCACTGCAGCTTCCTTCTTCTTGAAACCCTCTTAGAGTTCCATTGTCTTCTTCCTCCTTGGTCTCTCTAACCTCTTTGGAGAGGCTCTTCTTAGATCTGAAAATAGGTGAGAAGAAACTCATCCCCTCCATAATCTTGATCTCTTCTTCTTCTCTTTATTCTTCTGATAGCTGAATCTCACAGGCTGAGCCAGAGATCATGCTTTGATACCATTGTAATATCCAAAAAGAGGGATTTTATATAACAATGAGAATAACCTAAGGTATTCTAGAGTTGTAGCTGTATCCCTATGACTGATAACAGATGTTATAGTTCATATAATTCAATAATATGATCATCAGCAGCCTTTACTTCACTTTTGGACTCAAAAGGGTGGGGAAAAGGAGTGATTTATGCCCTAAAATGAGTGTATTCATAAATCCACGTAAAAATAAGGGAAATGGTGATATTTTATTTTATATTAGACTGTTAGGGACTCCCATATAAAATTTCAGGTCAAAAAAATGATCCTAGCTATATTAAACAATTCCTCCAATCCGGACTAGGCTTAAAAACCCTGATTTCCCATGACTTAATGTATGCAGAATTTTATGAAGCTAAAGAAGCGTAAATTTCTGAAGATATTAGATGAAATATTTTTTGAACATCATGAAATTAGATCTGGGGCAAGAATTATGCATTTGCAAGATAAAAACAAAGATTTTACATGGATAAACCCTCAAGATTGAGGTGTTGCAACACTGGAAATTGCCAAGAAAGATAGACAACGTAATTTTCTGAAGAATGGAGCTCTGATTTATTATATCTTATATCTAAAACAGATCTATGCATGAAATTTCATATCTATTACAGATCTGGAAGCCAAAGAGGCTATTTATTACACTCCCCTTGGGGATTTCAGCAATACATGAAAGCACCGGAGTAGATCTGAAAAATTATTCAAAAAACCTAAAGCATATAATTCAGTGAATGAATCATATTTGAAACATACATGGATTGGTTGGCCAATCCGTGGATCACCACAGTGCAAGGAGAGCTCCTTTACACCAAAGATCTTGTCTCCAAAACAATGCCAAAACCTCTGAAACACTTCTCCACAAAATTAACGCAAATGAGGGAGAGAAACTACATTTTTGATGATAATATATACTTTGGCCTGATGCCAAGATCTGAAACTGAAGCCCAAGGAATAGATGCACTCTTCCAGGAGGTTAAATGACACACTCAGTGAGAAGAGCCACCAATACAAGCTAGATCTAAGAAGATCTAGTCTCCAATTGTTGTAGCTCACTTAGACAATGAAACCCTCACTTGATTTATGCTAACAAAGAGAGATGGAGCTTGGCCATATGCCAGATAGTGGAAAATAAAGCAAAAGTCTCCTCCAAGGGCTGCTCAAGGAAGGAGGTGGGATTCCTAAACAGGAAGACCCAACAAGGGATTTCTGAGCAGACAATACCTTCAGAAAATAATAACCTTCAACAACCTTTCTCTTGAGCCTTCTCCTTCCTTTTATAAGATGAGGATGTGCAAAACCCTAAACCACCTTGAATCACTTAAACCCCTTTCACATGAGGTCCTCCTTCTAGAACTACGCTGTCCCTTTATGAGATACATTGAATCTAGACAATGTTGTAGATTTGGTGAAGGTTGACCCAGTCTCACAGCTTAAACCCCTTTCACACCTGCAAGTGGATTTTATGTAAATGGCTCAGATATCACTGTGTTTACATTGAGCATTTATTTATTCACTGATCTAAGGAGTTTTACATGTCCTCCATTAGCCATTTATTCACAAACATAAAAAGAAAAGTAAAACAAGGAAAAATTGAATATTCCTATTAGCGTGGGCTAATTTAGGAATATTACACAATAGAAGGAACTATTATCTGCTATTAGAGGGATTGATATAGTGTATTCAAACCTTATTACTTTCGATATCAAGAATTTTGTTCCTCGGCTTCCATCTCAAGTGTCTTTTCTCATTCAAGTCACTGTGACGGGTAAGACCATTCATCAAACTGTCATTGATGAAAGTGATTATACCTGCATCATGTCTATCGCTTGTTGGAAATACATCAACTCTCCTCCACTAAGTCAGTCCCCTAACACTCTTCAAGCTTTCAACGACAGAGGCTCTCAACCGTACAATATTCTAAAATCCTTGCCCATTTTGTTGGTGGGTAAGAATGTGAACCTGGAAGTAGAGGTGGTGGATGCCAAACTCAATTAAAACCTTATCCTCAAACGTTTTTGGACCCATAAAATGATTTGTGTGGTCTCTACCCTCTTCTGCATTCTTCGCTTTTCTCATCAGTGGAAGATTGTCTCCATCGATCAACTTGCTTTATTTTCCCCTGATTCTTCAAATGGAAATGTTTCATATTGTTATAGGTCAATTTGGGCATCATCCCTAAGACCAATATGAATAGGGTCTATCATCCCCTAATTCAATACAAACAGGGTATATCATCCCCTATTTCAGTTGGTACATGCCCTAGAGAAGTCATTCCACTAATGGCTTTAATTCATGAGAGTTTCAATGTTTGAAGCATAGTTAAAATGACCCATTGACTCATCGACACTCCTCTGAATGGGCCTAAGTGCATTGCAAAGCACTTATCCCCTGCAAGGGTGCTATGAAAAGCACTTCCCGACACTTAAGGGTGCGTTGGTCTCCTGGGAAGGAAATCATCATTGTTCTAGGAATCTCCACATGTCTAGTGCCTTCTAGAAGGGATCATAGGTGTCATAATTCGAACACATGTGTTCATCCATCACCATTGAACCTAGAAAAATGTATCATCTATTATTATAAAGCCATTCAATATAATTTATTGAGAAAATACCTACAATTTCCCTATAAATTGAGCACTCATCTCAGTGCAAAAAGGAGGAAGAAATTTGTGTAGTGTTATGCTGCTAGATTCTCAATTCTTGGAGAGCTAAAGTACTATGATGTTGCTAGATTTATGCTTGGTCTGATGAGGATGGGATGAATTTGGATAAAGTTGACAGCGAACTGATCGATTGGTTGTAATCTATTCCTCTTAATACTGCAATTAATATATTTGTTCTTTCTCTCATATATGTGATTATCTTTTGTGAATGTATTCTCAATATGTGCATGTATTCTTAGATTTAGTCAGTTCAATCTGGTTATGATAGATAGATATTGTATATTTGTATCATCGATTGTTGTCTTCTGGTTTTGATTACAGGTATTGATCTGGCGAGTTCATTTGGATCAAGAGTGACAAAATCGATGAAAAAAGAAGAACAAGAGCGAAGGATCACAAGTGATTCTTTTCATATTCTGTTTATCTATTTATCTTAAAGAGAAAATAATTTACTTTTTCTTTGTTGTTCTAAGTGAAGAAACACCACACTCAGGCAAGACTAGTTTATCCGTAGATTAGAATTCTACGTAACGCATATGTTGGGAATACCTATACTCCCTATGAGAGAGTTGGGTTGGGTCTTTTTAAAGAGTCATCCCTAATGGGAATTTTTCTGCTCCCGCCTCCTAATGTTGCATCTGTTAACATGATATCATATGGTCACAATCCATGGATTGTTCCTAATCTCGACCAACTTGACAGTTTCAGTGACGTGATGCCTCTTAGCCTTATAGAACAAATTTATGAAAACATTCTTCTATCTTTTGGGGCTACTTATGAATCCCATAATAATATGGTTTCATCTTTGGACACGTATTCACAGTCCCTTTGGTTTAGTTCTTGGGATTCATATGATCCCTTCAATGATACATTCGCCTCTAACGATATTATCATGGAGGAAATGTCTCTAAAAGAAACACATTGGGACGATGGTCATCATTGTTCCTCGTTTCTCCCAAGCCTAGGTGACATCTCCACTTGTCTGGAAATCCATGTTTCACCCGAATCGATTGGCCCACTTCAAAATCCTATTCTGGTCCATGAAACATTTCTACTACCATGAAAATCGACATCCCTATACAACCAGGGATAATTGAGCATTTTTATGTTGGGGCTTATTTTTCTCCTACTAAGATCAAGATTTACGCCGATTTCTTCCAAAAGCATGCCCCACCCACTCCCTTCAACCTTGTTCTTACCATTTGGTTATTTTCCCACAGGGGCATTATTTCCATGCTTTTTAACCCTTACTCGGCCAAGAGGCATGGGAAATTCATTGTTGCTATGAATCTCCTCACAAAATTAGTTGAGGTAATGCCTACATGTAATATCAATGGTATAACTCTGGCTTATTTTTGTTAATCATGATAGTAATCGCTTGTCTAAGCCTCAAAACGGGCTCTATCTGAGGAAATACTATGCTTGTTTCCAATTATGGTACTTTGTACATTAGTATGTGATTCATTAGTGCTATTTTTTAGATTTTTGGTGTGATTGTTTGCTTTGCAAACATGTTTTCTCTACTTACCTCGTGTTCCACTAGGTTTTCAGATGTCATCGAACCGTTATGTTGGTTTCTCTGATGGTTCTTGTTGTAGCACATGAAACTTATCTTCTGCAGCATGGGCACTCTTTTCCCCTGATGGTGAGTTGGTTAATCTATAATGTATTTGTTTGGGTCAAACAACTATTAAATTTTTTAATATAGTGCGATCATCGAGCTATTATCAGATGTACTTGATCTCGGTATCAAAGACTTAGTTATGAAATTAGACTCACAACTCATTGTGTTACAATTAAATGGTCATTATTCAGTAAGAAACCCTCAAATTTTGTGCATGTATTTATGTGTTCGTTTATTGGAAACGAATTTTGATTACATTACATATCAACACATTCCAAGAAATTTGAATACATTAACAGGTACATCAACAAATTATGTATTAGATATACATATGCATCATATGTAAAAACCAATACATCATCATGATACATGAACACTTAATAGCCATAGAAACATGCACACACACACACACACACACACACACACACACACACACACACACACATATATATATATATCGAGTCTGTTAAAGTATGTTACATCAAAATATCAAAAATAATGTGTTATGTGACACAAATGGGTCTGTGAGCCTACATCAGTGCAGAAAATAAACTAAAATCTGCTATCTGCCCACGTGGTTCTCGTGATAACATGTGACTGCTCAGATAACTTGCCACAGTAAATGGTGCAATCAGCTTAGGACCTGTTAGGGTCCCGTGATTTGGCTGATTGGCAAGCCAAATGATAGTGTAACATCAAACCAGTCTTTGGAGCCCAAGGACCTAGCCTTCCTGGACTCAGAGAGGGCTCTCTCTATTTGTGTAAGGGATATCTGTGTGTTTGCTTATTGTGTTATGATTTTAGGCTAGTTATGAAGTAGGTTTTTGGTTTTGGTTTTTAGGTTGTGAGGGATGAACTGATAAAAGACATAAGATAGGTAAAAAGATGTCGGATCAACTGGGCTATGGGGTCAAAAAGGTCAAAGAAGCTTTTATATGGTGATACAAGGTTGTTGAAGGGCCGATTTGATTCGAGGTAAAATGGATCTTTGGGCAAAATGGAGTAAGATGGACATCAAGTTTGTGAATAACAAAGGATTTCAAGCATAACTAGTTTAATAGCTAACATAAACATGGTAGGGAAAACCATTAATCATGAGAAATGTAACTTTAAGCTAATCAATGCATAGAAATAAACATTCAAGCCATGCATAGAGATATATAACTCGCTAACTTCAGGAAATGGCTATCAGACTTTGGGGAAATACACTTAAGACAGACAAACAACTCAAATCACTATGTTGGAACACCTAAACACAATACTTTAAGGTATTGAGCACTTTAAAAACAAGATTGCATAGTCTTAGGCAAAGGGTAAGATCAGAACAAGACCTCCTTGGTTCAATGAATGACAATCTAATTAGTCAAAGAGAAGTTTCATAGATGGAGCTATGGCTAGCCATGAGTAAGCAGGGCATACCATAAATCATACTAAGCATGCATAAAACCATGAATGAAACAAGAAAACAATATTCTTAAGTTATTAAAGAGAAATCAAGAATTCTTTAATGTGACTAAGAATGAAGAAAACATGGAAGCTATGAAGAAACAGGAAATTTGAGGTGCCTCCAAGGGCATGTCTCAAATTTGTTCTCTACTGTCCTATAGAAAGAAGGAAACATGGATTTATGAATGAAAACTAGGAAACAAAACAGAGAGAGAGAGACACTATACCATTCTACCAAGTCATGGAATCCAACAACAATCCTCTTTCATCATCCAAGAACATCCAAGAGACTATCCAAAAACATGAGACAATTATTTCTTCCAAAGCTTATATGACCATATATTTCTTCTATTCATCAAGTTTAGCCTTTTTTACAATGAAAGCTTTTGGAATATATAGGCCCAAGTGAGAAAAACCTCTTAGTTCAACTTGCAATCTCATTGGCCTATCCAAAATATCTTATTTTGTCCTTGAGGCTTTGCAAAGCCCAAGGCATAAAATATATCATAAAATATCTAAAAAATGCTAAAAGAGGGAAATAAATTGACTTTCCATAACTTCTCGTGTGCAAAAATAGCTAAATGCACATGAGGAAAAAGCAGTTTTGAAAGGTTCAATTTTTACAAAAATACTCAAAAAATACATCAGCAAAAGGTCCCTTGACTTTCCGGCAATCTTTGGAGGCCTTCCCGGTGTCGAAATGAGGCTCATGATAGCTCGTTGGAAATATATGAGTGTCTAATTTCTGAAAATGTTAATTTTTCTCCCAAATAACCACTATAAGTCCTCCAAAAACAGGCCTGTGTGTAAAAACCCAAAAAATAAGCCTTGCTAATAGACTGGGCAGAGTGTAGAAAAAGCGAGCATTTTTCGCCATTTCAGGGGAGAAAATTATCTTCAAATGTCCTAAAAATCGTTGAGTATGTGCTCCTGAAAATATGGCATCCAATGATACCATTCTCATCCTTTGATGATGCCCCATACTGAAACGGTGATGCCCACGGTTTTTGGCCAAAAACTCAAAAAATGACAAAAAACCAAAATATGTCGAAATTCGCCCAAAATTGGTGAGCATGACCCTCAAGGGTTTTCAGCAACATGTTGTGAAGCAGAGGCAAAAATTTGAAGTCTTGAGGTGTCTTTCCCCAATTTTTTTGCTGGGCGCTTCCCTTTAGTCTCCTTGAGCTTTTCTTGAGCAGCCTTCAACTTCCGCCAGGCAAACCGATTGAGCTTTTTATAATGCCCCGTCATCCTCCATTGAAGGTCTAAGTCCCTATTTTCCCTCTCCAATTTATTCTCTAAGTGATCATTTACTCTCTCAAGCCATGCCTCCCGATTGTTCTCTATCTCTTGTTCGAACAATGCAGTGAGAGGGGTAGATTGGAGAAGGGCATTTTCCTCTTCTTTTTGCTTCTCAAGGGCCTTTTTAAGCCCTATGGTTCTTGGCCTCTTTCGCCTAGGTTGATCTTCACCTTCACTTTCACCGAACTCGCCGATGAGTTCTTCCAACCTTACTAGTGCTTTGGAGGCCTCCTTCTTGTATTTGATCGCCCTTGTTTCATAAACAACCATATGGACACTCATTTGCTTATTTTGGATTTGCAAAAATTGATTGAAATTCCTAGATCTATGAAGATCAGCCCTTAAGGCATCAATTTGGCTTTCTCTATGGATCAAGAGATTTTCTATGATCTGGGCTTCATTATCACTATCATCGCTTTGGATTTGGATGATGTCGAATTCCCTTTCCTGCACATGACTGCTTTCCTCCTTGCCCTTCCCTTTGCTTTGGGTGGCTATTCTAGTACTCTTCCTCCTGGGAAAATCGACCATGGGCTTCTTGGGAAATTTTCCTTTGCTTCGGAGGGCCCTAGTCACATTTGGAGTTACAATTCTAGGCACCTTTTTCTTTGTTGTCCGAGGCTTGGTGACTTTCAGAGAAGAGGGCATGGCCCCTTTACCATTGTCACTTTTGCCCTCTTCTTTTTGAGTTTGATGTTCCTCTTGAGGAGGCTGTTGTTCGTCACCCTGAGGCTGTCTCTGCTCATACTGTTGTAGCTGCTGTGTATCATCTTTTGGATGCCCTTGTTCATCACTTTCATGCTATTCCTGTTTAGCACTTTCATGCTGCCCCTGTTCAATCTCTTTTGGCTGCCCCTGTTCATCACCTTCATGCCCTTGCTGAATATTCTCACCCTTATCATAAGTCTACTGTGTATCATCAAAAGCCTACTCACCCTCACTGTGTTGCTTTTCTTCATCCCCTTGCTACTGCTCATCATCACTTTGATGTTGTTGTTCAGCACTTTCTTCTTCCTCCCCTTGTTGCTGCTCATCATCACTTTGATCTTTCTGCTCATGTCCTTCTTCCTCCTCATGGTCACTCTCTTCTCCTTCTTCAGGCTCCTTTGATTGTTCTGTAGTAAACTTGGGCTTTTTGGGAATAGGTCTACTAGAAGAAGGGGAAGGATGGTGAGTAAGAGGTGTAGGGGATGTATGAACTGGAGGGACAGTGGAGAAATCTGGATGGGTGATGAAAGTATCCCAAGAGACCTCCCTCTTTTCAAGCTGATGAAGGATGATGACTTTGATGAGAGAGTGATGGAAAAGACAGGCGATTTGCTGTGAATGAGGCTTCTTCTGAATAGTGGAAGCCATTTTCTCAATGCTCTTGTGCAAGAAGAAAGGAAGATTTAGCAGCTTGGTCCTTGTGAAATGCATGAGCAGTCGAATGTGATAGACATAGATTCGAGAGAATATTCCCTCACAAGTGAAGTATTTCATGATGATCTTCATGATGGGGGCGTAGTTGGCTAAAATATATGAGAAAGGGAAAATAGAAGGACATGAATCTCTGTGCTCAAGCTTTAGAAAGGGCTTGTAATGTTCTGAGTCCAAATGGCTTTGTTTAAACCATTTCTCACCAATATAGGGGATTTTAGTGGCCTTGGAGATGGACCTTGGAGAGAATTTGAAGTCAAGGCCTGCCAACTGGAAATTCTTGTCTTGAAACCTTAAGGCGCAAAGATGTGTCAAAGGAGAAAAACTCTTCACCTCTTGCACTCTTTGACAAAAATCTAAACACCCAACCTCATGGAAATTGAACAAGACTGATGGGTGGGAATTCACTTCTTCAGTGGAAGTAGGCTCAAATCTCTTATGCAAACCACTCCTACTGTCCTGCTTGGGAGGCATCTTGTTCTGGATGCTCTCTGCAAAACCAAACTACCTCAAATGGTTTTTTGAAATTATTTCTCAAACACAACTCTGTCTTCTTTGTCAATCACTGTTTGATCAAGGCAAATTTGCCTCAAATGCTGTGTGAAATGTTTCTTTGATATCAGGTCTCTGCTCCTTCCAAATCACTACTTTTCCCCCTTTGTATGCCAATCAACAAATAATTTTAATAACAAGCACACAGTCAAATAAAATGTATACACATTCAAGTGATTTTCTGTGTTTGGGTAAGGTCACAGAGCTCTTGGTGTTTTGGTGTAAGCAAGGCAACCTAGTATTTAGACAGAGGAAAAATACTCCTCCCAATCAAAAACACCTTCCTTGTCTTCGCTATTTCTCACACACAGGTAAAAAAAACACCTCCAGACTGATTCAACAGTTTCACTCATTAAATTCTGCTTCATGGAATAAAGGAGGAAACACTGGTTTTTTCTTTTTTTACCACACAGAGAGGACTTTTGTAATGACAAAGCACTTATACAATGATCACTATTGTTGAAATTAGGCCCACTATTTCATTTTTCAAATACTGTGTTTCTCCCTTTAAACACTGCCTCCACCTTTTAACATTGTTTTGAGGGCAGTTTAATGGGTCTTTTGACATCAATAAAAACCCACCACTCTCACTATGTCAGTGTTGGGCAATCACAGCCACTACAAGCCCGAATCTTTAAACAAAAATATCAAACCTCCTTACCACCGTTTTTTCCACTACATACAGCTGACATAGTTTATGGTTTATCACTTGTTTTGAGGGTAGCTTTAGGTTCTTTGAAACAAGAATGATCACTTTCAACCAACTGTAACAATATTATTCAACCTTTTTATCCCAACACACCTCGATTTACACCAAGAGTTTCATTTTTTTTTCACCACCACTTAGTCTTTGAAAAACACAGCATTGATCACCCTTTTAGAAATTTGAATATACCAAGGAGGCTCATAAAATACCTTGAAAATTGATGGTGAGCTTTGCTTGAGGATTTGAGCAGCTTCAAGATTTGTTTGGAGGCATTTTGACCGTTCAAAACATGCGCAACACATTTGAAATGAGAAGGTGCCGCGCAATAGAAGGTTGTCGGGTCGCTGACGGGCAGTCGTGACCGGCGCCTACAGGTGCGTCGTGCGCCGCTATAGGCGCACTGCGCAACAGTGTAACCCTTCGGTAAAATTTCGCTTGAACGCACCACGCGTTTCTACAGGCGCGTCGTGCAATCTCCAAGCCTGAAAACTCTACGAATTTGCCCGAACACATCTTCTTTGGTCTCGTGAACAACAAGAGGAGTGTTGCTTTGCGTTTTGAGAATTTTAAAAGGGCTTTCAACGGTCCCTTTATCCTCCTTTGAACGTGAACAAGTTAATACCTCTTTGTGATTATATTTTGTGAGGGTTTGTTTTGTAAGTCCCCTTTTTGAAAAGAAGGTGTTGGTTGTAAAATAAAAGGGAACCCAAATCTTATCATTCATGTTTTTTCAACATAAAACAAAACCAAACTTGACCAGGCCTTTTTGAAAAACTGTGGGTGACTGTTTTTGGAGGTCTTTATGCTTGTGATCTTTTTTCACCGTGAGAAAACCACTTTGAAGGCTAATCATCACTTGGGGTTTCTCTTATTGGAAAGGAAGACCAATTATTTGTGAAGCATCTTTTGCCATTTTGCAAGGAGGTGACTTATCTCTTTAAAACTTGATTGACAGTTTCTTTTCCTTATGATTATACCTGCTTGTTAGAGGGAACCTGGCTCAAATCCATATAGGGACTGTAGATTTATTCTCCAAATGATGCTTCTCTTTGACTGTGGGTGAGGCCTAGTTGTATTCACCTGAGCTTTACTATCATCTGTCCATCAAGAGGGCACTTCTTCTGAAAACTTCTCCTCTACTCAAACTGCAACAGCAAGGTACCTTTGACCTATTTTCATAAGGAGAATGCCTTCATTTGTAACAGTGGCATGCATTATTGGCTTTGAATGTTGTTCCAGAATCTTGAAACTCATGCCATAATCCTTCTTACATATTTATGAGCTTGTGTGTTTAGTTGCAATGCATTTTTGGGAAAACTAAACTCAAATTGCCTTCTGTCCACTATGATGAGTAATTTTGAAAGAAAACTCTTTATGAACAGGAAGAACAATACCTTTTGAAAAACAATCATCACTCTTTGGTCTGTGTCTAACCCAGCTGATTTTAACTAACTTTCAACTATGTTTTGTTTAAAGGAACAGAAACTAAATGTCAAGCCTGTTTATCAAGGAGATGGGTCTTTGTAACTTTTTAAGGAAATTACACCCCTCAGCAAAGTTTGTACATTTTTTGGCTCTAGACTGTCTTTGAAAGAAATCTATGATAGGAGATAAGTCAAATTCTTTAATAGTTATAGTACTCATGCTTTCCCTTTGTTTTTGACATCATTGCTCTGTTCAGAAGCCTTCAATTGTCTCCTACTGTTCTTACAATTTATCTCTCAGTCAGTGAAAAACCCTAAAATGAATCACTACTCTGGCCCTCTGCTTACAGATGAAGGAGGCCTACTTTTACAAATGCCTGGTTTCCTTTCAACCTCTGTCTCAACCAAATGAAGAATGTTTGAAGAACATACTGATAGTGATTTCCCTTGTATATTGATGGCAGAGGTCAATTTGAGACCAAGACCTTTTGGCTCCTTTGGCCATCAGCTTATTAATAGTTCTTCATTGATGATCAACCCATTAGCTTCACATTGTAACTCAATAACAATGGAGCTTATGCAAACAATATTTGAAAAGCACCATTGCTTTGCCTCTGCCTTTAATCATCATTTTATTTCAAAAACCCTTAGTTGTTGTCTCACTATACCCAAAATTTGTCTTTACAGTTAGTGAAAAAATTAAAAACAAACTTTATCTCTGGGCCTTCTTAGTCTTCAACCCTCTGCTTATAAAATGAAGGAGGTTCTCTCAGTCTTCAAAAACCCTCTGCTTGTAGATGAAGGAGGTTTTTCAGTCTTCAATTCCTCTGCTTATAGATGAAGGAGGTTTTTCAGTCATGCCATTTCATCAGCTTTTAATAGTGTTATTTTTCTTTTCACTGTCTTTTCATGCTTTGACTGTGATCGCAGGAGCTTAATGAAACAACTCTTTACCTTGTAGCTGCATTCCAGGCTCAAAATCACATGAGAAGCAGCTGTCTTCTCATGTGGGGCCAAATATTGTCTTCTGGGATGCTGGTACACTTCTACTCTTTGAAAGATCCATTGAAACACTGTAAAACCACCTATTATCAGTTTTTACCTAGGGCATGTGCATCGCTGAGACTTCAGGGTTTGTTAGTGGCGCGACTTAAGGGTGTAACCAACTTTATTTGCAGAATGGGAAGGTCTGTTATGACTGGGCTGTAGCAGATAGAGGTTCTTTGGCTTTAGGGTGGTTTGCCAAGGGAGGAATGCCTAAAGTGCCACTACCTAACTTAGGGGAAACTTCTTTGGACATATTTGGATTGTTTCTTTGGAGTTGATGGGCAAGCTAGCATGGCTGAGGCTAGATAGGGCTTGATAATGAGGTTTCATCTCATCATGGGTAGATTGAAAAGGTAGGGGGGAAAAAATGTTTATGGGTGTTTTCCAGCTGGAAAATTTGACAAATTTTTAGATCAATTGCTAGAAAACTTGGCTGTTATAACTAGTCATCACTAATAAAGTGAAAAATACTGATGACTAATAGGACCCCATGGTATGCCTCTGGTAGCGTAATGAGATATCGTCAAAATTTGTGTATTCTGGTATGCCTCTAGTTAGGCCTGCTAGGTTACGCTCCACCTTTTCTAGTGGGTCTGCCCCCCCCCCCCCCCATAGGGGGCATCCTCAATTTGGCGTGTCACTCTCTTTGAAAGTGGAAACATACCGGGTGGAATTTCTGGTCCAGCATTTGAAAAACATCATAACATAAGTTTAAATCTCGATATACATAACAAAAACATTAAAAAGTAAAAAATTCTAAGAATAATTTTTTACCTGCATCTGACCATTGTGCACCTGGTGGCAGAGGTAGATCTAGGTCTCCTCCTAAATCAGTGTCGGCATATGTGTAATCCTTCACCATGAACAACTGACATTGTATCCAACTGAAAAATGGTGTTGAAAAAACATTTGTTGACCCCCTCCTTGACGGGGCATGATATCACACCACCTCAATAGCCTCATATCCCTCAGCTCTAGATCATATATCTCTAACTACTGATAATGAAACAGAGGCACTCTCTCCAAGAATAACATGACTAGGATAGATCCCTATCTAAACTATTTCAGATGTCTTGTCTAACACTTGGTTACTTTTCTCTTCATATTTGCCAACAACCCCTTGCACTAGATAAACATTGTGGGAGCAAGGAAATCCACTGCATACTAGAACTAGGACTTATTTTCCTCATGCAACACCTTGTCCCCAGCTACTTGAGACATGCAATGAAAAAATTTCCTCAAAGGTATAATGGTGATGGTTTTGATGTCTACCTTCCCACTACTAGTCTTTTGGGCACCTAGGCAATGTCTCTGGATGAGTATGCTAGTGCTTTCTCCTCTAGTACAAGATCTGGAGGGTTGGATCCTCTTCGCTCTCCTAGAAAACCTTGTGATGAAGTATATGTCCATGACCTATAACTCAAGTTCTTGATCCCCAATCATGAAAAATTGGCGATCTACGTCCCATATCCCGATTAGATACTCGAGCAGCTCTAGCTGAGCTCTTAGCCCTGAATTCTAGAATAAATTAAGCAATCTACAATTCCTTAGTGTGTTTATGCAATTTAGGTCTTGGAGAGCTTGGTGGTCTTCCACCTTGTAGCCCCTCTCTTTCCATTTGATCACCATATTCACTGAAAACACCTGCAAAACATGTTCAAAAGAAAATTTAGGAGCTTTCATTGGAGAAAAATTGGGAATAAATCATTGAAAGAGGAATAATTTCATGTTTTAAAATATTCCCCGCAGTCAGCGCATCTATAAAAATTGAAAGGGCCTTGTCGGCGTGGTCCCCTTTCGGGCTAGGGGCGATCAGCATGGGTCTGATAGGTTGAACCCACGCTGATCACCTATGAAATTAAGAGTTGAAATTCTTCTCCCAACAACAAAATTTATAAACTAAACAACCTTAGAATGGAATCAAATTAAAGAGAAAGGATTGGGCTCTTACCTACAGCTGGCGGATTGTCGAACGATGTCCTGGATCGGTTGCACCATTGATTCGATGCTCGAGAGAAAATGGGGTAAAAATTACTTTTAAAATTTACTCTAAATATAATGGTTAAAATGATTTAATTTTTGTCTATTTATATATTTTTGAAGATATTTTGGCCAATATTTTATTATTTTTCCTCGATATAAGTGTTGTTTTTAATTTTTGTGTAGCAACAGGATCCTTTATGATGATAGTAATCATTTCTGATGCAATGAGTTTTATTTTATCACTTTTTAGTACTTGTTAAAAATAAACGAAAAAGGAACACCCCCGAATTCATCTTCCAACTCTTTTCTGACTCTCGAAAAATGAAAATATTGTCGAGTACTTGTAGTTTCAAACTTGTTAAAGTAAATGAATTAACATGGTCGTAGTATTTTATTATGAATATTCATACCAGAGATGTCATATATTGTATTGTGTTTGATCTGGCAGGTTTCCTGGTAGTTTTATGAGTCCTTGCCTTGGTTCATAAATAATTTCACCCATCACTCCCTATTTTGCCTTCATGCTTTAGGAGGCATCTGTTACACAGTAATTTTTCAACCTGCTCACTTCTTGCCCCAAATCCTGAAGTTCCTTGTGACGAATCTTGTGCAGGTTATCCACCTTGGAAAAATACATAAAGACATCCTCTAAAGACTCAAAGAAATCTGCCTTGAAGAATTCCTGAAGAAACTTAGCTTAAACCCTAAATTTCTGGGTCAGCGCTTTTCTCTAGTTACCTGCCCGTGATGAAGGCAAGTTACCTATTCTAGCCTAGAACTGTCAGAACCCTTTTTACTGATAAAACCACGTTGAACCCTTTCTGGTACTCTTTCCTCAAATGGAGGAGAAGCTTCGACCTCTAGAAGTTTCCAGGACGACAAGATGGGTGTTATTCAGTCGAGATAGGGTCGAGCTCTCTCAGTTGGAGCTCTTGATCTTATCAATAGGGGATTATCCCTTAAGAAGTGGGCCTTCCTCCTTCTTTCATGGGCTCCTAACTCCCTCTCCCTTCCTATAAATTGATCCCCATCCCTCCACTACTAGTTGGTCATTTTTGGGTTGGTTTGATCATTCATCCTTTGCATCCTTAGGTTGTGTCAATGAATAATTTTCCATTTGAGAGAAGGATCACTTAAGAGCCTTGGTTTGGACTCGTATTATACCAAAGGGAGGCCTACAACATCAAGGCCATGTTTTTAAGCTTCCTCATTTACATTATTAATAAATACATCGGGTGTTTATCTTTCTATATTTGTTTGAATATTCATACGAATAACCTTATACTCCTTGATCTGTTAGGTAATTAATATTCAATGTATGCTTTGTATTGTTTCACGTTTGTTGTTGTCTCTTGATCACCTACGAGTATTAAAATATCACTAGTAGTGAGGATCGAGCCTGAAGGATCATGATTCGAGGCCTTCACCAAAGAGTTGAGCAGAGCATTAGGAAGAGTTAGGATATTTTCCTTCTCTCATCCTATTTTGAATGTTAATTAAGAAGGTGTTCATTGCATAGTATCGTAAGTTTCTAGACCCACTCTAGGGCTAGAGAGATCGCCTCTATCCTCAAAGGGGATTGCCTTCATAACAAGGCCCATTTTAGACCTCAAAATTCCCCTAATGTCCATTTTTTGCCTCATACCAGGAAGCCAAAAGAATTTTAACAATCCACAATTTTTCAGTTCCTAGAGGGTAGCAGGATCCTTTGATGCAGTTAAATCATGTTCTTCATGTTCTCTTTTTCCAAATTAATGGAATTTTGTGCTAATGAACACTTGAAACATCAACAAAGGATACATTAGGCTTCTTTTCATGCAAAAAAATGACAAAATTTGAGGGAAAGCTGATAAAAAACTTAGCATTTTGAGCCCAACACACCCCAGTAGTGCATGAAAAAGTGTTGCACCTCTCCCAACAATGATAATATTCCTAGGTGAAACACAAATTTTAACATAGGGGGGTGTTGGTCCTAGGGCATGTTTTTGGAACCCCGTGGCCATCAAAACCTCAAAAAATTGGCATGGAATCACAAAAATGGACCGTGAAAAGAAAGAAAATGGTTTTATCTCCTACCTGGAAGCAATGGTACTTGAAATGATCCACTAGATTGGCTACAATCAGTTGCAGAAGATCGAGGGAAAAAGTGCTCCAAAAATTTCACTGTTGAAGGTAAATGTGAAACGGTAAAAATGAATAGTCATTTTTAGTATTTATGGTCATTTCTTGCATTATTTTATTCATATTTAATTTTTTGACCTAGATATGCTTCATTTTCACTATGAAACATGTATGTTTAATCCTTTTTGTGATGTTTTGAGCAAGTCAATAGTTGTCAATGGTGTTTTATCATGTTTTAAACCTCTTATTTTGACCAAGGAGTATAATTTTATATATTTTTTAAACTCTAGAAACCTATGAAAAAAGAACCCCTTGGAGTCTACTTTCAGCTCTTTTCAGACTCCCAAAATATGAAAATATTGTCGAGCACTTTTCTTTTCAAAATCATTAAAGTAAATGAAAATGCGTCTACTCAGTATAAGTTTAACCCCTTTCTAGAGTGAGATAGAATATTTACGATAAAGGAATACCTTAGTCGGACATGGCTAAGAAGTTCTCTTAAGTATTGTTTTCTTCCTTTTCGAACTCGAGAGACTATTTGTGAAAAGGAACATCTGGAGTTTTATTTTTCACCTCTTTTAAAGCTCTATAAACATGAAAAAAATGTCGAGCTTTACCTTCGTTGGACTCGTTAAAACATCAAACAATGATGTCAAACATGACAAGGTCGGACCACTCCTTCTCAGGGTTCATTAATATACTCAGAGTGATTCATCTGAAGGGTGAACTTATAGATCAAGCGTATGTTATCCTCCTCAAGATTGTTCAAAAATAAATAGGTAGTCACCAGTATGGTTTAGGAAATTCAGAGAATAGGGTATTCCATTTGCTAATGGTAGGGAGTTTCTCTTGAACATGACACTCTTCCAGGTCATCTCCATGGATGTTGGGGTGAGTAATATTCTTGCCTTTCACTTCATCATACCTTTTTAGAGCCTCCATTTTAGTTTTGGTTCAATGCTACCAACTCCATTCAGTGTCATTATGTGTTCAAGAGAATTCATTTTAGAGCCTTCATTCCATGTTTGCATTTTCCTGATCCAATTCTGTATCATCATCATTATATCTCAAAATCATGATACTCATTTTGTTTCATTGATAAGGGGTACATCAAGGCCCTCCTGCAATGGTTCTCTTCCTGTCGCCATCAGCACATCATCAAGGAATTTGATTTAGAAACAACCCTTTGGTACCTTGGTGCTTGCATACATCAATGGAAACTTTCATCGCTCTTGGAAACAGGTTTACATCATTTACCTTCGACCGAAAGACTCTCTATGGTGTTTGACATCAAATCATCTATTCACACCATATGGATTGTAATGTAGTCCTTTGAGAGCCATCATCGGTGGTTTCTCTTGCGTCTTTTAATGGCTTACATCATCAACCGGTAATCAAATGGTGTCTACCATGTTCGACCTCAGCTCATTGATTCACATGGATAGACTCATACATTTGTTGGTCATGTGAACGAGATAGAAGACCTTGGATATAGTTTCATCCATTCAAGGTGTGATTTCACGAGTTATACAGAGATCACAATTTATGATGGCCATGATCATATCGATAGTAATTTAGTCATAGGTCCACTAGTTGCATCTGTGGACGCATATTTTGATCATTATACATATTATGTTAGCTTATGTGTTGAGTATGGGTATGCCTCCCTCGGCAAAAATATTTCATGATGTAAATGTAATGTAATATATGGATCTCGAGGGTTGTTCTTCATCCCAACTTGTCACAAGGTAAAGCACTTCAGTCATTAGTCATCATTTTTTACTTTGTGCTTTAGGGGGAAATATTTTATATGCAATTTTGTCACATATAGTCATTACGTATCCTAATGGGATCAATAAACATGATATCCCCCCTTGTCAAAATTATTGCACAAATCCCTAAGCATACCTCCCTCATTTCCCAAAATTTCTTCCTGAAACCATCTCATCTGAGCCAATTTTAGGACCAATGCTCCTTGGCCTTCCTCTGGAAAATGTTGACCTATAGGTTGCTCCACTATGGACAAAATTGATCACCTATAGGTTGCTCCCCTTTGCCCCAACCTTGGTTCTAGAAATTATGGAAAAGGAGAGAATTTCCATAAGCTTCCTCTTCTAGAACCTTCAATAATTTTTTACAACCATTTACCTTAGATAAAACATCCAGATCCTATTCTATCCTTCTTTGGAGTTTCCATATGTTATCCTTTGATCCCATCCTCCCATAAAAGGTGGATCTAAAACATTAGATTGGTAATTGGATAAGAACTCCCAACTTACCCCACTCCTCTATATATTTACAACCTTCCATATGCAAGAGGTTGGATTTTGGAGAGTGATTTTACCCTTATGCTGATGAGGTGAGAGGTATGATTCCATGCATTTAGGGTGATTGGAGGTGTATATTGTGACAATGAAAGGTCAATACAACTTGGAGGATATCTTCTACAATATCAACACCTATTTATGGTTGTGATCTCCTTCGATTTATATTAATTCAAATAATTATCCATTTTCCTATATGTGATATCATTATTTCATATATTTTCAATACCATGTTGATCTAATGATTAAATTACTTAGATGATACTACATAGATCTCATATTTTCTTGGATTGAATTATCTAACTGTGTAGGTTCTAATTTTGGCAATCAGAGCTGGAATTGGAGCATTCAAGCTGAAGGAGCGAAGCATGCGACATATTCTAGGTAGGATTCATTCTGTCATCTATTTAATTTGAGGAAATCATTTGGTTCCTTGTTTCTCTATTGTTCTAGGTTGGCCATCGAACGTAGGGGAGATACTTTTGTCTGCAATCGTAAATCATACATAACACCATATGTAGAAAAAATGGAAACATTGAAAGAAATCTTTGAAAATTTGGTAGAACTATTTTTTGTAAGCACTGCAAGAGAAGTTATATCTTTGAGAACCAAGATATACAAGATGAAGGTATCAAAGAAAGAAGGGATAGTCTCATACCTTATGATATTGTCACAAATAATATACAAATTAAAACATTTGGTAGAAATAATGTTTGATAAAGAAATGACCATAGATATGCTCAATGCACTAACTAATGAATGGGGAAATTTTGTGTCAAGTATCTATGGAAAGAAGGAATCCAATCCATTCAATGAAATTTGATAATTATGTAAGATTTAAGAAACTAGACTGAAGGTAAAAAGCGATGTTGGATCAAATGAAAAATTTGAAGCAGTTGTTTCCATGGCTAGGAGAAGAGGAAATTTTGGAAAGTTTTCTCCTTAGAAAAAGAAAAAAATTGTAATATTACCAATTTTCCATCAGTTAATGGGAATATTAAAGTTCTTAATTTTCTTGATTAATTAAGTAAATAAGAGGGTGGAGGGACCCATAAACCCCATAGAGGAATAAAATCCACTTTTGATGTGTGTATGTGGATAATTTAGAGGTAAATCTGCATTATGGAGTAGTGGAGCAGCTTCTTAAATAAAGGAAGAGTGGAGATCATGCCACATTAATGATAAGATCATGGAGGAAATCAAATGAGATCATGGTGCATTAAAAGTAAGATCATATATCACTAATGATGAGATAGTGGAGGAATTTTTGCATCTAATGCACACATGATGGAGAGAGTGGGAATTAAATGCAGAGTTGGTGGAGAACATGAAGAGACAACGCAGTCTTCATGGAGTCTAGTGGCCACATGTGTAGCGCAGTTATGAGGTGTTCCAAGGCTATGGAAGGCTCACAAAGCATATAAGGGAGATGAAGGTGGCAATAGAAGGCATGCTTTATATTATTATTTCTGATCTATTTAGATCTGGATTTTTCTTTGGCCATTTCTATGCATGCTTCAGCTGTTTAGCTAAGTTTGCAGTGTTGTTTAGCACACAGGTGTTTCTGAGCGGAAATCCTACCCTCACCCATGGGGGAATTTGAGTGCTTACTCTGGGAAATTTTATTTGAGCTTCCATACATAATTAGGCATTGGTGCCATATTCAGGAACTCTCATATGCACATTCAGTCTTAGGAATTACGCATTCCTACTTAAGGATTTGAGAGGTGGAGGTTGTTTCTAGCATCTCAGCTAGGAAACCGATGGAGGATTCATCCTTTCACCTTGTGCTTCAATATCAAATTTTCATGGGAAGCATATTCATATCTGGAATTGAGGCCATCATTTCACACCTCCATGCAGCAACAATTCCCCAAGGGATTGCACAGTTCAGTCTTGCAAATATGAAGGAGGAAGTAATTTTCCAGTATTTCAGCTGGAAATCCTGTGAGGGATCATCTCCTCGCTTTGGGAGCATCATATCCATCATTCAAGAGCTTCATTGTAGCATCTAGCATCATTATATAGAGCCTCCCTCTCTGACAAAGCATTTTTACTCAGCTATTGTGTATTCAACAACTACATCTATTGGAGGAGGTTGGAGGAGACAAATCTTGAGCTTATAGCTTAAGGATCTGAAGGAGGGATTAACCCTCTATGAATTGAGTCGGTTGTGCCTTATTGCAGCCATCATATATTAAGCTCATGCAGTAGATCTGCATACCTAGCAGTCATATAGTTGCAGGGCCTAAGAGGGTGATTTTCCAAGATTTTCAGATTTGGAGATCCTTTCTGGGTTATCTTGGGTATTCATCATAGAGCCCGGATTTGAAATTTCGGCATCATCTAAGCTCCAGAATTTCCAAATATAAACATATATTTTACCGGTAGTTATAGTCCCAACATTTGTAGTAGGGCCATCGTAGTATTCCTTCCCGCAATCCAACATTTACGTAGTCCCTCTTCTGGGAGCACTTCAGGGTTATTCTAGGCCACTTCTTTGGCTTTAGTGTCTCATATTTTGAGCACTGTTGTACTTGTATTACACCTCCATATTAATAACATGGATCAACTATTCTATGTATTTTAATGGTGTATTTAGATTATATGTTTACATTGCTAGAGTTTTTATATTGTGTTTTTGTATTACTTCATTCTCCCTTTTGGGATATTACAGTGGTATCAAAGCATGATCTTTGGCTCACCTTGTGGGCACTTCATATTTTACATCAAAAAAAGAAGTATATCGTAGAGATCTACAATGACGGAGGGTTTAAGTTTTTCCACTCTTCTCTTTAGATCTATGCAAGATCTCTCCAAGGATGTCAAACAAATGAAAAGAGAAAGGAAAAAGGAGGATCCAAGAAGAGTTCAAAAATAGGAAGGTCCAAACACTTCCTATTAGCAACAGAAACAACCGGAGAAGCACAGAACTCCAAATCATTCTACTAGATCCACTTCCTTTGAGAAGGAAGGTATATGGTGTGAATATGAAGGTGACTTGGGGTATGAGACCCTAATTAAATATATGTCTGAGTAAAAAGCAGAGCCTAGAGCACTCAAGGAGAATCTATCTCTCCAACAATTTTTGCAACTCAAATAAGAAAGGATATCCAGCAACAGCAACATAAGAAGGAGGTATAGATTATTATTTCTTAAATTTGATGGATCATCCACAAGCACATTGAGGGCTTGGAGGGAATATTTAGCTAAATTATTTCATCTATACCCAGTAGTAAAATCGTTGCACCTTGAGGGTGAAGCAAAAGATTGGTGGTTCAGTCATTTGTCACATACCAAAGTGACTGCTTATGCAGATTTCTTTCAAAGACTGAAGAAGAAGTTTGGTATAAGGAAAATAGAGGCATGTCCCATAGAGACATCTCCCATCATTGATGAGAGAGTACATGAATAAACAAAGGAAGGTGTCCTCATTATCACTCCAGAAGAGGAGCCTCTACCACCACCATTAACTACATATGTACTTGCATCAAGAGGAGGAACACTTGCATCTTTGCAAGATGGTCTTGATCTCTTTAAATTGGGAGCCCCATGCATGATTCATGAGATGCATGAGGAGGGGGAGGCAGATACCAGTGCTAGTACAATAGATGAGATGCAACCATCATCAATACCAGCAGTTGGAGATGTTATTGTACCAGTTGGAGGAACTCTTGTAGATGTGCAAGATGTTCTCGAGATTCAGATTATTAAGGTTTGAAAACACTTTCATCTCATATTATTTCAGTACCTCATACTGAAATTTGTGATACCATTCCATCAGGGCAATTGAATAACCAAGGATTAGAGCACCTTGCTGATTTGGAGTAGCAGATTATCACTGCACAAAGGATCCTTGGCTTCATCAAGGATAATATGTATAGCTATCCCAGTTCATCATGTTTGAGCTACACCCAAAACTTTGTGTTAAAGTGTAAAGTTGCAAAGGATGGGAGGAGCACATTCCTATTCAGTATAGTGTCGTACTATGAGTTCAACATTGTGTATGGCCAGGAGACAACATATGTATCACCATGCATATCTACAGCATTGTCACTGAGCAACAATGATGAGAGGAGGGCCCCATTATTCTTGGAGAATTCTAAAGGCAGCTTCACTCATGAAGCACTGGAGGGACAGATGATAGATGGTAGACATCTTATGTGTAATATCCCAAATTAGGGAAATGCTACAACAATGAGAATATCTTAAGATATTATAATGTTGGAGATCCAGCAATATGCAAACACAACAATGGAGTAGCAGTGACACTCAACTCATATAAATGTGAGAAATATCTATAGCCATATTATTAAGAACTAGCAGCAACAAATGAATACAAGATCTTGAGGTAAATGCTATTGAAGATAAGCAATGCTTAGCCTCAAGAGACAAGTACATAAATCATGATAAAACACTGCTACACAAGTGTGCCCAAGCTATGACTGCGCAGTTTTATAACAGAATATACATACTAATAGATGTAAAATACATGGATCTACAAATATATGGCCCATACAACATTTGTAGTGAAGATCTCATCTCTCAAAGGCTACCTCAAGTCAATCCCGGAAGGATTGGCTATAATATACAAAATCTGCAAAATGTCGGAGTTGTGGGTAGCAGCTACAACTCAAGAACTGGAAATAAGTGGAGAAAACATCCAATGAAAATACCTCCTCCAATGGATCTCTAAAGTGAAAGGTTGATCCTCTCACCTAAGATCTCACCCTCCAAACATATCTGCAAAGCCCCACAGCTATTGCTCACTAGAAATAACGCAGTCACTGAAGAAAACTATGTTGTAGGGGCATGGGAATGAGTTGGCCTGATGCCAAGATCTGAAATAAGTGTTGAAACCATCCTCACTAGCTTCCCAACGGAATGGATACTCCCTCTGAAAATCAGCTCCGGAAATGGTGTTGAGGTCCTCCACTGCAACACCCTACAACGCAACGTTGCACTTGAGCAGAAATAACGTTGTATCTGGAGGAGGTGGCTTTGGCCTTGAGTCAAGAAATGTGGATAATGAAGAACAATCCCTAAAGAGGCCTCTCAAGAAGGAGAAGGAATCCTCAACAGGAATTCCCCCGGCAACTTTGCTAAACAACAGGAGAATGCATAATGTCTGCGTAGACAATGAAATCAATAATCCATAACATGAGAAACAATGGTTGCCTTGCCCTCCTTTTAAACAAGTGAAGGCCTCCTCTCCATGGTTCCCACTCCTTTTAGGGTTTAATCCACCAAATAACCCTCTTCCCATTCATACTGCGTTGTTTCTCTAAGTGTTATCCACCTCTTATCCCAACGCTTTTGACTTGGTCAAACATGACCTTGTCCAATTGCAAATGACCCTATTCACACATGAGGGTGTGAAAACCAGCTCCAATGATGACCCCCTTTCATAATATGAGGGATTTTATTGATATTTTCATTATGCATGGGCCTCCTTACCCATTTATTCTCCTCTTAGGTGAAATCATCAAAAATTAATATTCCAAATTATTGTAGGAAAATTTTGGAATATTACAGTCCTCCCCTCCCAAATGTTGCTTGTCCTCAAGCAACTACAAGGATAGGACTGGAAAGCCTCCTCCCAAGGCATGGATTCTATGATGTGTTGAGGAACATCTTCCTCATGTGGATCCTCCATCCCCCAAGCAATCATCCATGCAAAATGAGTTACCTCCCAACATGGCAACTCCTGAAAGTCTTCTTCCACCTCTAGCTCCAGTAATGTAGATGGGCTAAAAATCTGATCTTGGTAGACAAAATAGCCTACCCCACACTATCCTCCTCTCCACTTAGGATAAGTGTAGAGTGTATGCTAATCCTAGGCTACAATGATATTTCCCTCAAATGGAAAGATGGATACTAGACCTCTAAGGATCTCTCCTCCAACGTTATGAAACATGTTGGCCCAAATCACCTCATATGTGATGAATTGGAAGTCATCATCATATGGCATCACATTCCTCGTATGGCTCACCTCATAAGGAGACAAATGTGCTGCTGTAGTGGCCATACCATCTCCCATGCTCCCTTTAGAACATGTAGTGCAAAGAGTGTGGGAGTTTTCTCCCTCCAAGGACACATTCACCCAATGTGTCTCCCCTTCAATCATGCTCCCAAGAAAAGCTTTAGCAATATCAACCAAGGGAACCAGAAGGAGTTCACAAATCTGGAGAAAGTGAATGATATAATGTGAAATGTGAGTATGTTCTCCATGAGAATTTTCCTCCCCATATCCACTTAAGGAGTGATCATCCACAATGGCCTTATGTAGACCACCAAATCTAGAAGGAATAATATCCCTCCTTTGAGCAAATACCTGCACATATATGGTTAAGAGATGCATACATATAGACAAATTACTATGCAAGTCAACAATACTCTTACCATATGTTTTTCTCATATTAATGGAGTGGCTCATAGATGAGTCTCCCCTCATCCTCAAAGGGAAAAGAGTTGACTATGCTAATTCCTCCATCTTCTCATGATCCATGGAGTGCCTCCTCAAGTTATTCAAGTGGTTCCTCCCATAAGAAGAAAAGAAATGTAATGTGGCATTCATGGTTGGCCCATGGTTCCTCCCGAAAGGTACAACATGTATAGTAGGGAGAATCCTGCTCCCAATGGGCATCTTCATTCTCAAGCCCACTCTCCAATCAAAGCTTCCTATGAACATAGAGATACTAGCAATACATGGAAGCAAAAACCAATAGAAACAAGTTGTCACATGACAAACGGAAAGTGGATCAAGGTCCCATACAAGGAACCAGTGCAGTGCATTCCTTGCCTACATTAAATCAAACAAAAACAAGTGCTTTTCCAGCCACTTGTTTGCTTCCGCCATCATTTTAAAAGATATAAGCATGAAAGTACAAAAGGGTGTCAACGGTGAACACCAAAATTCATGTGGCTTTCCCCAAAAACCACCAATGAGATAGCCAATCTCAATACTACAAATGGCTTCAAGTACATCATTATACAATATGCAAGAAGTAATAATCCTCCTTGGTACAATATGCTGCTCATAAAAAGACAATAAGTACAAAACATAAGGTGAAATTGTACATTCCCCATTATTTACTTGAGGACTTGAGCTGAAATGGCTCAACTGAAAATGATCCCTTACTCCCAATGAGTAGGAAGGTGGTTGTGACATCCTCACCATCATCATCTGGCCTATGCATCTCTCCATATGCTGAAATATGTCTTGTTGAATGCCCTCCCAAATGAATTCCTCTGCCAAGGCAAGATATGCATCAAAATGCATGGAAAAGAAGTCCTCATGTGCTACATGCAGCAACTTCTCCATGAGACTAGAATCTCTATTCAATAAGACTTTGCCATGTGAATAGATGACCATATCATCCACCATACACTCATCATCTCCATCCAGGTCATCAAGAACTATGCATGCACCAAGATCCTTGGAGTACTCTACTAAGAGCTGAGATCTCTAGTAAGGATCAATCCTCCTAAGGGACAGCGCTGGTGATATGGCATGTGAAGCTCTCTTCCCACTGCTATCTACTACTTTGACATCCCCCATGCCAAAGTTATCCTCCAAAATCCAAGAGTGGTGAATCCAAAGACAAGATGTATTTCATCAATAATAGATCTGGTGACCTTCCTGGTGGAATGCCTCTATGCAGTGAGACATAAATGTCAAGAGTGGACTGTACATATGGTTGGGAAGCCTTGCCCTTACTGTCACAGTGCAATATAGTTTGTGTTGTCTTTACACTGACTCTTTGAAATAAAGAAGGGTATGTGCCTCTCATCACATGATGCTGCTCTTCCCCCCTTCCTCCTCCTTCCAGATGCAATGCTGCTCAGTGATTGTTCTTGGACCTCCATGTATGAGATCCTGGGGACTTCCTTGAAAAGATGCAATAACCCCTCTATTCGGAGCAAGAGCTGCACCTTCCTCTGCATGAGGTGCTAGATCAACTCTAGAAATGACAGCGCTATTGCCCTTAGTCTCTTCAAAATGAGTGGGCAACCCTCCAATGATTGGATCCTCTTTTGGAAAAGGGATTTCTTTGTCTCCTTGTGCCAAAATACAAGATGAAGGTCTTGCCTCCAAAAAAGTATCATGTAAGATATCAACATCCTTTATGGTTCTCTAAAGTGATTTTGAGTCTATGGTTTCTTCCATCACATGCAAGGGTTTTGTTTGTTTAGATGTGTTTTTTTCCTCCACATGTGTTTCAGAATTCTTCCTACCAAATCTTCCCCTCAAAGTTCTAATGAAAATTTCATAGGAAGAAGTATTTGCATTCTTCAAAGTAAAGGACTCAAATAACCACCATGCATAGACCTTACCTCCAAAGTGCAGCACTGCTACTTTGATGGCTTCATCTTCAGAAATATGATGTTGCTGCAGAAAGGTGTCTAGCTCTTCCACCCAAGCCCTGGTTGAACAAGTAGGGGAACCATCAAAGATAGATAGAAGAAATATATCCATATTATGTTGCTTTCTCCTCCTCACCTTGACCTTGCAAAACTCCGGAAAGGTGACATGAGCTCTAAACTTCTGAGTTTGAGACTCAAACTCATGCAAGCACCCACTAAGAGTTCCCCTCTCAAGCATTCCTTCTTCTTCTTTTTCTCTTATGGAAAAGCTGGCCATGTGATTGCGCTATACATCATAGGGTGTGGCTGCATTCTCACACTCCCTATAAGAAAATATAGAGTCTAACTCAGTTTCAAACCCTCTTGGAGATCCTATACATATCTCCCTCCCTATCTTCTCGAATTCTTCATGAATGCTTTGTACAGACTTTGGAAGAAGATTTGTGAGCTTATCTTCCTTTTTCTCTCTACATAATGGAGTCTTCATCTTCTCTCTCCTTGATAGCATAATGGCTAAGATCCACAGGCTGAGCCAAGATTATGCTTTGATACCACTATAATATCCCAAATTAGGGAAATGCTACAACAATGAGAATATCTTAAGATATTCTAATGTTGGAGATCCAGCAATATGCAAACACAAAAATGGAGTTGCAGTGACACTCAAATCATAAAAATGTGAGAAATATCCATAGCCATCTTATTAAGAACTAGCAGCAACAAATGAATACAATATCTTGAGGTAAATGCTACTCAAGTTAAGTAATGCTCAGCCTTAAGAGACAAGTACATAAATCATGATAAAACACTGCTACACAAGTTTTCCCAAGCTATGACTGCACAGTTTTATAACAAAAACTGCATGCTAACAGATGTCAAAAACATGAATCTACAAATATATGGCCCATACAACATTGGGAGTGAAGATCTCAGCTCCCAAAGGCTACCTCAAGTCAATCCCGGAAGGATTGGCTATAATATACAAAATCTGCAAAATTACAGAGTTACTGGGTAGCAGCTGCAACTCAAGAACTGGAAGTAAGTGGAGAAGGCTGAAGATGTTACATATCCTCCAATGGATCTCTAAAGCAAAAGGTTGATCCTCTCACCTAAGATCTCACCCTCCAAACATATCTGCAAAGTCCCACAGCTACTGCTCACTAGAAATAACGCGGTCACTGAAGTAAACTACGCTGTAGGGGCATGGGAATGATTTGGCTTGATTCCAAGATCTGAAATAAGTGTTTAAACCTTCCTCACTAGCTTCCCAAAGGAATGGATACTCCCTCCTCTGAAAATCAGCTCCGGAAATGGTGTTGAGGTCCTCCACTGCAACACCCTACAACACAACGTTACACTTGAGTAGAAATAACATTGTAGCTAGAGGAGGTGGCTTTGGCCTTGAGCCAAGAAATGTGGAGGATGAAGAGCAATCCCTCAAGAGGCCTCTCAAGAAGGAGAAGGAATCCTAAACAGGAATTCCCACGGCAACTCTGCTAAACAACAGGATAATGCACAATGTCTGCATAGACAATGAAATCAATAATCCATAACATGAGAAAAAATGGCTGCCTTGCCCTCCTTTTACACAAGTGAAGGCCCCCTCTCCATGGGTCCCACTCCTTTTAGGGTTTCCTCAACCAAATAACCCTCTTCCCATTCATACTGTGTTGTTTCTCTAAGTGTTCTCCACCTCTTATCCCAGCGCTGTTGACTTGGTCAAACTTGACCTTGTCCACTTGCAAATGACCTTGTTCACACATGAGGGTGTGAAAACCAGCTCCAATGATGATCCCCTTTCATACTATGAGGGATTTTATTGAGATTTTCATTATGCATTGGCCTCCTTACCCATTTATTCTCCTCTTAGGTGAAATCAGAAAAAATTAATATTCCAAATTATTGTAGGAAAATTTTGGAATATTACATTATGATGGAGAGTACTTTCCATTATCAAGATGGAGTTTTCTTGATGAGCTCCTCACAGCTTAAACAGGAATGTCTACCTACAACATGCATGAAACCTTATGGGTTATATTAGTCCATTGATGAGTTGATCTCATGCAAATACCTCAATGGAGGTGCACTTCAACATATCAGGGAGTGCAAAGCTTATCAGTTGGAGGATATTTGTATTTTACCTTGGGTGGATACCAAGATTGAGCATAGTATGATTCAACATCCACATTGGGATGAATGGATCCAGATGAGGAGCAAGAGGTTGCCAACATTCTTGCATATCTATGATACATGGCAACAAGAAGCATGGTTGCACTAGTTGCTTTTGGGTGAGTATGGGTACTGCCCAACATCTCACATTTGTGTGGTCCATGCCTTGGATGTCTTTCATGTTATGCAACAACAGGAGGCATGGCTGAGCTGGTTATTGCTGAGAGAGTTTTTCCATCACATGATGTATCTTATGTCCTTGTATTTAATTTTGTTTGGGATATGTCTTATGTCTATAAATGAACTTTTTTCTGGGATATATCTTATGTTCATGTATGTACTTGGGCTTGGGACATGGCATAACTCTCACATAATGTGGCAACAGGGATCTTGTTTGTATTTTTCTACTGTGACATTCCACATGTCAATCAGTATGTTGGTTCTCCATGACCTGCATCATGATGATTGAAGGTGGCAGCAAGAATCCTTGTTGCTTTGGTTACTCTTAGGAGAGTATGGGTTGATTTATACCCATACATTACATGATATTAATGGAGGATGGAAAAAGGAGGCCTTACTGCGTGGGCTTCTGTTTGGGAATTATGGTCATTGTACTTGGTATGATGATGATGTGAGGGGGCAACATGAGGCATTGTTGCGGTGGCTTCTCTTGAGAGAATATGGCCACTACGTTTTGTATAATGATGATGTGGTGTGGCAGCAAGAGTCAATGCTGCAATGGCTTCTTTTGAGAGAGTATGGATCTCATACTTATATTGATGCTGATTTGGCATGGCAGCAAGAGGCATTGCTGAGGTGGCTTCTTTTGAGAGAGTATGGCTCTCTTACTTGGTTTAATGATTATTTGGCATGGCAGCAGAAGGCTTTGTTGCAGTGGTTGTTATTGGGAGAGTATTGCTTGACATTGTACATGTTCATCCATATGTATCTACTTCTTATTTTTCACATTGTTGGGATGATGCTTAGATCCAAGAAGGCCAACAGGTCTAAGGATGGAAGCATGGAGAGATGTAATCTACTTCATGTAGCATGGGATGGAGAGATGGTTTATGATCAAGGAATTTCCACTTTGGGAAGTGACCACTTCACTTTATGTATGTCATGCATATAGGAGGATCTTGGAAAACATATGTTTTCCACTTGGAGGCTTATTGATGAGGAGAGGCATCTAAATTTTCAGTTGGAGGTCATTCTAGACATTCTAGAGAGGCAGCCTTGGAGCTGAGCATGCATTACACATTGTAGAAGATGGGGAGGCCTTGCATATCAGGATGCCATTTGGAGGGAGATGGATTGTTGCAGCATCCACTTTTGTAGTTGCTTGATGACAAGAAACATTTTGGCGGGTGTTATTCATCAGTAATTTTTACCATTTGTAGATGACTAAATATTGGTTATAGATTTCTAAAAACAAAATTCCCTGAACATTGTGAGTTTTATAAATCTCACTACCTTCATTATCCTCATGGAAAATGTTTCACTATTTTACCATTTTTCCATTTCATGGTCACCCTGCCACTCCTAAAATACTCCTTATGGGCTTATGCCACTCATCTCCATCCTTTTTTCCCACTTATAACCTCATTACTCTGTTTTTCCCTTTCCCATCACTCCACTTTCCATCTAGGGTTACCAAAGCCTATTCATTCCCATATTCACTAGGTACCTCAAGCATTGATGGTCTCAAAACTATATCTGCAGCATCTTTAGATAAATCAAGTATATTGGATTTGTGATCTTCAATACATCACTTTGTCAATACTCTGTTTTTACACTTGAAGATTCCAAACCAATTTTCAGTCAAAAAGAGGTTAAAGAACCCCCCAATAGGTCAATTAGGGTTTCATGACTTCCATGGTTAAATCATCAACAAGGCTTTTATTCTGATGCTATTACACCTTCCCCTATCCTTAATATACCTTCATAAACACTTCCCAACATTCCTATCCCTCAAACTCATCATTTTTCTACAAAACCTAGCCTATTGCTACAATTTGACACTTTTCGAGACTATGCCTGTGTTTTTCCCTTTAATGACCCCTTCCCCTCACTCAATCCTTGAAATTCCACTTTCCCCTACTCGCTAACATATATCCCTATCCCCCAAAATTTCCCCAAGAATTTAGACAACCCTTAACCCCTTCATTCCCCTCCCTCTACAAGGCAGTCCTAAATCCCCTGTTTTGCCTACACGAAACCCTAATGTCCTCTTCCAACTAAGCTAGGGTTTGCTATGGAAAAGAGGCATAGGAGAAGACAATCCAAATGATAGGTCATATCAGCAAGCATAAATCCATACCAACTCATAAACATCATGCATCCATCATTTTCCAATAATTCATTCCAAGAGTCAAGCCATTTGTCACTCATAGGGCCAGTTTCGATTCAAATTGTGTTTTTGACCAAAAAAAGATAAATATGACAAACGTGAGAGATTTTTTTGTCCTCATATTTCCAAGAAGAAAAACCCCCTTCATATTTTACATAGGTATCATCGTTTGGGAACAATGTCAAAAATACAGGTGTCATGGGAGAATTGTTGCACTTCTGGAGTGACCTTGGGAAAATTAGGTTTTATCATAGCTAGAGTGTCCAAATGACTTTCTTGATGAGTCAAATGACAACTAGACTAGAATATATTTCCAATGATCTATCATGAGCTTAATTTGTAGTTGATGAAAGCCTCCAAAAGTTGCCTGCACCAGCACTCTGCATTTCTGAACCATCATTCAGTACTTTTTGACCAGTCTTGGGAGAATCAACTTTTGATAGGGCAAATAAACTCCAATAAAAAAAATAAAGGTATTCTTGGAAATTAGACAGGATAATATTTCCAACAAGCTATCATGATCCCAAATTCCCTCTTCCAATTGTCATTGCGTGCTTAGGAGTTGGCGTTGCGCCTTTGGTGCTACGGGCCTGGAAAAAGGCACTAAACCGACTTGCTCAACCCAACACCTCGTTCAAGTGCTGTGCATTTGGCCATGAAGGCTTCTAAGCCTTATAAACATTCAAATCACCTCCAAGAGTCTTTCAAGCATTATTAAGGGTATGTACAGGTTGTTAACTCCTATTTTGAGCCTTTTGATGATTTCATTGAGAGAAATTGAAACCCTAAGAGGCTACCCTAGAACTTGAACTTGCAATCACTGTTTTTTATTTCCCCATATTCCCATAAAGAAAATCAGTGATTGAAAAGGGTGGTTATGTTGGTTTAAAATTTTTTCATCCATCCAAAGTTTGACATATCAGTTGGTTTGCACTTAGGTTGTTTAGCCTCTCATTCTGCCTAATTTTCCCCTCCACTCATTCACTCTCATCCTTCAATTGAAAAATTTCTCCTTTCATTACCCTCTTCCACATCCATTACATAAGCAGAGCTAGGCTTTTCAAAGGCATGAGCAATCAAGTGTAAATAAGAGAGGAGGCAATGATAAATCAAGAAATGATAAGTCAAGCAATGAGGAGGTAGATGTTAGTGTGTCAAAGAGAATTGAAGCAAGAAGGAAGTGAAGAAGTGGTAATGAGGGGCTGATACAAATGAAGAAAGTGGAAAAGATGGCAGTGGGGCCAATGCAAATAAAGAAAATGAAAATCAGGGAGATAACAATAATGAATCAAACAAGGAAAAATAAAGAAGTGAAGAGGAGGCCATTTGGGTCTAAAAATAGTAAGGCTCACAGAAAAGAGGAAAAAAACAGTGAAGCGACAAGGAGATGAGCCATGATGGAAAACATGAGAGCAGTAAGGTCAGTGAAGAAGATGATAATGATAAAGGCAGTGATGGTGGCACTAAGATGAAGTACATTGAGCTTACAAAGGTTAAAACCCTCGAGGAGGCAAAGAACAAAGAAAACATTAACAAAATGGCTGATTCATCCCCCACTAGCATCCTAAACACAATGAATAGCACAAATCCAAAGTTTGGCAAATTTTTGAAATGTTTGGATTTTTTACTGTTTTAAAGGGCCAAGGGCGCAGCGCCCTTGGCGTTGCACTTTTTCTTGGGGCATCCTCTGAAGGAAAAATTTACATTTTTTAATTCCTTAGGCCAAGGATATCACACTCACCAAATTTCATATCATTTGGAGCAGGTTTGGTCCTCCAAAAGGGTCAAAAACACCCAAGTTTTCACCTTTTTGCCTTGTTTTCAGGGCTAGTGTTGTGCCCTTACCAGCCTTGGGATATTTGGTTTTTTTATAGGAAAATGAATTCCAAATTAAAAACCAAGGACATTTTTTGAAATTATACTTGACATGCTTTCCAACGAGCTATCACGGAGCTCATTTCGACATCAGGAAGGCCCTCAAAACTCAACTACAATATGACCTATTTTTCTGGTGCAGGCGTTGCGCCCTTGGCCTGGCAATGCATCCTTGAATCTCAGTGCCATGCCCTTGCAAACAAAAAGTAAAAAAAAACATAATGGGATATTTTTGGAAGTTTTTGAGGGCCTCTAAGTGAGTTTTCTTTTCCAAAGTTGGTTGAGAAGATATTTTGCACTTATTTCATTAGATATTTTGTTCCTTGGGCCTTGCATGGTCACAAAGGACAAAATTGATATTTATGAGAAATTAATAAATGTGCCTAGTGAGTAAGAAATGTTGTTTAAAGGCACCATAGTTTGTTTGTTCTCCACTACTTCTATGTTTTCTTCTGCTAGGTCAAAATAGAGAATCCTTGATTGCTCTTTAGTCCCACTTAGTTTGTTTATCTTCAGATGATTCAATGGATTCCATGTAAAAGAATTCTATGGTTAGCCTTGCCTTTGGTAATGCTTTAAACATTTTTTTTGAGGTCTTTACTTTGAAGTATTGCTGATTAGGTATAGCTAAAGAGGTTATGTGATTTGCCATGCCCTTTTTTTCATCTTAAATGGTTTCTTTGGAGGTCTTTGTAATTTGATTGATGAAGTTAGGAGTTCCCTCTTCTTTGATCTTTGTTATATGTCATATTTCATGTTTTCTTTCTTTGAAGGTAGATATTTGGAGAGGTTAGGAGTTCCCTGCTCTCTAGGGTTTACTGGATTGTTGTCTTGATGTTTGCTTGCTAGGGTTTGGTCAAAGAAGTATGGTATGCCTTGTCTTTGATTTTTATTTATTCTTAATTATCTTAGAGGCTATTATTGTTAAAGTATTTGACAAAGGATTCTTAACTACCCTTTTCCCTACTTTATTCAAAATTTTTTGTTCACTTCACTCACTTAAGCCTTTTGATCCATTTGACTTTGTTAGATTTTCCCTGTGATACACCCTTGTCCTACTGTTAAAATTTTCAAGACCTTTGTATACTCCATAGCTCAATGGTCTAAGCCTCTCCTACTCTATCTGTTCTACTTGACCACCTACCCAACCAATAAAAACAAACAAACAAACCCTAATCTTTATAGCTAGCCTAAAATCAAAACCCTGAAATCTATCGATTTCACATCTTTCACACAAACATAGAGAGAGCCCTCTCTGAGTCCAAGAAGGCTAGGTCCTAAGACTCTAAAGACTGGTTTGATGTTATCCTGTACATTTGGTCTTGCCAATATGCCAAATTATGGGATCCTAACATAATGGCGATCACAGTGGGACTTTCTAAGTCAGCGACAATATAAGTATTCCTTAGATTGGTATTTAATTGTTGATGGTGGACAACAAGTACATCCTTAAAACAGTGAGCATCCTCTACCTGGCGACTCCACTAGTTTTCATTGGCCCTGTTGACCCCACTAGTTCTCATAAAATCCCCTAGGAATGCATTGATCAATCCCAATCATGCTGATGGTGGACAAAAAAGTTGAAATTATCCACCTGGAAACTCCACAACTCTCAATAGACCTAAAGACTCCACTTGTAGAAGAATCTAGACTAGTTGAAAAGATGCAGTGACCCTTTCTGATTTACGAACATGGATCCAAGGATACAACGGAGATATGCTCTAATGAATAGAGATCACATCCCTGGGTTCCCACACAAAATACCTTAGATAAATTAGGACAAAAACCTGCCTACATTTCAAGATGAAAAGATTGATGACCCCTTGTTACATCTCATCAAATTTCATATACATGTATGGAAGTTAAAACTTAAATGGCATGAGGACAGCCTTATGAAAATGTTCATGTTGACATTGGAAAGAAAATCAGGGGAATGGTATGAATGGCTAAAACCTAGTAGCTTGTTTTCCTTAAAAGATCTCCAGAAGGTATTTTGTGATCATTATAAAGAAAATTCTCCATCCTTATCCTTGGATGAAAATTGTTGTAATCAATCTCAAGATATCTTACAATACCTTGTAGATATTGATGAAGATTTAGGAAATTTTCATCCTGAAGATCTCTTAGCAGCTATTCATGATTTTCATTCTCAAATAAACTGTCACATCAACCAAGAAGATTTGGTTGAGGATGAAATCAAGCAAGAGATGGAGGATAACCCATAGGATCTCTCCAAAGGCACAAGTGATGATTCATGATCTCTTCTAGGTAAGGCTCAAGAAGACATTCAGTCTCAGAATCAACCTTCACAAGAGAAAGAGAACTACTGTAGTGCTATCCAAAGAAAGAGAAAAATGCCTCCTCTTTTAACTGAAGAGGAAATAACTCAAATTCTAAGCATGCAGCCAACCTCTAAACCTTCATGTGAACAGAACATTTCTATGTATTTTCTTGATAATCCAATATGTTTGATTGGTGTCATTACTTATGTTGATGATTCTCCAAAGTTTTATCAGTCTGATGATGATGATTTTCTCCAAACAGAAGCTAAACTTGCAAAGAAATCAACAGTTGATTTGTGGGATGAAGTTCAATGTCATCAGCTTGAAAACAGTAATCAGCCAATATAGGTCACCTATGGCACTGATGAGGAAATTCTGGAAAGTTTGGAAGTAAGTGAAGGATATCTGACTCTTTGTTCTACTTCATTTCAGTCTATCAGAAATAACTTTCATGTAATTGGAAATCAACAGTATTTCAGTTTGGATGTTGAGGTTGGGGAAGATTATGAACTTATTGAGCAAGTTGTAAATGAGACACCTTTTCCTGAAATGGTTGAGGAAATCATTTGGGACATGGAATTATCCTCGGCTTTAGATTTGTAGCACCAAGTTTCATTGAATTTAAAATCGCAGATGAAGGCTTGAACATTGATAATCACAAGAGTGCTCCTGCTCATCAACATGATAGCCTTCACATAGATTTCAGCCCACTCAATCAAAGCATCTCAGTTTTGTTAGAGGACAACATTGCAATATATGATGAGACTGACAGTGAAAATTATCATGAGGAATATATGGATTTTCTTTCCCAAAAGAGTCCCAAGTTTAGCCAAGTGGAGGAAGGAGTAGTCCTAAAAGAAGCTCATTTCTCAAATCCACTAGACCAGGTATTATTTCAAGATCCCTTTAGTATTTTCTTAGAGACATATGAAGAGGGAGTGAAATATGTCAGGAACAGTTTGATGAAAAGTTTAATAAAAATTTTAGGCACTGTTGTTCAAACAAAAGGGAGGTGGATTTTGCCTTTTGATTTCTTCAGCACCCTCAAAGATTTGAACCAAGATCACTCATGGAATCATCTACTTGACTGGTTATATTGGAAAAGGGAGTTCACCAAGTGAATATACACCTCCAAGTTAGACTATGATAGATAGGTATGCAAAATAAGCTCAACCCTATGAGCATATTTTTAGTTTAATATTGTTTTGATAAAAATGAAAAACACAAAAATGTTGAGATTCAACAAGATGATGAGCTTAGTGACAAGAGTCGCCTCCACTAAGTGGGCCCGCAGGCTATTTTTGGCGCAAGTCTATTTTTAGACTATGTCTATTTTTAGACTATGTCTATTTTTAGACATGGTGATCATATTTCAGAAGTTGCAAGATATTATTTGTGGATGGTTGGTCAAGCTGGAAAAATAGATGAAATTCTATTTTTAGAATATTGGGCGACGTCTATTTATAGATCGTTGATCTAAAAATAGAAGTGTCAATTATTATTAGCTCTTAATAATAATCCCGACAATAAACATCAACTTATTCTCTTGGAGCACTTAGTTTCAGTGCACAGATTTGGCAAATCAGTGGGCTGAAGGAATTACGCAATTCCTAGGGTTTAATGGTGTTTCATGCATGGAGGACTCAGTTAGAACTGAAGTGGAAAAGTTATGACAGAGTTGGAAGAGTAGTTCATGGAGTTGTTATTCAGTTTAACTCAATTATTGGAGTTAAACTCATTTGAGCTAGTTTTATCTAGTCTAACTGAATGATACACTAGTGAGAGTGGATTGAATTAATTAGTTAATTAATTCACAAATAATAACTCATTAATCAACTGAACAATACAACAATTAACTACAGTGCATGGCAGTTCCAATGGAGACCCAGTGGAGAGATAGGTGAAAGGGAAAGATGGACTATCTGTTGTGACTATAGAGATGCATTGATTGCATCACACACACATTGGAGTTGCCAATGAGGATTGTGTAGTCCAGGAAAGGGTAATCCGAATTTATTCAGAGCTATTCTTCAGTAGGGATTGTGTAGTGGAGGCAGGCTATCAGGTGGCAAGAAATCAGTGCATGGATTTGCAGATTTCTTCTTGTTAATGTGTGAAGATTGTATTGTACTGAGAGCTTGATGTACTAAGATTTTTGTGAGAATTGTACATGATATCCATGATACATAATATATTATAGTTGGGGTTTTCAACTTCAGGCTTTCCCGTTAAACAACTGTGTTATGTGCGATTGTTTTTATTTATGTTTCACATGTGTTTGCAATTAATTTTCCGCAAAAGATTAACAGTGGAATGATTCTGTTTCTTGCAAGAAGTTAAATATTGTGAGATCAGGGGAATATGGATGTATGCACGCTTAGTGTATACTAATTTATACATGGTATCAGAGCATTTTTAATTCTTGAAGATGCAATTGTGAAGAATTGTTGAGTTTGTGCTGGTGGATAATTTGAATTTGCTACAGAAAATTCTTGGTGCAGAAGTTGAGTATACATTGAAATTCCCTTCAATGGGTTGCGATTGGAGTATTCCCTTGATGGGAGCTTGAATTACATAGCCTAGAAGGATAGGATGGAGGTGGTGCTAGAGGATAATGGACTGAAGTATTTCATCGATAGAGATGTTCCTAAGATGAGATCTAGCAATGCTGACGCATGGCAAAAGAAGATAGCAAAGACAAGAAGAATTTTGTTGGAAGGTGTGAAGGACCATATTGTGTCCAGCCTTCATGGGAAATCCACTCCATTTTTAATGTGGAAGGCTTTGAAATATTTTTTTCAAAGCAGCAACGACCAGAGGAAGTTGGCGCTGAAAGATAAGCTCAGAAAAATAAAAATGGAGAAGGGCGACAATATTCCAAAATATCTCAAAAAGTTTGTCCACTGTAGGGATGAACTGGGAAGTGTGGGGATTACTATTGATGATGAATAATTGATGAGCTTGGCTCTCCTTGGGCTTCCGAAGAGTTGGCATAGCTACGAATACTCTATCAATGGAAAGGAGAAACTGTCGGGATGGGAGCGACTTTGGTCGGATCTTGTGCGGAATGAGATAAGGCGGGGTACCAGGGATGGCTCTTCATTGAAGAATGAAGATGAAGAGAATTTTGCTTTGGCTTCCAAAGCAAAGAAATGGAAGGGGAATAAATTTCATTCAAAATCCGATGCTAAAGGCAAGAAGCAGGATTTGTCTAAAGTGAAGTGTTTTCATTGTCACGAACATGGACATTTCACCACTAACTGCCCACAGAAGAAGAAGAACAAGAAGGTTGTTGGAGCTGCAGCTAGAGAGGCCTTAGCCTTGAAATTTGAACTTGATTTCTCTTTGATCGCATGCTTGGTTTCAAGCTATATGGGATCAGTGCGTTATCTTGATAGTGGTGTGCCTTTCCATATGACGGGAGACAAGGAGTTGTTTAGTGACTTGGAGGAGAAGGACCTCTAGATGCATATAGAGATGGGCGACGATGGTCGATACAGTGCGACCAGAATTGGGACCATTACCTTTGAGAGGGAGTCTGATAATCCATTCTTGTTGAAGGATGTTATGCATGTTCTAGGTCTAAAGAAGAACTTGGTATCGGTCACAATGTTGGAAGACAAAGGTTATGATGTTGTTTTCAGTGAGGGAAAAGATTTCCTTCGACATTAAAAAACGGGTCAAACCAAGAAGATATGGATTCAAGTTAAGAATCTCTACAAGCTGGAGGTAGATGGCTGCGCTGCAATGGTGGGCAAATCAGAAGAAGTGGTGAGCCGGGATGAGGGCGAATTATGGCACAGGATATTGGGTCATCTTCACCATGGCGCTTTGAAGATTTTGCAACAAATATATACTGGACTTCCCAAGGGTACTCTTGCTCAGTCAGATCAGTGCAAGGGATTTACTATGGGTAAGTTTGTGAAGACCACCTTTCATGAGAAGGAGAACTGTGCTTTGGTGATCCTAGAGAGAATTCACACATACGTGTGTGGACCTTTCTCGGTTTCTTCATTATCAAAACACAGGTATTATGTTATATTTGTTAATGAATATTCTCGTAGATGCTGGATCTTCTTCATGTAATTAAAGAGTGAAACATTCTCAAAGTTCTGTGAGCTTAAAGCATTGGTGGAGAAGGAGTCGGGGAAGCAAGTGAAAGCTCTATAGAGCGATAATGGTGGTGAATATATCTCAGGCGAATTCAAAGAATTCTATAGCAAAGAAGGAATTCGAAGAGAACTCATAGCGCCTCATAACCCATAGCAGAATGGGGTCATGGAGAGGAAGAAAAGAACGATTGTGGGTGTTGCACGAGCGATGCTGCATGGCCAGGGCCTACCGATGCACTTGTGGGCGGAAGCATGCAAAACTACGATTTATGTGCAAAATAGTTGTCCTCATAGAGTACTTGGCATGAGTACACCTGAAGAAGCTTTTATTGGTAAGAAGCTTGATATTTCTCATTTGAATATTTTTGGCTCATCTATTTACATTCATGTGACAAAGGATGCTAGGAAGAAGCTGGAGCCGACTGCAGAAGTTGGGATATTTTTGGGGTACACAGAAACACCCCATAATTATTGTGTGTATTTTCCAGACAGTCAGATGACTGTGGTGCAATGGGATATAAAATTCAATGAGGTGAAAGCCATGAAGTTGTCACTTGAGAGGGAGCTACACTTGAATGCAGAGGAGGAACTTCTTGTTCCCAAAGATAAGCCTCTAGATGTGGATCAGCCACAGGAGGAGATTCATGGAGTAGAGGAGTCCCCTCATGCATAACCAGACATCAGACAAGGCAGAAAGTGTACCACAAAAGCTGAGAGATTGAAGCTTGATGCAGCACAGAATGTCAGAGTCCCTACATCACAACACATACAGAGACAGTCACCTTACCGATTTACTGGATACATGGCTCTTATGAACAAGTGTATCGTGACAGAGCCATCTTCTTTTGAAGAAGCAGTGTAGGAGCCCACATGGGTAAATGCCATGGTGGAGGAGTATGAATTCATTTTCAGAAACAATGCTTGGGAGATTGTTCCAAGGATGGTGGGAAAATCAGTTGTAGGAACAAGATGGATCTACAAGGTAAAGCAAGCTGTTGATGGGAGCGTCGAGAAGTATAAGGAAAGATTTGTTGCTCGGGGCTTCTCACAGATCGAGGGGATTGATTATGAAGAAACCTTTACACCTGTTGCACGATATTCTTCCATAAGGACCATCCTTTCTCTCTTAGTGCAGATGGGTTGGCACATTCATCAGATCGATTTGAAGACTACGTTCCTTAATGGGATCATTGAGGAAGAGGTGTACATTGAGCAGCCTGAAGGATTTGAGATCTTCGGCAACGAGTGACATGTGTGCAGACTCAAAAGAGCGTTGTATGGGCTGAAGCAAGCACCTCGTGCTTGGTATACACAGATCGATAGCTATTTCACTGGACTTGGCTTCACCAAGAGTGAGGCAGATGCAAACCTGTACCAAATTGTGGTGGAGGGTAAGATTTTAGTCATTTCTCTTTATGTTGATGATTTAATACTAACGGGTGATGAGCAGTTGATACACTCATGCAAGGAAGATCTTGCAAAGGAGTTTGAGATGAAGGATTTAGGCCTCCTTCATTATTTCCTTGATTGGAAATATGGCAGCGGGAAGGTGAACTATTTGTGTCTCAAGGCAAGTATGCTCGGGAGATATTGGAGAAGTTTCACATGTAAGGCTACAAGCCTATCGACACTCCTCTTCCAAGAAATTGGAGGAAAGAGGATGTTAAATTAGAAAAGGTAGTGGATGCCACTATTTATCGACAATTGGTGGGTTCGCTCATGTATTTAGTTAATACAAGACCGAACATATGCTATGCGATGAAACAACTTTCACAAGCGATGGTTGAGCCTACCAAGATCTTTTGAAAGGCAGGCAAGCATGTCCTGAGGTCTCTGAGGGGCACATATGAGTATGTTTTATGGTACAGACAGATGGATGAGGTGAAGTTGCATGGCTTCATGGATGCAGATTGGGCAAGCAGCCCAATGGACAGAAAGAGCACATTAGGAGGGATTTTTAGTATCGGATCTACGATAGTTTCTTGGTACAGCAGGAAACAAATATGTGTGGCACTCAATTCAGTGGAAGAAGAATACATGGCAGCAAGTCAAGCTGCATGTGAGGTTATCTAGATGAGGAATATCTTGGTTGGTTTGTCGGTTCACATTTAGATCCTACAGTGATACATTGTGATAATAAAAGTTGCATTAAACTCTCGATTAATTCTGTGTTTCATGATAGATCTAAACATATTGATATCCGGTATCATCATATCAAATATTGTGTGCAACGGAAGATCATGTTGCTTCAGTACATTCGTACAGAAGATTAGGATGTAGATATTTTGACGAAGGCGCTCACCAAGAGAAAATTCGAATACCATAGAGGCAGGATTCGGGTGAAGGATAATCCCTATCTTATTGAGAGGGAGTGTTGAGATTCAACAAGATGATGAGCTTAGTGAAAATAGCCACCTTCACTAAGTGGGCCTGCAGACTATGTTTGGCGCAAGTCTATTTTTAGACATGGTGATCATATTTCAGAAGTTGCAGGATGCTATTTGTGGATGGTTGGTCAAGTTGGAAAAATAGATGAAATTATATTTTTAGAATATTGGGCGAAGTCTATTTATAGATCGTTGATATAAAAATAGAAGTGTCGATTATTATTAGCTCTTAATAATAATCTGACAATAAACAACAACTTATTCTCTTGGAGCACTTAGTTTAAGTGCATAGATTTGGAAAATCAGTGGGCTGAAGGAATTACACAATTCCTAGGGTTTACTGGTGGTTCATGCATGGAGGACTCAATTAGAACTGAAGTGGAAAAGTTATGACAGAGTTGGAAGAGTATTTCAGGAGTTGTTATTTAGTTTAACTCAATTATTGGAGTTAAACTCAGTTGAGCTAGTTGTATCTAGTCTAACTGAATGATACACTAATGAGGATGGAGTGCATTAATTATTTAATTAATTCACAAATAATAACTCATTAATCAACTGAACAATACAACCGTTAACTACAGTGCATGGTAGTTCCAGTGGTGACCCAGTGGAGAGATAGGTGAAAGGGAAAGATGGACTATCTGTTGGGACTATGGTGATGCATTGATTGCATCACACACACATTGGAGTTGCCAATGAGGATTGCGCAACTAAGGAAAGGGTAAATCGAATTCATTCAGAGGTATTATTCAATAGGGATTTCGTAGTGGAGGCGGGCTATCAGGTGGCAAGAAATCAGTGCATGGATTTGCAGATTTCTTCTTGTTAGTGTGTGATGATTGTATTGTACTAAGAGCTTGATGTACTAATCTTTGTATGATATTGTTACATGATCTCCATGATACATAATATATGATAGTTTGGGTTTTCAACTTCAGGCTTTCCCGTTAAACAATTTTTTTATGTGCAGTTGTTTTTATTTATGTTTCACATGTGTTTGCAATTAATTTTCTGCAAAAGATTAATAGTGGAATGATTTTGTATCTTGCAAGAAGTTAAATATTGTGAGATCAGGGGAATATGGATGTATGCATGCTTAGTGTATACTAATTTCTACAAAAAACACATAGAAAAGAAGAAAAAGAGGGATTATTAAAAGAAGAGGTACAACCCCACACCAAAAAAGAGTATTGCTGAAAGTGTTCAAGCCTAAATGCCACTACTGTTGAGAAATTAAAGTCTTGTTCAGTCATATAGCCTAATCATGACTAAACATGTTTTAAATTTCTTCTGATAGGTTAGTGAAAGAAGACTTGTCAAACCATTTAAGCTTGACTTGTGAGTAGATTAGATTAAGAAAATATGTTGGTTCTCAATGTTAAAATCTGAACCAAAGAGAAAAAGAGGGATGCATAACAAATTCAGAATCACAACCCTCATTTTTTCTAGTTTTTTATTGTACAAAAATAATGTCTGTGTGCCGCTTGTCCAAATGCCACAGTCCATGGCAAATCAGATTGCCTAATCCTGGTCTGATCATGTTTCAATTTCATGTTAGTAGGTTAGAGAATAAAGTTTTTCAAACAACTTAATCTTGGCAAATGAGTAGACTAGGTAGAGAATAAGAGAGTTCATTAGCCTAATCTGAATTCTTGGAAGTGATAAGGGTACAAGTAGATAGTTTTTTCTGCTTTCAAAAGAAAATAATATCAAGGGTTTGCTAGTCCAAGTGCACCCGAAAGAAGAAAAAACATTTAGGAAAAGTATGATGCGTAGGTATAAATGAGGTTGAAGCAAACATGTCTTCTTGATTTTGAGATCATAGCTTCAAGGGAACATCAACAAATGAAGGAAGAAGGATCTACAAAGTGCAAGTAAGGCAGTAGTCTTCAAAACTCAGAGATTTGAGCTCTGAGGTCCTGGACACCTCCTGAAAAGGAACTTCCCTCCCCAAGTGGAGCCACTGTTAGTCATTAGTAATTTTTACCATCTGTAGATGACTAAATATTGGTTATAGATTTCTAAAAACAAAATTCCCTGAACATTGTGAGTTTTAGAAATCTCACTGCCTTCATTATCCTTATGGAAAATTTTTCACTATTCTACCACTTTGCCATTTCATGGTCACCCTGCCACTCCTAAAAGACTCCTTATGGGCTTATGCTACTCATCTCCATCCTTTTTTCCCACTTATAACCTCATTACTCTGTTTTTATCTTGCCCATCACTCCACTTTCCATCTAGGGTTACCAAATCCTATTCCTTCCTATGTTCACTAGGTACCTCAAGCATTGATGGTCTCAAAACTATATTTGTAGGCTCTTTAGATAAATCAAGTATATTGGATTTTTGATCTTCAATACATCACTTTGTCAATACTCTGTTTTTACACTTGAAGATTCCAAACCAATTTTCAGTCAAAGAGAGGTCAACGAACCCCCCAATCGGTCAATTAGGGTTTCATGACTTCCATGGTTAAATAATCAACAAGGCTTGTATCCTAATGCACTTACACCTTCCCCTATCCTTAATATACCTTCATAAACACTTCCCATCACTCCTATCCCTCAAACTCATCATTTTTCTACAAAACCTAGCCTATTGCTACAATTTGACACTTTTCGAGACTAGGCTTGTGTTTTTCCCTTTTGGACCCCTTACCCTCACTCAATCCTTGAAATTCCACTTTCCCCTACTCTCTAACATCTATCCCTATCCCCAAAAATTTCCCGAAGAACTTATAAAACCCTTAACCCCTTCATTCCCCTCCCTCTACAAGGAAGTCCTAAATCCCCTGTTTTTCCTACACCAAACCCTAATTTCCTCTTCCAACTAAGCTAGAGTTTGCTATGGAAAAGTGGCATAGGAGTAGAGGATCCATATGATAGGTCATATCAGCAAGAATAAATCCATACCAACTCATAAACATCATGCCTCCATCATTTTCCAATAATTCATTCCAAGGGTCAAGCCATTTGTCACTCATAGGGCCAGTTTCGCTTCAAATTATGTTTTTGACCAAAAAAAGATTAATCTAACAAAAGTGAGAGATTTTTTTGTCCCTCATAGGTCCACAAAAAAAAACCTCCTTCACATTTTACACATGTATCATGGTTTGGGAGAAATGTCAAAAATATAGGTGTCACTGGAGAATTGCTACACTTCTAGAGTGACCTTGGGAAAATTAGGTTTTCTCATAGCTCGAGTGTCCAAATGAATTTATTGATGAGTAAAATGACAACAAGACTATAATATATTTCCAATGAGCTATCATGAGCTCAATTTAGAGTTGAGGAAAGCCTCCAAAAGTTGTCTGCACCAGCACTCTGCATTTTTGAACCATCATTCAGCACTTTTTAACCAGTATTGGGCGAGTCCACGGTTCATAGGTCAAATCAAATCTAATCAGAAAAATAAAGGTATATTTGGAAATTAGATAGGATACTCTTTCCAACGAGCTATCATGGGCCCAATTTGGACACCGGGAAGGCCTCCAAATGCCCTCTACAAATTGGCGTTGCGCTCTCATGAGTTGGCATTGCACGCTTGGCACAAGGCACTGACCCGACTTGCCCGACCCAACACCTCATTCAGGTGTTTTGCGTTTGGACAGGAAGGCTTATAAGCCTTATAAGCATTCAAATCACCTCCAAAACTGCTTCAAATCACCTCCAAGAGTCTTTCAAGCATTGTTAAGGGTATGTACAGGTCCTTAACTCCTATTTTGAGCATTTTGATGATTTCATTGAGAAAAATTGAAACCCTAAGAGGCTACCCTAGAACTTGAACTTAAAATCGCTATTTTTCATTTATCCATCTTCCCATAAAGAAAATCAGTGATTAGCAAGGGTGGTTATGTTGGTTTAAAAGTTTTTCATCCATCCAAAGTTTGACATATTAGTTGGTTTGCACTTAGGTTGTTTGGCCTCTCATTCTGCTCAATTTTCCCCTGCACTCATTCATTCTCATCCTTCACTTGTAGAATTACTCCTTTATTTACCCTCTTCCACATCCATTTCATAAGTAGAGCTAGGGTTTTCAAAGGCATGAGAAATCAAGTGTAAATAAGAGAGAGGCAATGATAAATCAAGCAATGATAAGTCAAGCCATGAGGAGGCAGATGTCAGTGTGTCAAATAGCATTGAAGCAAGAAGGCAGTGAATAAGTGGTAATGAAGGGCTGATAAAAATGAAGAAAGTGGAAAATATGGAAGTGGGGCCAATGCAAATAAAGCAAATGACAATCAGGGAGAGAAAAATAATGAATCAAACAAGGAAAAATCAAGCAGTGAAGAGGAGGCCATTTGGGTCTAAAAATAGTAAGGCTCACAGCAAAGAGGCAAACAACAGTGAAGCAGCAAGGAGATGAGCCATGATGGAAAACATGAGAGCAGTAAGATCAGTGAAGCAGATGACAGTGATAAAGGCAGTGATGGTGGTACTAAGATGAAGTACATTGACCTTACAAAGGTTAAAACCCTAGAGGAGGCAACGAACAAATAAAACATTAACAAAATGGTTGATACTTCCCCCACTAGCATCCCAAATAGAATGAGCAGCACAAATCTAAAGTTTGGCAAATTTTTGAAATGTTTGGATTTTTTACTATTTTAAAGGGCCAAGGGCCCAGTGCCCTTGGCGCTGCACTTTTTCTTGGGGCATCCTCTGAAGGAAAACTTTACATTTTTGGATTCCTTAGGCCAAGGACATCACACTCACCAAATTTCAGATCATTTGGAGCAGGTTTGGTCCTCCAAAAGTGTCAAAAACACCCAAAATTTCACCTTTCTGCCTTGTTTTCAGGGTTAGCACTGCGCCCTTACCAGCCTTGGGAGATTTGGTTTTTGGACAGGAAAATTAAGTCAAAATGAAAGAGAAATGACAGTTTTGGAAATTATACTTGACAGGCTTTCCAAAAAGCTATCACGGAGCTCATTCCGACACAGGGAAGGCCCTCAAAACTCAGTTGCAAGATGACCTATTTTTCTGGTGCAGGTGTTGTGCCCTTGGCCTGGCAATGCATCCTTGAATCTCAGTGTTGCGCCCTTGCAAAAAAAAATTCAACAAAACACACTAAGATATTTTTTGAATTTTTTGAGGGCCTCAAAGTCATTTTTCTTTGCCAAAGTTGGTTGAGAAGATATTTTTCATTTATTTCATTAGATATTTTGTGCCTTGGGCCTTGCATGGTCACAAAGGACAAAATTGATATTTATGAGAAATTAATGGCTTCTATAAGCCTCTAGGATTTTCTCACCTCCTCATTTTCAACTTAAATACTACATGAGGGCTTCATTATTCATGTTTTTTTTTGGTTGGATGATTGTTGATAGTAATACATAAACTTGGAGATTGAAGAGAAATTGGCTGTGATTTTTGTGGATGGCTTGACTTGCTTGACATTGTAGAAGGCTTACTTGCAGGATCCCTGAGCATATTTAATGGTGATGTGTTCTTATTTAGTTCATGTTTTCTTTTGTTATCATTTTGTTCACCTTTTTATTGTAGTAGGACAAAATTTTTAAACTAAGAAATGTTGTTTAGAGGCACCTTAGTCTGTTTGTTCTCCACTGCTTCTATGTTTTCCTCTACTAGGTCAGATTAGAGAATCCTTGATTGCTCTCTAGTCCCACTTAGTTTGTTTATCTTAAGAATGATTCAATGGATTCCATGTCAAATAAGTCTATGGTTAGCCCTGCCTTTGGTATGACTTTAAACATTTTTTTGAAGTCTTTACTTTGAAGTATTGTTGATTAGGTTTAGCTAAAGAGGTTATATGATTTTCCATGCCCTTTTGCTCATTTTAATGGTTGCTTTGGAGGTCTTTGTAGTTTTATTGATGAAGTTAGGAGTTACCTCTTCTTTGATCTCTGCTATATGTCATCTTGCATTTTTTCTTTCTCTAAAGGTAGATAGCTGGAGAGGTTAGGAGTTCCTTGCTCTCTAGGGTTTATTGGATTGTTGTCTTGATGTTTTCTTGCTAGGGTTTGGTCAAAGAAGTATGGTATGCCCTGTCTTTGCTTTTTCCTTATGCTTAGTGATCTTAGAAGCTATTCTTGTTAAAGTATTTGACAAAGGATTCTTATCTGCCATTTGCCCTACTTTATTCACAATTTGTTGTTCACTTCACTCACTTGAGCCTTTTTATCCATTTGACTTTGTTAGATTTTCCCCGTGATACACCCTTGTCCTACTATTAAACTTTTCAATACCTTTTTATAATCCATAGCCCAATGGTCTAAGCCTCTCATACTCTATCTGTTCTACTTGAACACCTACCCAACCAATCAAAACAAACAAACAAACCCTAATTTTTATGGCTAGCCTAAAATCAAAATCCTGAAATCTATCGAGTTCACATATTTCACACAAACATAGAGAGAGCCCTCTTTAAGTCCAGGAAGGCTAGGTCCTAGGACTCTAAAGAATAGTTTTATGTTACCCTGTACATTTTTTCTTGCCAATCTGCCAAATTACGGGATCCTAACAGCGGGGATGACTGTAATATTCCCAATTTTTCATTAGTTAATGGGAATATTAGGGTTCTTACTTTTCTTAATTAATTAAGTAAATAAGAGGGTGGAGGGACCAATAAACCCCATAGATGAATAAAATCCACTTTTGATGTGTGTATGTGGATAATTTAGAGGTAAATATGCATTATGGATTAGTGGAGCAACTTCTTAAATAAAGGAAGAGTGGAGATCATGCCACATTAATGATAAGATCATGGAGGAAGTCAAATGAGATCATGGTGCATTAAAAGTAAGATCATAGATCACTGATGATGAGATAGTGGACGAAGTGGTGCATCTAATGCACACATGATGGAGAGAGTGGGAATTAAATGCGAAGATGGTGGAGAACATGGAGAGACATCGCAGTATTCATGGAGGCTAGTGGCCACATGTGCAGTGCAGTTATGAGGCGGGCCAGGGCCATGGAAGGCTCACAAAGCATATAAGGGAGATGAAGGCAGCAATAGAAGGCAGGATTTAGATTATTATTTCTGATCTGTTTAGATCTGTATTTTTCTTTGGACATTTCTATGCACACTTCAACTATTTAGCTACGTCTACAGTGTTGTTTAGCACATAGGTGTTTTTGAGCAAAAATCCCACCCTTACCCATAGGGGACTTCGAGTGCCTACTCTTGGAAGGTTTCTTTGAGCTGCCATACATCATCAGGCATTGGTGCCACATTCATGAACTCTCATATGCACATTCAGTCTCAAGAATTACGAATTCCTACTTAAGGATTTCAGAGGTGGAGGTTGTTTTTAGCATCTTAGCTAGGAAATTGGTGGAGGATTCATCCTTTCAACTTGTGCTTCAAGATCAGTATTTTAGGAGCAACATATTCATATCTGGAATTGAGGCCATCATTTCATACCTCCATGCAGCAGCAATTCCCCAAGGGATTTTGCAATCCAATCTTGCAGATCTAAAGGAGGAAGGAAGTTTCCAATATTTTAGCTGGAAATCCTATGAGGGACCATCTCCTCACTTTGGGCACATCATTTCCATCATTCAGGAGCTTCATTACATCATCTAGCATCAGGCTATAGATCCTTCCTCCTTGACAACACAATTTTACTCAGTTGTTGTGTATTCAACAGTTGCATCTATTGGAAGAGGTTGGAGGATATTGGGGTCCTGTGATTTGGCTGATTGGCAAACCAAATGACAAGGAAACATTCAAACCAAGCTTTAGAGCTCTAGGATCAGCCCTCCTAGTCTCAGAGAGGGATCTCTCAATATGTTTGTAAGGATATAGCTTGATGCTTTTAAAAGGTTGATTTTATGCTAGTTATGAAGTGCAAGTTTGTTTGTTTGGGTTTGGTTGGTTGGACATGAATGATCTAGGAAACATAGATAGAAAGGGGAAATATCAGAGCCATTGGGCAAAGGATTCAAGAAGAAGTTATAACAAGCTTAATCAATGGATATGGGATATCAAAGGGAAAATCTAGCTTGGCAAGTGGATCTTGGGTTTGGTCACTACTACATTTGGCGGAAATTTCAACACTTGGTTCTGACGCTTTTGACCAAATGTCGGAAATTTCCCCAAATTTTTTCCATCCCGCCCGAAACCGTCGCTATACCGATGTTTATAGAAAAGTTTCGCAATACCGACACTTAGAAAAGTGTCGCAATTGCGACGTTTGGAGGAAGATGTCGCAATTGCGACACCATGGCCCAAAGCGTCACTATTGAGATGACTCCAAACGTCGCAAGTGCTACACAATGTCTAGGTGTCGCCATTGCGACATTTGGAGGCACCCGTCGCAATAGCGATGCTTTTACCGCTGTCAGTATAACGACACTTATATGTGCGCTACATAAAAATATGAAACTTATATGCGCGCTACATAAAAATTCGAAACTTATATGTGCGCTACATAAAAATGATTTTATTGTTTTGTATCCATCGCAATAGCTACATTAACGTCTGATATCACGCGCACATTCACCATCCGCTCTTGCAGAACAACATTCGCTCTCAGCATTCGCCCTCAGCTCTTGCAGAACAACATTTTCCCTCAGCATTCGCCCTCAGCTCTTGCTGAACAACGTTCTCCCTCAGCTCTTGCAAAATGGTAAGTTCTTACTGCAGGCCCTTCCTCCTATAGTAGGGTTGACTCTATTTGGGTTTTTTTGGTCAATTCCACTGGATTGTGTTAGGCTGTAGGGTTCTCTCTAGATGTCAAGAATCAAGATTCAATACCCTCTATTATCTTCATCACCCAATACAAGATTTAAATTTTTCCCAAAGAAACTCTTATTAATTTGGCAGCCATTATTTCTCCCTGCTTTAAAAAACCTACATTTAAATGAAAACAAGCATTGCATTTCAAATACAAAAATCTATTAGTGTTCAAATGTACATGTGTGCTACATTAACGTCTAATATCACACGCGCATTCGCCCTCCGCTCTTGCAGAACAAAATTCGCCCTCAGCATTCGCCCGCCCTGCGCAACATTCGCCCGAGCCAGAACAAAGACATTTCGCCTCAACATTCGCCCTAAGCTCTCGCAACAAGATCGCCCGCATTCACCCGCCCCGTAGACAAAGATTTTCCCCGCATTCGCCCCCGCCCTTGCAAAACATCATTTTCCCTCAAAATTCCCCCGCCGTTCGCCCCCGCCCCGTGCACGCATTCGCCCGCCTGCAAAATGGCAAGTTCTTACTGCAGGCCCTTCCTCCTATAGTAGGGTTGACTCTATTTGGGTTTTTTTGGTCAATTCCATTGGATTGTGTTAGGCTGTAGGGTTCTCTCTAGATGTCATGAATCAAGATTCAATACCCTCTATTATCTTCATCACCCAATACAAGATTTAAATTTTTCCCAAAGAAACGCTTATTAATTTGGACATTAACGTCTAATATCACGCGTGCATTCGCCCTCCGCAGTCTCTGCACAGCATTACCAACATTCGCTCGCCAAGTGTGTAATCCCACATTCGCTCAAGATTCGCTCTTCAGCCTCAGTAACAACATTCGCTCTCAAAAGATTCGTCTTCCCTCGCCTCTTGCAAAATGATAAGTTCTTACTGCAGGCCCTTCCTCCTATAGTAGGGTTGACTCTATTTGGGTTTTTTGGTCAATTCCATTGGATTGTGTTAGGCTGTAGGGTTCTCTCTAGATGTCAAGAATCAAGATTCAATACCCTCTATTATCTTCATCACCTAATACAAGATTTAAATTTTTCCCAAAGAAACGCTTATTAATTTGGCAGCCATTATTTCTCCCTGCTTTAAAAACCCTACATTTAAATGAAACCAAGCATTGCATTTCAACTACAAAAATCTATTAGTGTTCAAATGTACATGTGTGCATCACTTGTGTAGGGTATTCCTTTTCCACTTTCACATTATCCAAGAATGTGTGCAGTATATTTCATATTTTTTGTGATTTAGATTATCTTGAAAAGGAAAGGTAAATTATTTCCCATGGAAAAAGAAGGTTTTCCCTTTTTACTACTGGAAATGGTACAACAAAGTTCCATTTCTACCCGAAACTCCTATGAAACAGAAACCAAATAAAGGCCATGTCCTCAATGGACATCATTTGTCTTTGAAAATGGCCATTGCACCGTGTTGTTTCTTATATTACATCACGATAGTTTCTTAGGTCATTTCTTGTTTCTTGAGATGAAAAACAACCAAAGAAATTGTGAAGATCCTTTCAACAAATAAATGACCATTTCTCAATCATATCTCAACTATTTTTTATTTTATTCAATGGTTTCTTACTTTGAGAGAAATTTGACACTTTTATAAGGAATATAACATAAAAACACAAAATGGGAAGGAATTGATGAGGTAGATGACCTTTAGTTGTTGTCAATTAAGAATTGACAATACACGATGCATGTTCTGTACTACAAACTAGATTCCTTCCTGGAGTTAGGACACAGAGTATTGAATCAAAGTTGTAGTTTCTAACTTCTTTTATTGGTTCATCAATCTTGAAATTCAGACATTGCATGTCTTCATTGCTTCATGTTTGAATAATTTGCATCATATAGTACAATAGGAAATTAGGAATTATGATTATTATTACTTTATGGATCTGTTAAGTTACTTTTAAGTTTGCATGGTTTAGTGTGAAATTATTCTAGTGTGCCCTAGGCCCAGGTGAAGGAATGCCAAGGACTGAGAACCCTAGTTTTTAAATGGTATTGTTTCTTATACCCAAAAACCCCTCAACATCACTTCTTATTAGTTCTTAACAATAGTGTTGTAAAAAATTTGAGAATTGATATAGCAAAATCTCGTACTTCTCAAGATAAATTCCTAAAGCTAAAGTGTGATACCATGTGTAATTCAATAGCCCCATTGTCACCTCACCAACCTCTTTTCACTTCGGGCTAGCTCTCCTCCAACTCAAGGGGGGTTCTCCTTAGTAGATGTTAGGGATCTAATGGCCCAACCAAACCAAGTCAAGAGCCCCCTAACTCTCTATGTTTACTACTATCAATCAAAATATTGAACAATAGGGTCAGACATGCATCCTGAAGATAAAATTGCCAGGGTATTTTTGGTTAATTTCAAAGGGAAAGTCCCCAAACACATATAATAAAGGAATTATAACGTGATTTAAAACATTAAATATCAACAAAATCGTTTAAAGGATATTGAAAGGAAAAGGGTGATGGAAGATAGAAAGTGCCTTACTTAAATGCTCTAAGGATTTTTCAATAGTTGCTCCAAAAGCTTCACTTCAAGGCCCTTCAAGATCGTCTCCAACAATGCTATACCATCAGCTTCAACAATCTTGCTCCAAAATGTCCTCAAGGTATTCACAACAAGTTTACTAGAAGTTGCTCCAACAATATATTCAATAAGGTCTTCATTGTCAACTCGTCTCTTGTTTGGGTGCCTTAATGTGCAATGACATGTTTCCAGGACTGAATTCAATGCAAGGCATATTTGAAACTCTAACTCTGTCTTCCGATGTATTATTAGAAATTATTTCAGTTTTCATTTTGTGTTTTCAAGTTAGATATTGTTTTCAAGTTTTTACATTTATAATTTTATTGCAATGTGGCAGACTGATCAGAGCAGTGCAGGAACAACCCCGAGACAGGATGATCGTGGAAAGAGGCCAGCGGAAGAACATGTAAAGTGCCAACATTGCTCTATCTTCAGGTATTTTAGTTATTTACATAATTGAAATAATATCAATTTTGTTCAAATATGCAGACACCTAGCCATGGTACGCCTGATGATTCCCTCTTTGAGGAAGAGCTTTCTTCATCCCTATCTCCAGTGTTCTTGTTGCAAAAAAAGGCACGAGATGCAAGGTCGTAATTTAATACTTTGATAGACGCGCCTCAAACACCTGAAATAGAAGAGAGGATAAAACATCTTATGAGCCAGCTAGAAAGATATCAGGTAATAATAAAAAGTCAAAAGGATATTTTTTTTGTTCTGCATGAGATGAATTGTGATAGTTTGATTTTTAATTTTTACATTGACTAAACTAACAAAAAATTCTTTTGTATGTAGCGTTTTCTGGCACTTGCTGAACCTGGTGTTGGTGGTAGTGGGACACAAGGGCAAGAGATTGCCCAACAACCCTCTCGTACACCTTCTACTCCTTTAGGTGCCAGCCAAGAAACACACCCTGCCCAAGCAGACACCCAGCCAACCGTTGAACATGTTGGCAATGATGAGGCTGATATGGCCAACTACATTATTGTGTTTCCTGGAGCTACACGTGTCAGCTCCACAGGGACCATTAATGGCACGTTGTTGGTGAACAATGAAGGTGTCCCTATAAAGCATGTACAACTCCCAGGTAAATTTTAATATTTTAACTATTTCATGTACTTTATCTAAAACATATTTATCATGATTTTTATTTTTAAATTAATGATAATATTTTTTTTTTTTTTTTGGTTTTATTCTGTGTAGGAAACAATGAGTTCTACAGGATTCTGGAGAGCCATGCGTTGGTAATTTTTGGCCCAACCATACGTACAGGGTGGAATTCCCAGAATTCCAACCTGAAAAAAGAACTTTTAGATTATCTAGAAGCCCTTTTGGGGTCGGCACATTTGACAGAAAAGCGGTGGCTCAGGTAGCCGGCAAATATTTGAAATATACCAGGGACACCTATAGGACGCAATTGCAATTTAACCCTAGATATGAGTGTCCTCTCGCAGTTTCAGAGAGTGAGTGGAGAGCACTCATCCATGACGGAAAAGAGAAAAGGGCAAAGAAAGAAGGAAAAATGCCAACTAGACCCGCAAGGTAAATTACAACTTTAATTCAATAGCTTTAATTTTCTTTATGTCTAAAATAAAAGTGTGCTACGTCATATCTGACTTCAATCTTTTGATGCTAGGTTGCCCGACACCTCAAAGGCAACCAAAGCTAGGATAGAGAAAAAGGGCCATCACAAGCTCGGCCAGGGTGGCTACTTGAAATTAGCTGCAAGAATTGTAATTAAGTAGCTAAACATCTTATAATTAATTGTATCGCCTTCCAACGTTTTTGTAATCCTATAAAATATGATTAAAAATACACAATCATATGTAATGTAGGGTGATGACTTCGGAACAGAAACTACAGAGGAAGATAAAAATATCACTTTCCATTTCGGCTATCAAGCCGTAGTTGAACGTCGCAGAAGCTTGGGGCAGGTCCCAAGATCCAGAATGCCTGATAAGGTAAAACATTAACCTTTCAATATGTTTGTTTTCGTCCATAAATTCAATGTCTAACAACTTTGTTTAAATCAGGGGAGCAGCACTACCGACGAGGCAAATAACCCAGTTTTAGAGCCAGATGTAGATGATCCTCACATGCAACCTGATCATTGTAGTGGGGACCAGGCCGAAAATGCTACTATCAGTGAGGGCCGTGACGGTAATTAATTTCCACTTATAATTTTTTCTAATTATACCTTGATGGTTGTCCTTATAAAGTTTTTTGTTTAAATGACATAGAATGTTTCCCTTGAGGATCTTACCACCAGAGAGGAAGACAGGGCAACAGTCCCAACGGCGACAACTGGTGCACCAGGTAAATAATCTCATTGCAATTTTTTTTATTAATATTACCTAACTAGTTCAATGATATTTAAAAACTGACAATTAAAATTTAATATTATCTGTTTTTGTAGGCGATGCCCCGTCACTGGATGAGACCAGACATCGTGACTACACAACTAGGTCAGCGGCGACAACTGGTGCACCAGGTAAATAATCTCATTGAAATTTTTTTTATTAATATTACCGAACTAGTTCAATGATATTTAAAAACTGACAATTAAAATTTAATATTATCTGTTTTTGTAGGCGATGCCCCTTCACTGGATGAGACCAGACATCGTGACTACGCAACTAGGTCAGCGGCGACAACTGGTGCACCAGGTAAATAATCTCATTGCAATTTTTTTTATTAATATTACCGAACTAGTTCAATGATATTTAAAAACTGAAAATTAAAATTTAACATTATCTGTTTTTGTAGGCGATGCCCCGTCACTGGATGAGCCCAGACATCGTGAATACGAAACTAGGTCAGCAGTGCGGGTCGAAAGGCACGAAACAGGAGCATAACACGATGATATTGATGATGTAATTAGGAGCTTTAGAAATAGGAAGAAGAAAAAGAAAATTTGATAATGTAAAATATTGTATTATTATAAGACAAACGTTACCATACTTGGAACGTTTTTTGTGTTATATAAAAAACTCATTTATCATACTATTTTTATGTCAAGCATTAATTGCAATGTTTCCTTGCATACTTTTTGTTGAATTGTTTTTTTATTAGTTATTGAATATTTTTTTTTATGCTCATGAAAGTAAAAAATGAAATATATATTGGGTATTGGGGAATTGAGAGTGATGTGAGGGGGGGGGGGGAGGGGCCATAAGAGCTTCCACCTTCACGTGGTTGGCCCTGTTTAGTAGAGAATAATTTATTGGAGCGATTTAATCTTGGAGCAAACCACCCTCGATCCAGTGTAGCAACAAAAAAGTCACTGTTGACTTAGTTGCTACTCTTTCAAATCGTGGGAGGCTTGTTCCAAGTTCATGCGACTCCAATAAATTGTTCTTGAAACGAAGAGGAGCTTATTCAGGTATGTTTTGACATTTTCAACATATATTCTAACATTATCATAAGAATGCATCTTAGAGTAAAAAATACTACATCAATTACTTGTATTTATTGTATAGATAATGATGGATTTTGATTGACTTGGCAATGCAGGTACAAATCCTCTTGCATCATGAGCAATACAACTTGTCAACCAGGGTCATGTCTAGGATATTTTTTCTTGTGCGCTTGACCAGGTTCGTAATGTCACATTTTGTAAGTTCCTTTACAGTTCATAATTCAATATTAAGCTTGTTCATGATTATTATCTAGGGTTTTTGTATGTGTTTTTTCATCTATTTGATTGTAAGCAACTCTGCATGTTTCCTGTTGTTCACTATGATTTCTCCCATTACCACTCCCAGGATGAATCCGAATTTATTGTTACATAGGTTACTTTATTGTTACTATTATTTCTCCATTTACGATTTCATAGGTTACATCATGTAAAGTTTTCAATCTCAGGTTGGTGATGAGCTTTAGTTCTCCAGATTTGGGGCTTTTCTGATATTTTCTCCCTCATGTCATTCCTGCATCACCTCATTGTTTGAGCATGCCAATTGTCTACCACTTGTACCAATTGGCACATGTCAATCTCTAAGTGGTGCCACATTTCACCTATTTTCAGTGAGAGTTTAGGGTTTCTCTAACATAGCTTCAGAAATCCGATTCAGTGCCTGCTTGAATATTGTCACATAATACTCATGGTTTGGATTGATGAGCATGTTCTCAATGGTTGGTTGATTCATAAGAACCACCCATATAGTCATCTTGAGATATTTCAGTAGTTTTCTCGGGTTTCCTTTTTCACCGTTTCTAGTGGGTGGGATGGTGTGGGGTGATCCATCAATACTGGTGCTCTTGTAGTAGGGAATTTGTTTTTGGGGATATAAAGGAGCATTTGATGTAGATATCCAATTGGATGCATTCATAGATGGGCACAAGAGGTCAAGAATTTAAATTAAAAATATGCAACCTCTAGCATGGCAACCTGAAGGCCGCGAGAGACACTGGTTAAAGATTGTTTTGTGCTGGCCTTAATATAGTCGTGATTTCTTTATATTATCTTAATGCAAATATATAGTCCGGTCTCATTAAAATGAGGATTGTGGTTGTATTTCTCTTTGGTTGTTTCTCTCTTAATGCTCCAGAAGTTGCCAAAAGTTGTGATAGTTGTTTAGTTTGCTTGTTACAACTTAAAAGTGGTTTTTAGCAATGGGAGTCATGTTTTTTAAGGTTCATACTAATATGAAGATCTTGTAATTCTATATTCAGCATAAGAGAAGATGGCCTCTGCTTTGGGCAGTATGACAACAATTGCCAAATCTACCTCATTGGGTAACAATGGAAAGGGGAAGAAGTTGGGTGCAATGTTTGATAATTATGGCAGACAATTGTCTTCTCTTTCAGTTTTTTCACCCATTTCCTTTAATCGCTCAAGCAGAAGAGGGACTTTGAGATTACGCGATAGAGAGAAGGTAGTTAATACAAGAGCTATGGAAAAGGAGTTGTACTTCAACAAGGATGGCTCAGTGACAAAAAAATTGTAGGTCAGAGAAAAAATTATGTTTAAAGGAAGGTCACCTGCACGTGAAACTTCACTACGGTGGATCTTTCCTTGTCCACTTATATTTGATTTTAATGTGTTATTTTAATTTTTCATGGAGGGTTGTTTTGGCATATGGTCTGGCATTCAATTGCACACTTACTAAAAGCATTGTCAATTTGTCTTGCAGGCGGTGTGAACAAACTTGCTGATCTTGTTGGAGTCACCCTTGGGGCGAAGGGAAAAATGTTGTCTCGGAGAGCAAGCATGGTTCTCCGAAAATAGTTAATGATGGTGTGACAGTAGCTAAGGAGGTAATTCGTAGATGTGTGCTCTGGTTTTCTTTTTAACGTTGTATTAGTTCCCCGTCTTAAATGTCTTAGATTTGGTAGGCATAATTTGAAAACTCAAAGGTGAAAGGAAACATATTTGTTACCCAGTGGTCTACTTGGCCTATGGACTAGCCACGTTAGAGTAATGCATAAAGATTTTCACAACAATAAAAGGAAAGGGTTATGGCCGAGTCAAATTTTATTGTTATTGACAGTGTAATGAAATGTATCTCAATGCTATGGTTTTGGCCTTTTTATTGGTTGAATTAGAGGACCCAGTTGAAAATATTGGGGCCAAGTTGGTAAGGCAAGCTGCGGAAAAGACAAATGATTTAGCTGGGGATGGAACCACAACATCTGTTGTTCTTGCACATGTTGGAATATTGAAAAATTCCAAAACAATGAATGGAGAATAAATCTCCCTTCCTCTAACACAGAGAAAATAAAAATTTCTTTGATAGGAGACAGAGTTTCAATACTTTGAAAACAAACTTCTATTCCCTTCAATAACTCAAAAAAAAACTATTACACTTCTTCCTCAATGAGAGGGATTACAAAATTATGACTGCTACAAAACGCAGTGCATAAAACCAACTCACTGTCTGTTCAAAACAAACATACTCTGTCTCTAAAACACTCTGCTGTGTTTTTCCCTTTCGCACTGCTGTGCATACACACTTAAAAACTTACACTCAGTTTTTCACTTTTTACACACTGCTATGTAATAAAAAATTTACGTACTGTCTATAAAAAAAACTACCAAGCTTTTTCGACCTTTTTATTTTTATATGCCGGAACATATAAAACATATTATAATAAACCCTCTTTTAAAAAAATAAAATTAAAACTAAATTCTATGGCCCACCTTTCATTTCGCATATGATATATATATAACATATGTTTAAAACATATGTATATATTAAAGCATACATAAAATTAAATTATCAAAACATTAAAGAACCCTTTCCATCGGACTTCAAAAGTCTGAATAGATTGAATTTCAAACCAAATTCGCATTCCAAAATGGGATGCTGACGTCTGCCTAATTTTAACTCGAATTCTCAATCCAATGTGCCCTATAAAAAATTCGGGTCCGGTTTTCAGGTTTTCAAATTCCCTTCAATTTCATGCGATCCAATATTAATGCTCCATGTGTCCTCCTTTTGAATTTACAAAACTGTCGGGTAAATTTCTGTTTGTTTAATTTATGGTTGGTGAATTGCGTTAATGCTGGTTGTTGTGTTTAAATACAATCCTGTACAGAAATATGGCTGCGGCCGTCTACAAAAAAAACTTGCAGGAATTTTAAATACTGAATTAAATTTCTGGATGGCATGCAAGCAACCTCCAAAAAAAAATGTTGCTGCTGCATCCGTCCTTCTGCTGCAGCAGTTGAAGTTAAAATTCAACAACACAGGGTTTAATAAGTGAGGGTGTAAAGGTAACTTTTTGTCGATAGTACTAGATTAAGATCATCTATTCATTTTTTTAGGGTCTTATGGTGTTTGGTTTTTTAGTTTTGGGTTGGGCTTATTGATTCTAAGATAGTTTTTGAGTGAAAAAATTGCTATCAGGTATTAAAAAATTTTGGTTCTTTTGTCAAAATTTATGAGCTTGTTAGGAAATAAAAAACTGACAATGGTTGTATCTTAAATTTGTGGAAAATAATTTGAAATGAAACCTTTTTGTTTAGGTTGTTGCAGCAGGTGCAAACCCCATTCAAATTACTAGGGGCATCGACAAGACAATAAAGGCCCTTGTTTCGGAACTCAAAATTTTGTCAAAGGAGGTAAACGCTTGCCTTTTGAGTAGGTTGGTTTTCCTTTTTGCTGATGGTTTGGTGTATCTAATTGAATTAGTTGCCTAAGGTATTTTTGGTTGCAAACTCATTTTCATTTTTCATACAGTATTAGCCTTGTGGAATACATTTGATTGTGTGGTCTTGTTAGATCTACAACATTTGTAGTTGTTTAGTCTTATGGCCAAGGTGCACTTTTATTATGGAAATAGTTGATGCAATATTGTCATTTAATCCTTAATGTAGGGTAGCATGTTGAGAAGTTTCTTGTGAAACATTTGGTATTCAAAATGACACTTGATCCTATACAGCATCATGCACTTGACTTCAAAATTAATATTCAAAGTGTGCCAGACAATTCTTGCAAAATTTCAAATATTTATGTTGTTTTAAACAATTATCTTTTTCATGTATTGGATGCTGAAAATGAGAAAAAGACTTTGGTATTAAACCAACTGGTGGATAATTTCCATCAAAACAACCACTTCCAAGACATGATTTAGAAGTAGAACATATGTACTTATGAAGCATAGAAAGATATCCTTGATGCATTGTCAATGTTTGGCTAGGGTTATTTTTGGAGAAAATAACTCCTTATTCCTAGAATAGTAATCTTCAATACAAGTAAATGCCAAAGAAGAGAGATCATCGTGTGACATAAACCTATTAACAAAAGTGAACAGGAAATGATTATTAATTATGGCATACTAAGTTGTCAGTGATTTTGACTATTTGTCTTTAACATGTAAAAATGTTAAATTCCAAACTTACATCATCATGGTTTGGCATCATGAGCTTGACTAATTGTCCACCATGCTCATAATTTCATTTTTGTCTTCATATCTATAAACAACGTTTCAAATAATAATAAAAAAGTTCTATAAGAAAAATCCAGACCTCCATGCTGCTGCTCCTTGTGAGACAAATTCAAAATTGCATTACACAATCTGACACATAAGAATCTCCTATATCCCGGTGGTATGTATCCAAATTCTTATAATAGTGTCTTCAAGACTTATGTTGACATTGCTAATGAGATATTTAAGCAATGAAAGATGGAGCCTTCTTCATTGTTGTATATGTAACAGTCTTTTATTAATATAAAGATTGATGGTTTTGTCTTTCTGAAAATGAAATGTAAAAATAATTTATTGTGGTCAATTTAAAAGTTTTTTTTTTAAAGCTTTTCATTATGGAAGGGCAACATAGATATATGCCCTTCTAATTGAAATTCGGACCTGCCCTTCAAATTTGATCACTGTGTGGGACCTTAATAAACAATAAAACTATTCCGCCACGCGTTATATAAAACATATAACAAAACCTTTGTCAAAACTTCAAACGAACCCTTTAGCCGTGGGTATTTCATCACGAATTGATCATTTTACCATGTACCTTCTTCTAGAGGAATATTTTTCCACTTGATTAGGTACTTCATAATGGTTATATGTCAAAGAGATACAAAATGTTTATCTATAGCTTTTTGTGGTTCAAGAATCAACTTTCATTCTTCATCTAATTTTGGAAGTTCTATTTACATTGGCATATTTTTTCCCAAAACCTTTTTAGGCAAGATACATGAAAAACCTTATGAATGCAAGAAGAAGGAAAATATAACTTCTATACCACTTGTGCAATCCTATGAATAATTATTTAGGGCCATAACATTTTGAGCTAATTCTTTATTCTTCTTTTTCTTGAATGAAGATTGCTTATAATGCTATAATCTAAAAAATACCCAATTACCCTCCTCAAATTGTCTTTCACTTCAATGTTGTTCCCCTTGTTGTTTTATCATGTTTCATGTCATTTGAAGGTTTTCCATAATAATTTTCAAAGTTTCTTTAGTATTTTCCATATGTGACTCTGTTTCCTATACTTTGGACTTATCTTGCAAAAAGTATGAGATACTAGGAGTTGGATATCCATAAAGGCCCTTAAATGGGGAAATTTTAGTAGATGTGTGATAGGTAGTATGATAGTATCATATTACCATTCTTCCTTGAGGAACCCACTTCATCCATTAAGATTGCTTTTCTAAAGAGTAAAATTGTAGATAACCTTAAAAACATTTGTTAACTATTTTTGTTTGACCATTTGATTGTGTTTGATATGTAGAACTCATGGCAGCTAGTGTTTCTCCACTCATATTAAATAATTATTTCCAAAAGTTTCTTGTTACTATTACTTTAGGAAAACCATTAAGACTATGAATTTCTTTCATAGACACTTTTGCCACTTGGCTTGTTGTTTATGTACTTTGAGTTCTACAAAAAAAATCTACAAAATTTGTCTATATAAATGACCACAAAAATGTAATACTTACCTTTATATTTCAGTAACCCTGTAATAAAGTCTATTGATATATCTTCTAGTATTTGAATATGTATGTGGAATGGTTGAAGTAACCCTAGAGATTTTACTATCTCTCTTTTATTTATTATGCAAACTTGACCTTCTCTTACAAAATTTTGAATATCTTTCTTCATTCCTTCCAAAAATATATTTTTTGATCCTTTGAGATGTCTTAAGGAACCCTGCGTCCTACCATCAGAGAGACATGGGACTCCCTTAATATTTGTTTATTCAAATATGCTTGTGTGCATAAAAATATTCTACATTTGCACCAAAGTATATATCTCTTTCACTCCCAATGCTCCATAGAGTTCATCCCATCCTTTATAAATTTTAGTTTTTGTTTAGTACTATTGTCATTTTTCCATTATGGCAAGCTTCTTCTAGCCACCTAGGAATAGAAAATGTAATTTGATATAAATTTGAGGCCTCTTCTATTTTAGAAAGAGCATCATGTACTAAATTTTCCTTACCCTTTTTGCAGATTATCTCAAAATTAAAACTTTGCATTTTTTCTCCTCATTTTTGTTAATCTTCCAATGAAATCCATAGCTTCAAAAAACACTTTATGCTATCATGGTATATCTTGACTTTAAAGTACCTCCCAATGATATACTATCTCCATTTTTTATTGCATGTAATATTGCTTCCATTTATTTTTCATACGTAGATTTCACCAAATATTTTCTTTGAATTCCTTGCTTTTAAAAGCCAATGATATCCCTTATTGTGTTAATGTTACGTAAATTCATTGTCCTAGTGCCTCACACTCTACTATGAATGTTTTACCAAAAGTAGGTGCAACCGATGTTGGTGTAGAAGACATGGCATCCATTAAAAGAGAGAATGCCAAAGTAGCCTCATCATTCCATATAAATGATATTTTATTCAAGAGATATGTGAGTGGAATTGAAATGCATGCATAATTCTTAACAAATGATCAATAATATCATGTAAGTCTAAAAAATATTCTAAGAACCTTGATTTTCTTAGGAATAGGTCATTTTGTAATAGCTTGCATCTTTTGAGGCTCCAACTTCACTCCTTCCTTTAAAACAATATGAACCAAATACTCTAATTCTTATTTCCCAAAAGCACATTTGGATATTTTTACATAAAAATGATTGTTCTCAATAATTATTTATATAACTTTTCCACATGTTTAGTGTGGTATTCCCATGATTTATTATAAATATGTGTATTATAAAAGAAACCAACACAAATTTTATAAGATGGGATCAAACCAAATTGTTCTTAAGTCGAGCCCACCGAACTTCAAAAGGCGATAAACCATAATTAAAACCAAATTCGCGTTCCAAAATAGCCCGACGTCGTCAATTTTGTGACGCGCGAAACTAAATGAATTCCGCCTCACCTTCGTGTCCGGCTGGGCCTGCGGTGACGGAGGGAGAGAGAGTTGCGACAGCGACTTTTTATCAAATTCGCTCTAATACTTTCGGGTCTAGATTTGCCCATAGCGAGCGGCCCAAACAAAGATCCGCTCCAATCAATTTCTGCCATGTGTCCTCAATCAAATTTTGCCCTGTTCCCGGATGCAGGTACATTCGATGGCGTTTAAGGCGATGTGACATGGATGTGGCGATTTCATATCAATCACATTATGTTTTAACGCTGTTCAATTAAGTTCCAAGGTTTTCACATCTAATCGTATTAAGTTTTAACACTATTCAAGATTGGACCTCCACTCCTGTTAGCGATTCCGCATGCTCCAATATGATCCGGCCTTCGGCTCTCATTAATGATAAGAGATTAATTATGACAGGCGTCCTTCGATTGAATTGCAGTCGAGTGGATAAAATGACATTTCGCTATGGTTTTTAAGATGAGCCAGTTGCTGGGTTACACTGCCTTCTCATTGTGATGAGAAGGAGAAGTGGCCAACTGAACTGCTACTTAGACCTTGCTGCATATCTTCATTTCTCTCGGTCTGGTCCTTGTCTGTCTTCCTCTGTTTCTTGGAATTCTGCTTCTCCGTCTCCTCTTGTGCCCACTCCTAGTGAGACCGCACCCATGCCTCGCTCGCGTTAAAGGATGCGTTGCCACAGGGGGAGCACTAGAGGTCAACCCTCACAGCTCTCTCCTGTACCTCTCAATCGACTGTTCCTCCTGGCCAAATTAATGATTATTATTACAGTGTCGCTATCCAAATACTTCAGGAGAGATCAGTGGTCGGTTGTAGGATCGGCACCTCCACCGTATGGATTCCCCTGCTCCTCGTTTCCCCACTGCTAGTTCACCTTCTCCCAAGACGCGCACTGCGCAATTTTCCTTTAATTGCTCTCTCAACCTCCCATGAATTACAGCTTCAGTCACTGTGGTTTTCCGCGAGGAGGCCCAAACGGAGGAAGAATGCACCCGTCCGGCAAGTCTAAGCTCGGAAAAATCCGGCCAACATTCGGGCCTTCGGGAGGGGAGCCGTGGCATGAATGTGGAGGTAGCACCTAGCGATCCTAGACCTTCCGAAGGATGGTGCCGAATCGTCGAGGAGCCGGAGGAGTAGTTTGGTTAATTTGTTTTTCTTGCTTCGCGGCCCACTTAATTGGGCTGCTTTTAGATTATTTTACTGTGCTAGACCTTTGTAATATTTT